>JANAVB010018400.1:1965217-2478892 GCA_029216955.1 Iris pallida | reverse complement strand
TCATACAGGGTTTCATTCTTAAGAAATTGGTTGAGTTTTGTTTGAAATTGTCATCTAAGACGTGTGCATATTAACTAATACTGGATTTCAAATATTAGTTCAATGTATTGTTTAAATGTAATATTTGAGCTATACATATTGTATGTAGGAATATAAGTTAGGTTTCATATTTTTTTTACATGTTAGGTTGTGATAAACATTGGGTTGGTTTGATGTTCGAAATTCTCCAAAATCCTAAACTGAATCAGTTAACATTTTTATTATTGATACAGATGTTTAGTTCAATTCCAGATTTAATATGTAATATTTAGAGATGTAACATTATCGTATGTAGGGATAGTATGTTAGGGTTTCATCTCATCATGTTAGGACGTGTTGGGGAGCATTGAGTGGGTTGTGATGTTTCAAATCTCTAAAAATATGAAACTGTATTATGAATATTATACTGGTTTAAATGTTAGCTTATTTCAGATTCTTCTATGTAAATGCTGAACTAAACTGGATTAACCTTTCAATGACTATGCTAACCCTGTTACAAGGACACACACACCTACTTAGTGTACACTGCCATATAAACCTAACCCTTCCCTCTATGTTATGTCATATATCTATACAGATATATATAGAGTTTATGCATACATGTATAATGTCGAATATACATAACTAAATCTCTACTTTACAAATATATATATATATATATATATATATTATAATATATAATATATATATATATATTTTATATATATATATAATATATATATATATATATATATATTATATATAGATATATATATATATATATATTACATATATATCTACCTCTTATATATATATATAATATATATATATATACATGGTTAGCCATGCATGCTATGAGTAAATAGGTGGCATTGTAGATTGTAACCAATATGCCATGAGTAGTATAACTGGATAGCTATGTTTTGAAACCCAAATCTCATATACACTTTCATGTATATTTCACATACACACACGTCTATATCTAACCCTATGAACATGTCACATATACCCATACCACACTAACCAAATAATCTTTACATAATGCTAGATTTTCCTCTCTAACGCTCTCTCTCTATATATATTATTGTGATGAATTTCAATGCAATTGACTTTCATTCTTAACTTTGATTTGATTTTCTTGAATAGTACCCCTTTATAGATAATTGGTAGTATCTTATTTTATTTTTTGTAAGTACAGTTTATTATAGGATGGTAGACTGCTTACAGTTTTGATGATTTTTTTCTGTATCTTTTTCAGTTTAACACCCCGATTGCTTGTATGTTTGATACCCTATAACCCTTTGGTTAGCATGACTTGATACCTAGATGAGACTTTCACTACCACCATATGCCATGACCACTGTATGCCATCCTTTTTAATCGTATGATTTAGGTAAGTTCTGAGACCATGATTGTTGGGGACGAGACTCTAGAAAAAGTACGACCATCTTAATTTCGAGGACAAAATTCTTCTAAGGAGGGTAGACTTGTAACACATACTTTTCTAAAATGAGTGTAATTTTGAACTTTTATAATTTTGATTAATCGATAATAAGATCTAACTCATATTATAATTTTTGGTAATTTTTTTAATCAATTTAAAACTATTTAAAATATTGAATTGTGATTTTGATGGTTAACTAGTTAATCTCTAATTTGCTAAGCTTAGAGACTAACATTGGGGACCTAACCATGTGATTAGAATGACTATTTACAACTTTTTAGGCTAAGGGTATTTTGGTCATTTTGTGACTTTTGAATTATTTAGGATTTGATTATTTGGTAAATTTTAGATTATTTTAATAATAATTAAATTGATGTATTATGATTTTGGTCTTTTTCATATTTTAATATTTTTGAAAAATTTTATATTTTAAATATTGTTTTTATTGGATTTGTTTAGTCGGGTTTGAGTTTCGTCTCGTTTCGACTTGTATTGTGACCCGGGTAGCTTGAACTCTAGATGGGACCCAATATTAAGTTAAGCATGGCTCACAAGACCCAACATTACGTTAGTTAATTAAACTAATTTTTATCATGTTCGAATGGTTAAGTTAGAGACTCAAAACTAGATCATTTTGACCCCAAACTTGAACCTAGTCTAGACTTAACCATATGAGACTAGAGAGGGGCAAGTAGGACATTTTCCATTAGCCCTAATGGACTCTTTATGGCAGCCACCTTTAAGAGAGAATGATTTATTTCATTCATTACAATCTTGCCTCTTTTATTTTCCTTTTGTTCTTCACCAATTTTAGAGAGCCTTCCCATTGATTTGATCTCCAAATCAAATCATTCCTTCACCAAACATTCCCTCAATTATTCCCATTCTCCAAGGGAAGGGTGCTACCAAGGATTGGAAGAGGAGTGCAAGGAGGAGTGTCCACTTTGAGGGATCTTCGTATCGGAGTCGTGTCCTAAAGAATTTCATTGGGATTCCACTCCCAATAGGTAAAAACCATCCTCTAAATCGATTTCCTTTGCATATAAATTAGTTTTGAATCCGTAGGATCCATCCTCATGCATGTGTCCCATTTAGATTCAAATTTGAGGCCATTTGGAGCTCTCTTGAGGATTTTAGATATGTGTCTTGTGTCCTACTTGATAGATCCCAAATCAGGACACCCCATGTGTATGTATGTATGATAATAGTTTAAATAGATATTTAAATTAGTTTTAGAATGGTTAGAGAGTGGATTGATCTTAGTTAGGATGGTTAGAATGAGTTTCATTTGGATACCTATGTTTGTATCCAAGTATCTTGGCCTATATGTGTTCTTTTGTCAAATTCGTCATAATTTTCATCCACGTTTTTATTAACCAAAGCAACTTAGAAATGTCATAACTTTTAGCTTAGAACTCCGATTTATCTTCCATTTTTTTTAAAAGAACCGTATCGAAGTTAGCTTTCAAAATATATTTTTTAATAAGCCAAATTCTTTCTGTAACTTTATGTAGAATTATTTGAGTGTCAACTGTATGAAAGACGAACGTGTTTCGGTATTTTCACGATTTCGGGAGCTTCCAGACACGAAAATGCGATCCGTTTAAAGTTTCGAAAAGCTAACATGAAGGGCTACAATATACTTTAATCCTAGAATTTAGTAGAGGCCCAATTGGTACAGTATTGGTTTTAAGTAGAAGAGTGACTATACGATATATGTATTTTATCTAACCTATGAGCCTATGTAGTATGGGTATTAAATGAATATAGAGAATGTAATACATGATATGTTAGATGAATGAAATGATATATATGATATATATTCTCTTACATTAATGTATATATATGGTTGAATGCAAGCATGTAGGAATGCAATTAATATAATGTATTTAAGCAATGCATAAATGCATGAATGAAAGAATGATATACAATGTATGCATGAAAGTATATAATGAATGCTAGATATGAATGCAAGGTATATATGTAATGATAGATATGAATGTATAATGTATAAATATTGTAATGAAATATATAATGATAGCATGTATGGTAATGTAGAATATATGATGCAAGCATGTATATGTCCACTGTTTTCTCTTTTCCTTACATTTTCCTTCCCTTCCCTTTCCATTTCAGTTTTTCCCCCTTTTTTTCCTCTTCTATTTTTACATGTTATATACAACGTATATAATGTATAGATGCATGTAAGTATGTAATATGCATGAATGAATGTCATATATGAATGAATGAATCAATCAAAGATATAAGTAAAATATAATGCATTGTAATGAATGTTAACATATATAATGTATAAAAGTATGTATGTAAATGTGCATGAATGTATATATCTATGTAACTATTTAAATATGCATGATGTAACATATGCCTATATAAATAAATATGTATGTAATGTGGATATGCATGTATGTATGAAGGTATGTATTTATATATATTATCTATTTTATATTAGGCATTGTTGTGGTTCACATTGTCTTGTGATTGTGTGAGTGCTAGCCTAGGCTTGGTTAGGCCTAGTGAGACTTTTTAGACTTGTTGGGATAGGACTTAACCTAGTTGACCTAATTTGACTAGTGTGGTTGACTAGAGTTGACCAAGTGTTGACTTTATTCTAGTTGGACCTAGACAGCATGCAGTATTTCATTTATCATCTCTCGTATACATCTTGACCTGTGTTGCTCTAAATAGGACTTTGTGGCTTCAGTTTGGACCTCTATACCTATCAGCTGTTCAGGTTATCAAGCGAGTACATTCTCTAATAGTTCTCTCATTTAATTATCAATTACTGTACTTTAGTTATAGTTAGTTTTATGTGAGTCTCTGTTACAATACGTATGGATATTTTTGGATTCATGTATGCGACACACATACCAAACTTATTTGGCCTCTATTACTGGAATCACAGGAATCATTCTTGAATCAATTTCTGGAATCATCATATTTTGGCTGGACTCATCTCGATTCTCGTATCGAATTCTGGATTCATTTATATTACGGGACGGGGAAATATTGAGTAAGACATGTAGACATACCCCAAATCTGGAATCTCCAAACTGGAATCTACTGGAAGTATAGCCATCTCTCGCCTGATCAGTGAGAGATATGCCTGATTGCCTACAGCCGTTTACATGTCAATCTCGGTATTTTAAAACACACTGTTAGAATAACCGGACTCACCTGGATTCTTGATCACTACCTAGAATCATCTTGTACTGCATTCATCTTTTATTAGATTCATCTCGTACTGGATTTATAGTAGTTTTACACTTGTTTTGCATTTACTGTCTGGACTTATTTTGTTACTTCAGTTCAGCTAGATTTATTTTACAGTCTTCATTGCCATCATTCTTCTCTTTTTTTAGTTACTTTACTTTCCTTGTATCTTGCTGCTTCTCTATACTATCACCTAAATATAAACTGTCATATTCATCAATAAAACTGTTTATAACTGCTTTATAGTTCTCTGTCATTACTTGGGTTTTCTTGATGAGTTGTACTCGTTCCTGTCCTGACTGGACCTGTTGATAAATTTTACAGATAGCTTGGAGGTTGCCTGCTAGCCTAGAGAAGACACAGTAGAGTTTGTATAGATAGTTATTTTAGTTGTCTTTAGTTGTATTTACTTTACGGATTACTGTACTTGAATTTTGAGATGTTTTCTGGGTTTGTGTATCTTAGACACTTAGACTTCTATCTGCGGTATCTCTTTGTGGATTTTATATTTTATCTATCTCTTATCATGCTCTATCTTAGATGTGATTGAGACTGTATTTGCTATGTCACCTCTATTCGGAGTGTATATACTGTACAGGTATCTTTATACTGTTAGATGTTGTGACCTAGGACAGCGTTCTACCGTCGACACTGCGGCGTATGATGGGCGCTGTTACGTACTCGTACCCTCACAGTGGGTATGAGTACCCTGAATTTCGGTTTAATTTTTTTTTATTTTTTATTTTTCTGATTGATTTAATTTCCATAAATAAATTTTTTCTGTTTATTTATCCTTAAGTGTGCTTTTCCGTGCCTTAGGTATTTGGAGTGTCAGGGATGTTCAACTCTGGAAATCTTCTTCACGAGTTTTATAGTGGACATGATTGCCTTCATAACGGTATATAGTATCCCATCCAAACTTGTTCCCTTGTACTCTTTTTTCTTCGCATAACTTCGGGTCGATTTAGACCATTTGATTATTAATTAATTTTCCCACTCTTTTCCTTGATCATTTTTAGCACGTTTCCGTGACTTTTCATTTGGGAGCACAAGACCAGTCAGTTTCTTGAAACCAACTTCTCATGCATGATCTACTCGAGATGCTCGTCACCCATGACCTTCGTGTCCCACTTAGACACGCCATTTTGTGCTCCATTTGCTTCGTACAACCTTCCTGACACGTGATCCGATTTTATTTCACCCCACGGTGTCATATTCATTTTCAAACTTGATTTGTGGGTACCCTGTCGACCAAAACCTGTCAGCCCCAATTATGGACATGGCCCACATTGATCTTACTACCCGCATGCCACTTGTGTCCCATTTATTGGAATCTCCATGTGCTACTTATTTGCCCATGATCATCAACACCTATTTTTAATTCGATTATTTCATAATGTCTGATTTTGACCCAATCCGGCTCCACCAAGTTCAGCCCAGCTTCGTGCTGCTCTCCATCGTGACGCCTCATTTTTCTTTGCCCAAAAATACTATTTAATACCTGTCTACTTTTTTTAATATTTATTGGAAAATTCTATTTAATTTAAATCCAAAAAATGAACCCAATTTTTCCTATTAATTCCTAGCCATAGGTTTCCCTCCCATTTAATCCTACCCATTCAATCCTTACATGTAAACTCCCTAATACCCCTTGGCCATGTGGCCGACCCTAAAATTTATGAGAGAACATTTCTCTCTCTTTCTCATTAATGAATTCATCTCTTTCTCTCTCTCCTTTCTAATTTTTCTCCACACAAGAAACCAACACCAGCAACCTAACAATACACACAGCCTCCACCACCCTCACCACACCCGACCACCTCCTCCCTCCAGCGTGGCCTCGCCATCGACCACCTAGCCAAGCCAGGCGTGCAGCCCTCTCCTCCTTCTTCCTCCTCCTCTTCAATATCCTTACCACCACCACTTCAACCGATCACCACCAACACCATAGCCTTCACCATCATCACCATTCCACGTCCCCCATCGTAGCAGCACCGTGTCGCCCCACCACACATCCGCCAGGCGCGCAGCCCCACGCGCAGCCCCCACGACAGCGTGGCAGCAGCTGCACAGCGACCACACCCGGCCAGAAACGGCCACGCGCGCGCACGCACGGCGCTGGCCGCGCCGCCGGTCGTCTCGCCGCCGTGGGCACACCCTCCCTCCGACAAACTCTGGCGAGCAGTCCTCTGACGGCCACCGTCCTCCGGGATGCGCCGTCGAGGCGATTCGTGCATTTCACACAAAGTTTCGTCGTGACGCGCGTGGAATCAAGTTCGTTTTGGCGCCCCGTCGCAGCAATTTTGCACACAATTTTCAAAAAATTTGACCGTTGGATCGGCGATTTCTTCGCTCCGTCACAATTTCGGTATATCCACCTTCACTCCTGTCAATTTTTATTTGTTGATTTTATCGTTTGATACATCAAAACCGGCCACCAAGTTGACCGTTTAAATTGTATTAATTTTGAACAGTTTCGCGGGGTCAATTTCGTCAGCTTTTACCTCCTCCACCGCAGCTCCGTTTGGCATGCTATCAGTTCCTGTGCGAAGCTGGTATAACCCTCTTGCTACCCCTCCTATTTTGTTTTATTGTGAGCTTGTTTGATTGGTTGAATTCGACGCCAAAGTTGGCCGTCCGAATTCGTAATTTCCAACTTGTAAAATTCTATTTTTGAACACGAAACTCTAGATTTCATTTCTGACACCATCATTAGACTCGTGGCATCGTTCTGGCATGTTTTCATATAAAATTTGTTAGATTTGGAGAACGTGGGCCCTGGCACGTTTTTCGGTGCAAAGTGTGTCCCACATTCTGGATCAACGGGACTTTTTGACGCCGGCTCATCGGAATTCAATTTCGGATATACCTTTGAGTTCGTATCGCCATTCTGGACTCGTTGACATGTAGTTTGCTGAATTTTGAGAACTTTGGCTCCGGCATGCATTTCCGTGCAAACCGGAATTCCAAGTTCTGGTCAACGGACCAAATTGAGATCGGGTCAACGGAATCCAATTCTGGAGATACCGTTGGGTTCATATCGTCATTCTAGTTTTGTGGACATATAATTTGTTATATTTTATAGACTTATTTTCTTGCATGTTTTTCGGTGCAAAACGGCTCCGACACGGACACCGTTTTGACCCAAAATTACCTTTTTGCCCTTGTGTCCAAATTGGACTGTTGGGTAGGCTATCCTAGCTAATTTGACCATCCTGGACACGTTGGCGATGTTTATTTCATCGTCCAAGAATATTTGTTGATAATTTCTCTGAGTTTAACCTTTTATAATTTATTAATAATTAATTTTTATAATGTTCGTATTTCGGGATTAGTACAACGAAACTGAGCTCAGTCAATTCCAGTGATCTCACATCGCTGAAATTGACAAGATGGACACGTGGATCACTATAATAAGATTATCAACTTACCGTTGATCATCTCATCTCGATTTGCGTGTCGTAAGTTTTAACATACCAATAACGAAGTACACTTTATATCTTTAATAATTAGACTAGAATTGACCCTGTTTGATCAGAGTTGACCAGTTGACCCAAAGTCAACTGTAAGTCAACACTTGACCTAGTTTGACTAGATTATTGACCGGAGTTGACCTAGAGTTGATTTGACTTAGAAGAACCTAGGATAATATAGATTGCTTTTAGAGATTCATTTATTTCAACTTGAACACCTTATAACCTGTGTTGCTTTAAATAGGACTCTGTGGCTTCAGTTGGACCCCCTATACTTATCAGCTGTTCAGGTTATCAGGCGAGTACATTCTCTGATCATTTCATATCCTGCTTAGAATTATTTCCTGTATTAAATTACTTTACTTGTGCTGTCACGACATTATCACGGATTGGTACTATATGGATCTCTTCATGCGATGTTATCCCCCTCGGGAGCATCGGGTATATTATGTCATGTACGTTTCACTTTCATCATGTACTCATATGATTTTACCATACATGTACACTCTTGTGAATCATGTACTCTCATGTTCACAGAGCCCTCATGTATACTATCATGTGCACCCTTTCATGGGCCCTCATGTGATATCATGTATAATAACATAACCTACTTAGATCCTTGTATATTGATTGGGGAAAACGGGGGAGTGCTAGTAGTCATATGAACAATTCCATAGTAGTGTAGATCATGTGAAACTCCTTAGTATAGATCATGTACAAATCTGTTCTATTCACATGTGCTATCCTGTACACTAACTCACTAGCCACTATTAGTTCCTTACTTATAGTAGATATTTTTATTACAATTCTCTCTCTCTCTCTGTTTACATACTGTATTCTTCAGCACCTGTATCTTACTTTACTGCATGATTATATTTTCTAACCTGCTATGATTTGTTGAGATGTATTGTGCTCGCTCCTGTCCTGACTGGACCCGTTGATAAATTTTACATATAGCCTGGAGGTTGCCTGCTAGCCTAGTGGAGACACATTAGAGGTTGTATAGATAGCTAGGATTTTGCTCAGTTTATTTTCAGTTGTCTTGAGTTGTATTTATGGATTTCTGTATTTGAGTTTTGAGATGTATTTTTGGGTTGTATATCTTAGACACTTAGACTTCTATCTGCTGTATTTCTTTGGATTTCATGTTTTATCTATCTTCCAATATGCTCTACCCTAGATGTGATTGAGTTTACATTCTGCTATATCACCCCTATTCGGGGAGTATAAACTGCTTAGTCTTATACTGGTAGATGCATGAGACCTAGGACAGCGTTCTACCACCGACACTGCGGCGTAGGCTGGGCGTTGTTACGTTCTCGTACCCTTACTCTAGGGTGCGGGTCGTGACACGTTTTTAGTGGTGGCCCATGCAGGTCGAGTTTATGTAGTGGTATTCGAACTATAGTACCACCACAACCTGCAGTAGGATTAGGATATATTTTGAAGGTACTCAATCTTAGTTAGGATCCCTTGAGAGATTCCGGGGACGACCCTTGAGAATCTTGTTTAACTCCAATTTGAAAACTCTTCTCTCCTTGATTTGATTTATCTTTACTTTCTGTTGTTGAATTTGATTTTGATGGATTATTGTTGAATTTGAGTTTGTATTTATTGATTTTAATGAAAGATCGTTGAATTTTGAATCTTGATGTTAGCTGTTGCATCCGAGTTTGTATTTATATGATTTGAAGGGATTTTGTTCATTTTTTAAATCTTGATGTTCGTTGATAAATTTGATTTAATTTTTGGGTATTCATTGTTGATTTAATTTAATTTTTGTCAAGATAAAATTATATGGGCTAGATCATCTGAGTTTTGGAATCTAGTCTTCTATAGTCACATTAGCCAGCATGGTGAGGACATATAGTCTGACTTTAGATATATTTCTCGGGTGTGAGAATTTAAGGTTTTCGCAGCCAAGCTAGCGGCATCGCAAAAATGTTAAATACCATGATTCTAGAGGTATGTGCATAAGTCAAGGACTCTGTGATTATCGTAGCCTTGCTTACTAGTATGACGAGGATTTAGAGTACCATGATTTTGGATAGACGCATATGATTTTCAGATTGCACCTTAAACATTTTTGAGCATGTTTTCTCTACTTTTGTTGTAGTCCTTCAAATTTTTTTATTAATTGTCTTGTTTTGTTTTGCTTCTTATTATTTAACTTAGGATGTAGCTTTAGCCATTTTTATAAACCTTGTGTAACTTCTTGCTATGAGTTTTTCATAATACAATGAATCAATGATTTTGCTAAATGCCTCATGTTGGATTGATATTTTAGGTCTGGATTTCAAAAGGGTTCCTTCTTTAAGACAAATAAGCAAACAGATTTTATTGTTATTTCTTTCTTGCTATTATTCTTGTATTAAATAATAATAATAATAAAACTGTCTTGATTACGTCAATCACCTGCTTTGTAATCTTGGTAGGAATCTAAATGTTGGTCGTAACGTAGAATTAAATTTTTATATTGGGACATGAGAATATATATATATATGAATACATATAGCAGACACTTTCCTGACACTCATGCATGCTACACTTGATTTCCACCTATCTGAATACATATTAATATGTTGTTGATGTTAATTTTTCAAAACTCCAATATTTCTGGTTCTCTGCTTTCTTCAGCTAAATTCATAATTTAAATATAAATTTCATGATAATAGTTTTGTTTATATCACTGCACATGTATGTTATACATAGGGTTTCAATTCAAAATTTTTTGGTTGAGTTTTGTGTTTGAATTTGTCCAATCTGAGACTGTGTGCATATTAACCCTTAATACTGAATTTCAAATGTTTAGTTCAAATTGCTGTTTTATTTTTCTTAAATGTAATATTTTCAGCTATATACATTGTGGTATGTAGGGATATAAATTTAGGTTTCAGATTCTTACATGTTAGGTTGTGATAAACATTGGGTTGGTTTGATGTTCGAATTTTTCCAAAATCCTAAAACTGAATACATGTTAACATTTTTACATTGATTTCCATGTTTAGTTCGATTTCAGATTTAATATGTAATGTTGAACTGTATGCATAGATAAATGTATGGATAGTATGTTAGGGTTTTATTTCCATCATGTTAGGTTGTGTTTGGAGCATTAAGTTGGTTGTGATGTTCAAGCCCCTAGATTCTGAAATTGCATTATGTTAATATTGCACTGGTTTAAATGTTAGCTCATTTTCAGATTTTGTATGTAAATGCTGAACTAAAACCGGATTTAACCTTTCAATACTAAGCTATAACCCTGTATAGTGACACCCACATACTAACCTAGTATACACTGCCATGTAAACCTAACCTTTCCTCTCTATGTTATGTTCATATATCTATATAGATACATATAGAGATTAGGCATACATGTTATAATGTATATAGATACATAACTAAATCTCTACCTCTTTATATATATATATGTATATGGTTAGCCATGCATGTTATGAGTAAACAGGTTGTGTATTGTAGATTGTTTAACCAATATGCCATGAGTAGTGTAACTTGATAGCCGTTGTTTTGAAACCCAAATCCTCCTATACACATGCCTACTATCTAACCATATGAACATGTCCACATACACCCATACACACACGAACCACATGACCTTTACATAATGCTAGCTTTTCCCTCTCTAACACACTCTATATATATATACATATTGTGATTGGATTTCCATGTATGTGACTTTCGTTCCTTAAGTTTTGATTTTGATTTTTCTAAACCCTTTATAGATAATTGGTAGTTACCTTTCTTTATTTTTTTGATGATACCAGTTTTCATGTAGGATGGTAGACTGCCTTACAGTTTTGATGTTTGTTATTTCTGTAACTTTTCTAGTTTAGCACCCTAGATTGCTTGTGTGTTTTGATACCCTATGACCATTTTGGTTTAGCATGACTAGTATACCTAGATGAGACTTTCACTACCACCGTATGCCATGACCCTGTGTGTCGTCCTTTTTGATCATATGTTTTATTTAAGTTCTGGGACTTGATTGTGGGGGTTTGACCTAGAAGGAGTACGAACATTTTAATTTCGATGACGAAATTTTTATAAGGTGGGTAGGATGTGAGCACCCTGAATTTCGGGTTGATTTTTTTATTTTATTTTTTATTTTTCTGATTGATTTAATTTTCATAAATAAATTTTTTCTGTTTATTTATCCTTAAGTGTGCTTTTCCGTGCCTTAGATATTTGGAGTGTCAGGGATGTTCAACTCTGGAAATCTTCTTCACGAGTTTTGAAGTGGACATGATTGCCTTCATGACGGTATATAGTGTCCCATCCAAACTTGTTCCCTTGTACTCTTTTTGCTTCGTACAACTTCGGGTCGATTTAGACCATTTGATTATTAATTAATTTTTCCACTCTTTTCCTTGATCATTTTTAGCACGTTACCGTGACTTTTCATTTGGGAGCACAAGGCCAGTCAGTTTCTTGAAACCAACTTCTCATGCATGATCTACTCGAGACGCTCGTCACCCATGACCTTCGTGTCCCACTCAGACATGCCATTTTGTGCTCCATTTGCTTCGCACAACCTTCCTGACACGTGACCCAATTTTATTTCACCCCACGGTGTCACATTCATTTTTCAACTTGATTTGTGGGTACCCTGTCGACCAAAACCCGTCAGCCCCAATTATGGACATGGCTCCCATTGAGCCTACTACCCGTATGCCACTTGTGTCCCATTTATTGGAATCCCCATGTGCTACTTATTTGCCCATGATCATCAACACATATTTTTAATTCGATTATTTCATAATGTCTGATTTTGACCCAATCCAGCTCCCCCAAGTTCAGCCCAACTTCGTGCTACTCCCCATCGAGACGCCTCATTTTTCCTTGCCCAAAAATACTATTTAATACCTGTCTACTTATTTTAATATTTATTGGAAAATTTTATTTAATTTAAATCCCAAAAATGAACCCAATTTTTCTTATTAATTCCTAGCCATAGGTTTTCCTCCCATTTAATCCTACCCATTGAATCCCTACATGTAAACTCCCCAACACCCCTTGGCCATGTGGCCGGCCCTAAAATTTATGTGAGAATATTTCTCTTTCTCTCATTAATGAATTCATCTCTTTCTCTCACTCATTTCTAATTTTTCTCCACACAAGAAACCAACACCAGCAACCTAACATTACACACAGCCTCCACCACCCTCACCACACCCGACCACCTTTTCCCTCCGGCGTGGCCTCGTCGCCGGCCACCTGGCCAAGCCAGGCGCGTAGCCCTCTCCTCCTTCTTCCTCCACCTCTTCAATATCCTTACCACCACCACTTCAACCGATAACCACCAGTACCATAGCCTTCACCATCATCACCATTCTACTTCCCCCATCATAGTAGCCCCACACCGCCCCGCTGCGCATCCGCCAGGCACGTAGTCCCATGCGCAACCCCCACGGCAGCGTGGCAGCAGCTGCAAAGCGACCACAGCCAGCCAGAAATGGTCGTGCGTGCGCACGCACGGCGCTGGCCGCGCCGCCGGCCGTCGTGCCGTCGTGGGCACACCCCCCCTCCGACGAACTATGGCGTGCAGTCCCCTGACGGCCATCGTCCTCCGGGACGCGCCGTCGAGGCGATTCGTGCGTTTCGTACGAAGTTCCGTCGTGACGCGCGCGGAATCAAGTTTGTTTTGGCGCCCCGTCGCAGCAACTTTGCGCACAATTTTCGAGAAATTCGACCATTGGATCGGTGATTTCATCGCTCCGTCACAATCTCGGTATATCCACCTTCACTCCTGTCAATTTTCATCCGTTGATTTTATCGTTTGATACATCAAAACCGGCCACCAAGTTGACCGTTTAAATTGTATTAATTTTGGACAGTTTTGCGGGGTCAACTTTGTCAGCTTTTACCTCCTCCACCGTAGCTCCGTTTGGTGTGCTACCAGTTCCTGTGTGAGGCTGGTATAACCCTCTTGCTACCCCTCCAGTTTCGTTTAATTGTGAGCTTGTTTGATTGGTTGAATTCGACGCCAAAGTTGGTCGTCCAAATTCGTAATTTTCAACTTGTAAAATTCTATTTTTGAACACGGGACTCCAAATTTCATTTCTGACACTACCATTAGACTCGTGGCGTCGTTCTGACATATTTTCATATAAAATTTGTTAGATTTGAAGAACGTGGGCCCGGGCACGTTTTTCGGTGCAAAGTGGGTCCCATATTCTGGGTCAACGGGACTTTTTGATGCCGGCTCATCGGAATCCAATTCTGGATATACCGTTGAGTTCGTATCGCCATTCTGGACTCGTTGACATGTAGTTTGCTGAGTTTTGAGAACTTTGGCTCCGGCACGCATTTATGTGCAAATCGGAATTCCAAGTTCTGGTCAACGGACCAAATTGAGATCGGGTCAACGAAATCCAATTCTGGAGATACCGTTGGGTTCGTATCGTCATTCTGGTTTCATGGACATATAATTTGTTATATTTTATAGACTTGTTTTCTTGCACGTTTTTCGGTGTAAAACGGCTCCGACACGGACACCGTTTTGACCCGAAATTATCTTTTTGCTCTTGTGTCCAAATTGGACCGTTGGGTAGGCTATCCTAGCTAATTTGACCATCCTGAACACGTTGGCGATGTTTATTTCATCGTCCGACAATGTTTGTTGATAATTTCTCTGAGTTTAACCTTTTATAATTTATTAATAATTAATTCTTATAATGTTCGTATTTCGGGATTAGTACAACGAAACTGAGCTCAATCAATTCCAGTGATCTCACATCGCTAAAATTGACAAGATGGACACGTGGATCACTATAATAAGATTATCAACTTACCGTTGATCATCTCATCTCGATTTGCGTGTCGTAAGTTCCAACGTACCAATAACGAAGTACACTTTATATCTTTAATAATTAGACTAGAATTGACCCTGTTTGACCAGAGTTGACCAGTTGACCCAAAGTCAACTGTAAGTCAACACTTGACCTAGTTTGACTAGATTATTGACCAGAGTTGACCTGGAGTTGATTTGACTTAGAAGAACCTAGGATAATATAGATTGCTTGTAGAGATTCATTTATTTCAACTTGAACACCTTGTAACCTGTGTTGCTTTAAATAAGACTCTGTGGCTTCAGTTGGACCCCCTTTACTTATCAGCTGTTCAGGTTATCAGGCGAGTACATTCTCTGATCATTTCATATCCTGCTTAGAATTATTTCCTGCGTTAAATTACTTTACTTGTGCTGTCACGACATTATCACGGATTGGTACTATATGGATCTTTTCATGCGATGTTATCCCCCTCGGAAGCATCGGGTACATTGTGTCATGTGCGTTTCACTTTTATCATGTACTCATGTGCTTTCACCATACATGTACACTCTTGTAAATCATGTACTCTCATATTCACAGAGCCCTCATATATACTATCATGTGCACCCTTTCATGGGCCCCCATATGATATCATGTATAATAACATAACCTGCTTAGATCCTTGTGTATTGATTGGAGAAAACGGAGGAGTGCTAGTAGTCATGTGAACAATTCCATAGTAGTGTAGATCATGTGAAACTCTTTAGTGTAGAGCATGTACAAATCTGTTATGTTCACATGTGCTATCCTGTACTCTGACTCACTAGCCACTGTTAGTTCCTTACTTATAGTAGATATTTCTATTACAATTCTCTCTCTCTGTTTACATACTGTATTCTTCAGCACATATATCTTACTTTACTGCATGATTATATTTTCTAACCTGCTATGATTTGTTGAGATGTATTATGCTCGCTCCTGTCCTGACTGGACCCGTAGATAAATTTTACAGATAGCCTGGAGGTTGCCTGCTAGCCTAGAGGAGACACAGTAGAGGTTGTATAGATAGCTAGGATTTTGCTCAGTTTATTTTCAGTTGTCTTGAGTTATATTTATGGATTTCTGTATTTGAGTTTTGAGATTTATTTCTGGGTTGTGTATCTTAGACACTTAGACTTCTATCTGCTGTATTTCTTTTGGATTTCATGTTTTATCTATCTTCCTTTGTGCTCTACCCTAGATGTGATTGAGTTTACATTCTGCTATGTCACCCCCATTCGGGGAGTGTAAACTGCTTAGTCTTATACTAGTAGATGCATGAGACCTAGGACATCGTTCTACCGCCGACACTGCGGCGTAGGCTGGGCGTTGTTACGTTCTCGTGCCCTTACTCTAGGGTGCAGGTCGTGACAGTGGGTACGGGTCGTGACAGATAAAGTGCATCCTAAGATATTATTATAGTTATCCAAATATACACGATACAACACTGATCAATATAATCATAAATCTCTAGTACAACATGTTATACTGACACTCTGCTCTTGACCTCCAGATCAGCAACTGGCTCCACCTCCTGGACTAGGTCATCCCTGGTCACCTCATCTATAGGACCATAGTAGCTAGTATACAAGTCAGCATCTAACTCACCTACAACACATCTAGTCAGAAAAGGAGCAAAGTACAACCCTACAATATGAACCATACTAATAAACTGTAAAGTAATGCTGCTAATGACTAATTATATAAATACAGTAATGACGATACAACAATAGAAAGTCTAATTACAATAGTGATTTAGAAATCATAACTTACATGTGACCGGCTTAGGGAGTACAATAGAACATTAGTACAATCAGTACGGTATGACTTGGGCACACGTGCATGATGTGCGACTAAGTTATCAACAATCAGTACAATAGATATGATAACATGTAAACTACTTATATCCCCCAAATCCCCGACAATGAGCAATGAGTACAATAGAAGAACAATGGTATAATCAATATCTTCGTGTAGCCTACGTGTCTAATATGAAATGCCATGCAAGACAGTTAATTAAGTTTGGAATTCAAACCGTATTGTACTTGCCTAGATTGTCATAGTAGTCAAGTCCAATGTCCAGAGAATCTGTGTTAAAAGAGACACGAGTAATTCTTAGAAGATACTCAAATTTCTTCATTCTTATTAATTCCTAAATTCATCTCTAAAGTCCCCAGTTAATTCTATTATTACTAACTACATCTTGTTACAATTATTCTTAATCCTTTTAATTCCTATGGTTCCTTAAGGCTCACTCAAGACCTACTAAAGATTGAACCAAAATCTTCACTCAACAATATTATCCATAACATGAAGTCCAACTTCCTCAAATATTTATTAATATCAACCTGTACTAGCAGGCTTTAAACATAATTCTAGCCCAATGGGTTTAAGATCTATGTTTTACGTCTTATGACCAAACATTAAACCGGCCCATTGTAAAGCCCACAACCGTAGGCCCACGCTAACCCTAACTAGTTTTATTCCTAATCAGTGATTCGGAATATGCTAGGCCTAGTCCACACACAGGCCCATAGCCCAACATCAACCCAATTATATGAATTACTCCATTAGCATATTTCCAACGTTCAAGGGATTTGAATTTACTCCTCTCTCCCACTCAGTTAAACAACACAAGTTCATTCTTGACTCATGGGTCCAGTGTCGAGCAGACAATTTTATATTTGTGTCCATCATCTGCACTTTACTGAATGCAAGATTATTAGACATAAGTTTTTCTTCAACGGTTCTTCATTGACACACTGACACAACTCAGGTACTATATCCGAACCCGTTCGTGTCATTCCAGACACAATCACCACTCTCTTCTAGAATCAAACAAAAGATGAGGAGAATCATATCTGTCCCTCAAGAGTTGATATCGACCGTTTTGTGTTCGACTCAAACTGAACAGAGTATCAGAACCCTCAGAGAGAATTCATCAAATACCTGTTGTTCAACAAAATTGGTGCTAAGATTCAGTTAACTTTATTTGATTCGAAGGATAACATAGCTACTAAGACCTACAACCAATCAAAATGAAAGTAGTCTATAAGAGAATTGATCTAAAAGATCAAGAATCGATCAAATAGGATTTTTAAGGATCATGAATAATCGATCGATCAATCTCATATCAAGGCAACTTACCGTGATTGATCGACTTGGGAAGAAGTGGCAGAGCTCTGTTGGAGAAGATGGATAGCTTGCCTATACTCGGGAAGAACTTCTCGATGGGGAGTTCATCGGAGAAAACTCGCCATCAAGAACCATGGAGATGAAGGCGTCGATCTACTGGTTCTTCGATCAACGTTCATGAAGGATTCATTTTGAATTCAGTTCTCGATTCCTAGATCGACACAGAGTCACGGATCAAGAATTTGATTAGATTCATTTGATAAGAGAATTTGTAAGCCCACTTCCCGATTTTTTATTTTTTTAATATCTTTATTTGATTATGATTTACCTTTATGGTCATTAGGAGTCGTACCTAAGCTCATGAGCTATAATCATATTATGATCATTTGGACCTTAGTAAGCATTGTTTAGCTATTTTATAGCTTACTATAATTTTTAGATATTTTAGATAATTTTTTAAATATCTATTTTGTGAAGATTTATATATTTTATTAAATTTTATTATTTACCATATGGCCATTCAGGGTTATTTTTGGGACCCAGTATTTTATTTAGGTTCTAGAACCTAAAAAACTATTTTCTAAAGTTTTTTTGGGATTTTTTTGGTAATTTTTGGAATTAATTTGATAATTAAGTATAAAAATAACCTATTTCCTAGGAGTTCTAAAATTTATTGTGCTAGCATAAAAGCAAATATTGACCCTAAATATTTTTATAGGGTTTATTATGCTATTTTATATTTTCTAGAATTTTTCCATAATTTTTGGGAATATTTAAGTATTTATTGATTAAGGTTTATATATTTTGAAAGGCTTTCAATATTTATTATGAGGCCATTTTGGGCTAATATGAGGTATATCATTTTTATTTATATTCTAGAAGGTAAGATATATTTTCTGTAATTTTCTAAAAAAATTTAGTAATTTTTAGGATTTTATTTGAATTTATTTGGCCTTAAAATCATTTTAAATCAATTTCTGAAAAATTAATTACACAGTCATCACCCAGTCAGCGCTGCAGGCCCACATGTCAGCCGGACAGCGCTGAAAGAGGGGCCTGCCTGGCAGTCAGCGGGTGCTGACTGTATCCGCCCACTGTGTGTGCATATATATAACGCTGAACAGTAAACCCTAATTTATTTTCTGCCGAATTTTGAGTTTTTGATTCTTTGGAGACGCCGACTTCCCGAGACGATTACCGTCAACTCCGACCTCCTTTTAGCGTGTCATTTTTTTGTTGGATTCGTATTGAGGTATACTTTCTGAATATCTAATTTATTTTTATAAATTCTGAACCTTAATTTCTGTAAAATTCATAGGGTGTCGTTTGTCCGAAACTTGACACGTTTCGTTGTTTTCGAGATTCAGGGAGGACCAAAAATCGAAATCACGAACGTTGAGGTTTTGAAAAGCTAACACCGAGTCCTACGACTTAGATTTTTTGCAGAAATTAATTCATTTATCTAGTATTTTAGTTATTCTGTTGAACTCAGAATTGATCGGTGAATCACCGTTTTGGTCACGATTAGCCATAATGGCGATATCTTTTGACCAAAACATGAATTTGCGGCACGGTTGATTCCAGCACACTCGTGGTGCTGAAATCTACCAAGGTGCACTTTCAAAACCTTGAGTTCGCGACGTTTGACTAGATAGTCAATGGTACGTCTCGATTTGCATGCCATGGTTTTCAAAATTGGAAACAATAATTTTTATGGCCAAACATGCACGTCTAGATTATATTTAGATTATTATTAGGTTAAATTAGGTTTTTAAGTAATTTATTCCAGAATGAACTATTATTAGATTAGTCAACCCTTTAGCAACTTATTCCATGAATTTAGAACTAGAATCTTATAATTGACTTATGGTTTTCGTGCATGATTGTGGTACGTTGTATGTTATAGGTTAAAAGCTTCTAGATTGGCAATCCCCTCATCCTTGATTTGTGACTACGGTTTGTGCAAGGATTCAGACAAGTGCACTTTCTGATTGCTTTCGATTCATAGTAATCTTTCTATTTCATGTTTATGCATATGCTCTCTTGCTTGTTGACACATTATTACATGGATTAGTGTCATGGATCTCTACGTACTTTATTTTGTGATTGTCGTGTTTTCATGTTTCGTGACTTGTTCGAGTCCATGAGTACTAGTCGAAAGGGGAAATATCTTTGTAGACATGTGGACTACCCAGAACTATTCCCTGTGTCTTTCGTGGAGAATAGCAGCTGCAGATGATACATGCAGGGTGCCTGATTTACCCCCTAGCCGTTGTAATGACCCGCTCTGCCCTAGCGGAACGCCGATTCAAATGGCAAGTTCAACGACTCAAATGAGCCGTCGACCAGAAGAGTTGGCATCGACCTGAAGAAGAATCGATGCAAGGCTTACATTGGCCCGTCGAAGATGAATCCAGACTTAGACTTTCAAAGGCACGCTCGGAGTATCGCTCGGCCGATACGAACATCGCTAAGGTGGGTGGCTCCGATGAACCCATCTTTGCTTAGCCTAGACACATAACAATACGGACACTATTGCTAGAATCGCTAGGCGTCAACACCGTACATGCTAATAAATGAATGACTCAACGCACCTAGCTAAGGGATAATCCCATCTTGTATGTTTGTTTAGAACATGGAAAAGAACTCGACGAACATAGAACTCTCGTACTGCGCTCTACACTCGTGCTAAGGCACAAGCTTACATTCAAGTTTCCTATACGATCAACAATGAAACAATAAACGGTTTACAACAAAGAAAACGAAAGACTATCGACATAGTTGTTCCGAGTAGAGTATAGCAACATTGAAAGACTTTGGGACCGATGGGTCGCCAAGGCGACTCCCGCACAGAGAGTTGTATAATGAATGAATGAATCAACGAATAAGTGAATGAATGAACGAATAAGTGAATAAATGAATCCACGTGTGAATGAATGAATACATGAAGAATGAATGAATGAATGAACAAGTGAAAGAAAGAAATAAAAGAGTGAATAAAAGATAAGAAAGAAAAGAATGGTTAGCGACAGGTATGGCGGGCACGTGCAACGGAGCTCGCTACTCGCGCTGCACGGACGCCAACCTGGTCGATAACGCATTGTGGCTAAGGGTTAGCCTATGACAATAAAATACGAAATGGTCGTGGACGGACCCGTGCACGGGTGATACTGATTCTACGGCATGATCAAAGGAAGGATCGTGGCCGGCCTAGGCGAAATCAAAATATGGCTTACGGGCTGCCTGGGTGCGGACTTGGCCACCCGGGGGACGTAAGTGCAGGCGTATTTCAAGAGACTAACGGGGTGTGTGCCAGCCCGCACCCTACGCTAGTTAAGAAATACCACGGCTTGGTTTTGTCCAAATGGCTTGTGATGCCAGCGACCGGTGCATATAGATTTAAGTGGGCTTTGCTGGTGACAATCCACGTGCAAGTCCTTGTATTGAAATCAAAGTAGTCTTAGTTAACTGTACAAAGTACCTTCTGAATAGGCTTGAATATAACACACAAAATGATCAAGAGTACTTCGAGCAAACGAGTTAGAAAACGTGCCTACGACGCGCTAGGACTTGAGGCAGGGACACGCCCTTGACATTGAATGCTTACATGAACTACGTTAAGTTATTTCATATGAATTGTTGACTAACTTGGTTTATTACTTTAGACAGGGAAGGCCGGACGGTAAGTATGGGTAAGTCGTGCATGTATTTCCATACGACACTTGTTTTCGGCAACACGAGATAGGCTATGAAATATGCCATAAAAATAATCCTAAGGCAAGATTAGAAATACAATGAATGATAGACGGTACACAAAAGTAAATAGAACGTGTTTGGTAATGATTGCGTTGTGGGCGAGCTAGCCTCCCCACCAGTGCATAACAATGTACTGATAACCCCACAATCTGCTTGCAGGATGCAGGAGACGCCGGCGGGTGCGGAGCTTCCATCAAACGTGCTAAGGCACGGAGTTATCTCTGGAGCCTTGGAGCATTGCAAGGAGCTGAAGCACCATATACAGGACATAATGTATCGAAACATCGTCATGAATCATTCCATGTTGTAAGCCACTTGGCACATCTTTTATGTTTCAGAGAGAGAGAGAGAGCTTGAGCGATTTGTAATATCGGCCTAGCACCGCTTGTAAACTTCTTGAATATCAATAAAGAGTTGAATTCGCTTCATTTTGTGTTCATTTACTTTCCGCTGCAAATGGGGACACTCTGTGCGACTCTGTGGGCTAGCTCAAATCGGCCGTTTCTGGACATAGCCTTGCACGGGCGCAACATAGGCCCGTGCAGCATCACCCCTTAGCGAGGACGATCGCTCCTACGGGAGCGGGGCGTGACAGATTGGTATCAGAGCACGGCTTTACATCCTTGGACATCATTTCAATTTTCTCAGTTTTGAAAGCTCGTTTAGAAATAATTGAAGTGTACGCTCTCTTTCGTTGTGCCTTTGGATGTTCCATACAATGTCTAATATTTTCAAAAGCTAGTACAAGTACTCGGTTGAAGGGATCGATAGGCGAAGGCCTTTGTGCCGAACCACGACGTACTTGAGTTGGAAGAAACCGATGCTAAGAGTTAGCAGAACGTAAGATGTGCTTGAATAACCTTATGCTGACAATAGAGAACGAGTACGCGAGACCGAAGTATAGTTCGAACAGGATGGTTATGCACGCAGCCTTTTGGCTAAGTTATGTCGAGTTTCGCGCACCTAGACTCTCTGGTGCGAACGAGTTACGAGCGAGATCGATTATCGCTCGAATGAGAATAAGTGAGTGTGCAAACTCGGATATAGTCTGCACGAAATAGCTATGCATACGGCCTTTTGGCTAAGTTGTGCCGCGTGTCGCGCACCTCGACGTTTTTGTGCAATCGAGTTGCGAGCGATATCAAGTACCGCTCGGTCGGGAACGAAGCTACACTTAGAGTGTATATCGATAGGAACGTTATAAAACTAACGCTTAGGCGTGTAGGAAAGATTGATTTAGATTTTGAGGAACGGGCGAACGCACGATTGAACATATCGAAAGGGAATCAAATGATCATTTGAGGATTATAGAATGACTTGACCCCGAGTGGTGTATGTGATAGCTTCAAGGAAGAATAAGAATGAGTGTCAATGACTAATCGAGTGGCTCGAACCCTAAGTGGTGTATGGACGACATAGAAATTGTTCGAGCGAGACTAAAAGATTTACGGATAGAACGAATACGTCGGCAAGCGATGATATCGCACAAAGCCTTAGAACGAGTAACGCTTAGTTGGTTTTGACTTCGATAGTCTCAAACGAGATGTTGTTCGAATGAATTAAGAGTACGTAGTACGAATTACAAAACGGTTGAATGGAGATTCGAAACGATAAAATAAATGGAGGTCTTGGTCGAGGAAATGTAGTGGATCGTGCATGCGATTTAGAATTTAGTTGAATGGATTGAAACTTGAGTTAAGACGAAATACTCAGACGAAACAAAAGTTAGCACGATCGAAAGATACCGTGCATGGAAAACGTTAGTTTGGAGATACGAGAATGACTAAGGAATTGAAATTAACATTGCTCGATGAGGAGTTAGCACGCGACAATGTAAATTAAGAAAATTAAGTTGTACGACTTGGAATTCGTTGCAAAAGGAAGATCGCCAGGTTTTGTACATCATCGATGGTATTGAGGCGTATCAAAGATCGATGTACGATAACTCGGGGGCACTCTGATTCGACGAAGGATGATCGTGTTAGAAGCCAATGTGTTAAAGGATGCTATGTTGGGGATTGACTTGATTGTTCGGGATAACCACAACGAAATTGATCTTGTCTTGTACGAGCGCAACTCTAGCCTCGCACATACGTCACGTCGGATTTAGGACGATCATTCCGCGTCAGCATTGGCACGGTGATTCATGTTTAGCGGGAATAATCGAACTCGAAATACCTTGACATGGCAATTTTGATTGCTTCAACTTGTGGTTTGAAACGAAAGTAAATTCGAGGATTGTTAGGACTTGCGATTGAAGGATAAGAAAACTTGAGGATTGAATAGACCCAATCTGCGTATCGAAAAAGAGTAAGTCTAGTTTCAACGCAAGCGTTACGTCCCGATGAGGATGATTATTCCACGGGAATATTGACATGGTGATTCATGTCCGCCATAGAAAATTAGACTTGCGTGAGATCGGGGCGCGACATATTACAAGGCTAGACGACCTTGTGATCAACTACGTGAATTGGATAGAATGGATAGGTGAATTGTGTCAAACATACTTAAAGAGATAGACTACGACAATTGCTAGTGTGGGCATACGATATTAACATGTCAAGGATTCGGTTGAGGACAACCTATCGTAGGATGATTCCTAAACGTGCTCGGACTTAGAGCGGAGAATGTGTTGATGCAAATAGGATGAGCACTGCTTGATGTTTAGAAATTTGAGTGAAACGAACTTGGGTAGAAACTCCCGTACAAGCGAACAAATGGTTTGACCATAGGATTTTGGGCGAGCGTCGTGCAACGACCTTGCACGATGAGCCACGGACTTGACTTGTAACTATGACCTTATGAGCTGACCTAGCGGATAGGCGGATGGCCCTATACCGAGTGATTGAACCTGTGCGATTGATATTAGAGTATCGTTTGGACGGACGATAGACTTAGGGCAACAAGACTTAGAGTAGGACGGGAAATTAGGAGTGTGCGTGAACGACAACGAGAATGGCCCCAAACGAAGGGAATGATAGGAATGGATGATGCGCAAGTAAAGTTGGAATAACGAATTGAATCATTTGGTCGAAGACGTACTCGATGATAGTGCAATACTTGGTCTCGAATCGGACGGGAATTACTTAGACTTGGTCGACTCCGCTAAGAAGAAATCGTATTGATTTCGTTGACAAGAGCGCTTGAGAAGCGAATCGAATCATCTCGAGGACCGAGATAAACGATATGTGATACACACATGAGTTCGATTTTAAATCGAAGTTAGCAAAACGATCGGCAAATTGAAACTATCACGAGTAGCTTGTCCGACTTTGCTAGTCGCTAAGCTTGGTTGAAATATACGTATTCGGAGGATGCCTTGAATGCGTGCATGATCCAAACTCAGCGATATGATGAACTCGAATGCAGCTGCAAGTAGGTGTTGAGATGCGCATGAACGAATGAGTGAGTTTGCCTCAGCCTACGACTCTCGTGTTTGAAAATTTCAACGCACCTCGTACGTCCTTTCAATCCCATGATACGTCGAGATAGCAACCAAGTCGAAGAAACGCGATAATGGAATAAGAACCATAAACTCCGAAATGAATAAAAAGCCATTCAATAAAATCGACCAAACGTATGCGACACGGAACTTGGAAAGGTACCGAGCATGGTTCAATGCCATCGAACGATAGAGCCGTTCGATAGAATTGTCTAGGAAACACGATGACACGAGTTAAGGAATGGTAGGATGACCTGCACTCAGGAAGTCTCGAGGATGAGACTTGTTTTGAGTGGGGTATTATGTAATGACCCGCTCCGCCCTAACGGAACGCCGATTCAAACGGCAAGTTCAACGACTCAAATAAGCCGTCGACCCGAAGAGTTGGCATCGACCTGAAGAAGAATTGATGCAAGGCTTACATTGGCCCGCCGAAGATGAATCCAGACTTAGACTTTAAAAGGCGCGCTCGGAGTATCGCTCGGCCGATGCAAACATCGCTAAGGTGGGTGGCTCCAATGAACCCGTCTTTGCTTAGCCTAGACACATAACAATACGGACACTATTGCTAGAATCGCTAGGCGTCAATACCGCGCGTGCTAATAAATGAATGACTCAACAGACCTAGCTAAGGGAATAATCCCGTCTTGTATGCTTGTTTAGAACATGGAAAAGAACTCGACGAACATAGAAACTCTAGCACCGCGCTCTACGCTCGTGCTAAGGCACAAGCTTACATTCAAGTTTCCTATGCGATCAACAATGAAATAATAAACGGTTTACAACAAAGAAAACGAAAGACTATCGACATAGTCGTTTCGAGTAGAGTATAGCAACATTGAAAGACTTCGGGACCCATGGGTCGCCAAGGAGACTCCCGTACGGGGAGTTGCATAATGAATGAATGAATGAACGAATAAGTGAATGAATGAATGAATGAACGAATAAGTGAATAAATGAATCAACGTGTGAATGATTGAATACGTGAAGAATGAATGAATGTATGAACAAGTGAAAGAAAGAAATAAAAGAGTGAATAAAAGATAAGAAAGAAAAGATTGGTTAGCGACAGGTATGATGGGCACGTGCAACGGGGCTCGCTACCCGCGTTGCACGGACGCCAACCTGGTCGATAACGCATTATGGCTAAGGGTTAGCCTATGATAATAAAATACGAAATGGTTGTGGACGGACCCGTGCACGGGTGATATGGATTTCGCGACATGATCAAAGGGAGGATCGTGGCCGGCCTAGACAGAATCAAAATATGGCTTATGGGCTGCCTGGGTGCGGACTTGGCCTCCCGGGGGACGTAAGTGCAGGCGTATTTCAAGAGACTAACGGGGTGTGTGCCAGCCCGTACCCTACGCTAGTTGAGAAATACCACGGCTTGGTTATATCCAAAATGGCTTGTGATGCCAGCGACCGGTGCATATAGGTTTAAGTGGGATTTGCTGGTGGCAATCCACGTGTAAGTCCTTGTATTGAAATAAAAGTAGTCTAAGTTAACTGTACAAAGCACCTTCTGAATAGGCTTGAATATAACACACAAAATGATCAAGAGTACTTCGAGCAAATGAGTTAGAAAACGTGCCTATGATGTGCTAGGACTTGAGGTAGGGACACGCCCTTGACATTGAATGCTTACAAGAACTACGTTAAGTTATTTCATATGAATTGTTGACTAACTTGGTTTAGTTTGGACAGGGAAGGCCGGATGGTAAGTATGGGTAAGTCGTGCATGTATTTCCATACGACACTTGTTTTCGGCAACACGAGATAGGCTATGAAATATGCTATGAAAATGATCCTAAGGCAAGATTAGAAATACAATAAATGATAGACGGTGCACAAAAGTAAATAGAACGTGTTTGGTAATGATAATATTATGGGCGAGCTAGTCTCCCCACCAGTGCATAACAATGTACTGATAACCCCATAGTCTGCTTGCAGGATGCAAGAGGTGCCGGCGGGTGCGGAGCTTCCATCGAACGTGCTAAGGCACGGAGCTATCTCTGAAGCCTTGGAGCATTGCAAGGAGCTGAAGCACCATATACAGGACATAATGTATCAGAACATCGCCAAGAATCATTCCATGTTGTAAGCCACTTGGCACGCCTTTTATGTTTCAGAGAGAGAGAGAGCTTGAGCGATTTGTAATATCGGCCTAGCGCCGCTTGTAAACTTCTTGAATATCACTAAAGAGTTGAATTCTCTTCAATTTATGTTCATTTACTTTTCGCTGCAAATAGGGACACTCTATGCGACTTTGTGGCCTAGCTCAAATTGGTCGTTTCTGGACATAGCCTTGCACGGGCGCAACCTAGGCCCGTGCGGCATCACGCCTTAGCGAGGACGATCGCTCCTACGGGAGCGGGGCGTGACAGCCGTTCACATGTCGAAACTGAAATTTCAAAATGCATAGATAGTTGTCTTTACTTGTTATCCTCGTTTTCTTTACCACTCGCCATGTCATCCTAGTTACATGTTCCTTTTCTAGCTGATATATCGTGTTGTAGAGTTATCTACTTTCTTTCGTGATTTATCATGATATCCATGTATGTTTTTTTTATGTCTTGTGAATTCTATTGTGTTTTTGATTTGTCGTCGGTTTGTGTGCTTGTTCCATTCCTGACTGAAAACCAATATTTTTCAGGTTTAGCTGTGGCTTCGCTTAGTATGGAGAGAAACGTATGTACTTGCAGGCAGAAAGCTAGAAATTAGATAGAAGTGGTACTATTTTTATTAATTATAAGAACCTTGTATTTTCTCTAAATATAAATATTGTAAAAGTTGTAATCAATTTAGAAATATGAATGAGCAATAAATGTTATATTTTATGATTTTGAGCATCTTGGTCGTGACAGCGTTCTATCGCCGACTCTATGGCGTAGGCTGGATTGGACAAGCACTCGTATCCCGAAAAGCGGGTGCGGGTCGTGACAAGTTTTTGTGGTGGCCCATGCAGGTCCGTTTTTGTAAAAGATTGCAAACTCGTGATAGTACTTAAGTTAGTCGTACTATTGCGAGCCTGCGACTAGGAAAATGCTCATTCACAATTAGGACAAATTTAATTTCAGGAGAAGGACTAGGAATAGAAAACCCTTATTCAACTGACTGTTTGGGTAGTTATGGTTGCTATATATGTCACATGATTTTCGTAGAAATTTATTGAATTCTAAACCCTATTATATAACTCAGGAATTCTCCTAGAAGGATATTGGTTTTATTTAATATGAGGGTATGACCCAATGTGGGTAGACTCTTCATTTGGTAATCTAGGCCTCCCTCATTCCTAATCATTGTGTAATTTTATTTTCTCCCCTCTAACCACCATCGTCATATCATAAAAGTTGTATTGCCCATTTATTTCATATTAGCCATAGTAATCTATCTTTCTAAGAAACATTGTTTTAACTCCACCAATTGTGTTTGAGCCTAACTTGATCACAACATATCCATATGTTTATTCCGTGCTAGATTTGTTTAAATTTAAGATACGCATGTGTTCCCTTCGATTATTGAATACTAGAGAAAAAAAATTGGAAACTTTTGTTCTCTTTTGTTCAACCACCTTCATAATCGATCGTTTGGTCTTCAACATTGATATCTAAGTGATCATTTTATTTAAAATTGATATATTCTTCAAGGACAGATACTTACACCTTTCTATCAAGATCAATTTATTGGAATTCTAGAAGCTTCTTTGAAAATTTATGAATATAATTGGAATAATATTCGATGACTCATAATGGCAAGACAGCAGCGGACTGTCACCATTTATTTGAATTATAGAGACTACGAGTTCATTGTAGCCAGCAGCGCACTAGCGAGGCATGACCCCTAAGTTGAATTAATCCCAAATAAGCGTGGGTGATCGAGCATTATTAAAACTATGTCTTGGATGTCCTATTTCATCCTTGAGTTGTTATGCCATGAATAGATAGAGTTGATAGGGTATTCATTACTGTATCATTACTTGAGTTATGTAACCAAGAGTTTATTGTAGCTAGCTGTACACTGGCGAGGCATAAATTCTCGATAAAGTGACTTCGGATATGTGTACGAGTTTCGAATACCATAGAGGCTATATCTTTTACTGGCATATGACTATTAAGTTTTCAAATTGACTTGTACCTTATTATTAGTTACCATCTTCTCAATAAACTGGCTGTTCTTCCTCCTCCCTTCTCCTTCTATTTTTTTGAATTGTCATTTTTAAATATATTTTGATTTCGTTCCCCTAGATTCCTAAAATGTAGCTAGATTTTGGGTTTTAAAACTCGTGCCTAAATAATTATGGATAAACATTCAAGCGTATCGAAACGATTTTGTTTTAATCATCCTTAAATAATTTCGATCACGACTAGACTACTTTTATACTCCAATCATGCCAATTCGCAAGTTTTTCTAAATTTTGATTCTATAATCATGCCTAAATAAATTTTCCTTAACCAGTTAATCATCCTTATTCTACGACTCAATTATTGCTAATATCTAAATTTCTACTATGATCATGACTATCTTCAACATGTTCATACTCGTGCCAAATTTTTTGAATTTTGATCATGCTAGAATGACTCGCATGATTAACTGTTATCATGACTGTATCTTACTTGAATCTAAATGATTTAACCATGTTTTGACCTTGACTAAATTTTGATAGTGATCGCGCCTATATAATTCCAACAATAATTAGTCGTACCTGATGACTTTCTTGTTTAGTCCTTTTGATTATACTTTAATCCTGCCACGTAACATCTTTTCATGGGGTTCGACCTTATCCACTATCTAACTTATTTTGATCATTGATCCTATCATTAATTAATTTTATTCTTACTCATGACTAATCATGTTTTTCAAAATTTCGAGGAAGAAATTTCTAAGATCAGTAGAGTCTTCCACTGATGAATTATCCTTAAGGTTATTATTAGTTTTATGCAAGGACCCAAGACTATAGCCTAAGGTCCCAACACAAAGCCACCTATGTCTACTTATTCTATTTTTCACCCTAACTGATAAATGATATTAATAAAGACTTTTCTTTTCTTTTAATTTTTAATTTTAATTTATCAAAATTTCTTACTAGCTTTTCTCACCGATCAATCTAGTTCCTCTATCCTAGTAAACCCTTAAATTCGAGGACGAATTTATTTCTAAGGTGGGTAGATTTGTAAGCCCACTTCACAATTTTTTATTTTTTATTATCTTTATTTGATTACGATTTACTTTTATGGTCATTTGGAGTCGTACCTAAGCTCATAAGGGAGCTATAATCATATTATGGTCATTTGGACCTTAGTAAGCATTGTTTAGCTATTTTATAGCTTACTATAATTTTTAGATATTTTACATAATTTTCTATTTTGTGAAGATTTATATATTTTATTGAATTTCATTATTTATCATATGGTCATCCGAGGTTATTTTTGGGACCCAGTATTTTATTTAGGTTCTAGAACCTCAAAAACTATTTTCTAAATTTTCTGAATTTTTTGGTATTTTCTGGAATTAGTTTGATAACTAAATATAGAAAAAACCTATTTTCTAGGACTTCTAAAATTTATTGTGCTATCCTAAGAGCAAATATTTACCCCAAATACTTTTCTAGGGTTCATTATGCTATTCTATATTTTCTAGAATTTTTCCATAATTATTGGAAATATTTAAGTATTTATTCATTAAGATTTATATATTTTTAAAGGCTTCTAATATTTATTATGAGGCCATTTGGGACTAATATGAGGTAAATCATTTTTATTTATATTCTAGAAGGTAAGATATATTTTTTGTAATTTTCTACAATTTTTTAGTAATTTTTAGAATTTTATTTGAGTTTATTTGGCCTTAAAATCATTTTAAATCAATTTCTGGAAAATTAATTACACAGTCATCACCCAGTCAGCGCTGCAGGCCCACATGTCAGCCGAAAAATGCTGAAAGAGGGGCCTGCCTGCCAGTCAGCGGGTGCTGACTGTACCCGCCCACTGTGTGTGCATATATATAACGCAGAACAGTAAACCCTAATTTATTTTCTGCCGAATTTTGAGTTTTTGATTCTTTGGAGACCCCGATTTTCCGAGGCGATTGCCGTCAACTTCGACCTTCTTTTAGCGTGCCATTTTTTGTTGATTCGTATTGAGGTATCCTTTCTGAATATCTAATTTATTTTTAAAAATTCTGAACCTTAATTTCTGTAAAATTCGTAGGGTGTCGTTTGTCCGAAACTTGACATGTTTCGATGCTTTTGAGATTCCGGGAGGAACAGATATCGAAATCATGAACTGTTTGATGTTTCGGAAAGCTAATACAGAGCTCTACGACATATACTTTTCCCAAAAATTATTTCTTTCATCTCGTATTTTAGTTATTCTGTTGAACTTAGAATTGATCGGTGAATCACCGTTTTGGTCACGATTAGCCATAACGGCGATATCTTTTGACAAAAATGTGAACTTTTTGGCATGGTTGATTCCAGCACACTTGTGGTGTTGAAATATACCAAGTTGAACTTTCAAAACCTTGAGTTCATGACGTTTGATTAGATAGTCAATGGTACGTCTCGATTTGCATGCCATGGTTTCCAAAATTAGAAACCTGACTTTTTATGCCAAACTTGTATGTTTAGATTATATTGAAATTATTATTAGGTTAAATTCGGTTTTTAAGTAATTTATTCTAGAACAAACTATTATTAGATTAGTTAACCCATTAGCACTACTAAAATAAGGCAGATTAGCAACGTCCAGATACGTCGCTAAATATGGAAAATACGTCGCTAATAGTAATTTGCGACGACTTTAGCGACAGAAAACAAAGGTCGCGAAAAAGCTAGTGGCAGATGACAAATTCGTCGCTCTACGTCGCTGTTTGCGACGTCACTACCGTGTCGCTGGGTCGTCGCAAAGTTAGCGACAAAGAGCGACGAAACTTTACGTCGCAAAATTAGCGACGTAGTGCGACACTTAGCGACTACTTATGTGATGACATGGCATGCCTGCCATGTCAGTAACATGGCGACGTCCAGCGACGTAACGCCGCTAATTAGCGACGTATTAGCGACGTCCCAATACGTCGCTAGACGTCGTCGATCCGTCGCAGAATACTGAAAAAAATTTAAATAAAATATGTATATTTTTATTATGTTGTGTGTTTGTGTTTACAGTGTGTGTGAAGTGCAGTGTTCGAACCATCGACAGTTTCGCTTACTATTCTATGTTTTATCTTGGATACAAAGAGCAACAGTTCAGGGTGCACTTCTCAGAGCTTCCTCTTCATGTCTTTCACCTTCTCGGGATCCTGTACGACGTCCCGAGAGAGTGAAGGATGTGAAAATAAAGCTCTCAGAAGTATACCCTGAACAGTTGCTCTTTCTGTCCAAGATAAAACATACAACAGTAATCGAAACTATCGATGGTTTCGAACACTGTATTTCACGTACACTATAAACACAGACACACATCATTACAATAATACACATTATATTTTTTTAAAATTTGGGCAGCACCTCCTTTGTATATCAGATCATCGCTTATAACCCAGCGTAGGTATATTTGTCATCCCCGTCGCAGATATCATCATAATTAACAGTCTCCTATCATAACAGTCTACAACTAAATATCATACATGTACTCAATGAAAATACCAACAAATTAAATATCACAAACATACATGTCCAACAAACATACATGTCCAACAGAGTCAAATAATAATGAAAATCAGTGTACAGAACGGTCAATGGGACCATAGGGCCAATACATACAAAGATGATAAAAAAAGAAGCTGGACCACTGAGGACCCCTGTCACGCATCTGGGATAGCATGTACTCATACTGCCCCTATGTGGGCTGCACCGTAGGGGCAGTAGGAGGCAGTGCAATGTCTGGAGTCGGCATCGTCGATGGACCGGGAGGACGTATCTGCGCCATCTCTCGTAGTCGCTCACCATGCGCAGCAAGGGTACTCACCATCCTCTGAGTACTCTCCTTAATCGAAGCCGATACCTGAGTGAGTGAGGCAGACATGGTCCTCTGTGATCCCTCCAGCTCGACCTGTCTACGCTCTGTGTGCTGCGTAGACTCGATGAGCGTGTGCAAGCTGGCACCTGTAGCCTGCTGCAGACTCATCAGCTCCTGTATACTACGCTCGACCACATCAAATCGTCCGGTGATCATCGGAGGGTCGGATCGTCGCTCTGCGGTAAGGTGATCAGAAATCTGCTGCTGCAACTTGCGACACAGCTCGTCGATCTGACGACGAATATCCTGAGCTCCTGACGACGCCTGCGAAGCTGGAGACTGTGTACTGACAGAGGGGGCCCAGGATGACTCTGAAGCCAAATACGCGCCGTAGGATCCCGTACCGTAGTACGTACCCTTCTGAAGACCGCCAACGACGGTCATCCAGAGGTCTTCCGATGATGGAGCTGTAGGCGGTTGGAAGAAAGTACCAGCCCCTTCCTCTGCTGGCGTACTAGCAGCAGTAGCCGCCTCCTCTTGTAGCCGAACAAACTCGGCCTAGAACAATGTTTGCTAACGTGTAAGTGTTTGCTAAAGTCTATATTGATATCTATTTTTCTATTTTCTAAATTATAGTAAATTAATATAAAGAATAGAACGTACATATGCCTGCGTCGCCCTCTCGTCAATGAACTCTCCAGCCCTCCAATAGGTGACCAGGAAGATGGTCACCATGTTCGGGTCCTCACCCTTTTTTACCTGTTAAAATATATTATCTATTATTAGTATTAAATATTCTATCCAACTATATATAAAATGATATCCGTCATAGGAAACGTACCAGACGACAAAAATGCTCCGTCATCAGAATGGAGCCACTACACCACTTACTGGCGCTCGACCGTGCCACCTTGGCCTTGTCAGACCGCTCCTGGTACCTGGCCTCGGTGAATCTAGCCTTCATCGCACTCCACTGCTCTGGCGTGATCCAACCATGGATCGGCTTTACGGAGCGATCACGAGACTTCTGGTCGTTGATCGCATCATGGATGAGCTTGCCTACGACGACAGAAAATTAGGCCTCGATCTTTGTCGCCCTGTGTGGTGGATAGAATTATGTAGAAGTGGGCCAACCAAAAGGCCTTCCTATCTGTTGGAGCATCTGAGTAGTTAATCCAAGGCCCACCATAGTTCTGCCTCAAAAATAACCCTAGTTGTCTCTGTACTACAGGAGGCTGATATCTATACAATAGTAAATTTCATGAATATATATATATACGTAAAATCATTTGAGAAATATATATTAACTAATTAACTAATTACTTCGTAGGTCCGTCCGTCCAAATCTCCATACGCATCTCGTCCGGGGGAGCGCATGGAGGGTCGCTCTCACCTCCTGCCTGGGCAGGATCAATCTGATCGTCATCCTCCATATGCTCGACATTGGCTGTCCCCATGGAGCCGTCGGTAGGAGGAATGCTGGACGCGGGAGGAATGCTGGACGCGGGATCAGGAATACTGGATGACGAGGGAGGAGTCGGCAACCTGCTGGAACTGTCCTATCCCGGTAATGGACCGAGAATAGAACGGTACACTGGCGTACTCGAATCCGATGAGGATGAGGGTACAGAATCTGCATCCCCAGCCCGAGGCAGACGGGACTACCTAATATACATATTTCTATGATAGACATCACAGATTTTTAAAAAATCTCATAGTCACCGATAAAAGTGTCACTAAAGTGTCACAAATTTATATGATAAAAGTGTCATTAAAGTGTCAAATATGATGATAAAACAAACGTACAGATTTAATCCTCTTCTGAAAATTCATCTAGTTTGTTTAGCTCTTTTTCTTCTTCTTCTTCTTCTTCTTCTTCTTCTTCCTCTACATCTTCACTTTCATTTGTATCTCCCTCTTCAGATAATTCTACTTCTTCTACACAATTAGATGTGTAATGAGGAACTTACATCATGTCCACTTCTATAATATTTGTTACAAGAGGTAGTTCATCCTCCTGATAAGCTATGTCGTCAACCTCAAAGGTATTTCTAGCTTTGGTCTTGCATACTGCCCACCAGTCCGACCTTGTTGTTCTCCGTTTAGGATAACTTGTGAAGTACACGAGCTAAGCCTAACTTGATAGGACAAATGGTTCATAGGCTTGATATCGATGCCGATAGTTTATATCCAAAGACCGTGCTTGTCTACTTTCCACCCTTGACCTTCAATCGGATGGAACCAATCACAACTGAATAACACAATCTTAGCAGGCTCTATTTATAACTATATGTCAGCTCCACAATCTTCCGTAGGATGCCATAGAAATCGTTGCCCGCATCAACATCTTTGTAGTTCGAATATCTGATACACAAACAACTGTTTTTGGTGGAATCGAGATCCACAAAGTTGTCTCTGATCGGACAAGTTGTTGACTTAAACCTAAACCCATTAACACAGTAGCTTGGCCATATTTTTGCAGCATAAATTGGTCCCTTGGCTTGCGTTCTAATAGACTCATTTTCAAGTCTTGCGTATGGACGATCGACCTAAATACCATAAAAAATAAATTAAGCTCATTCTCAAGTGCATATACAGAAAGGTAATTACAGAGTTCTCAAGTCTTACATATGCACTCAACCATGATGGAAAATAATGCCTCATTTCTTGTTCTAGTTCTTCTTCATTTATGTGTGGCCTACCTGACCTCATATCATCATTAAATATGCTGAAAACAACATCGTTCAATTAATATAATAGTATAATAATCAACACTATTAAAATAATGTAGACGTATTAATTACTTACCCCTCCAGCTTCTCTACTTTATCATCGTCGCAGTTGAGTAATACATACACCTGAGCAGCCCTTAGCTCATCATCGTTCAGATATCTCTTCTTCATTTTACCCGATGGCTTTCCTGGGGCAATGAATACCTTCAGTATTGTATCATTACATTCACGATCTTCGTCGTTGTTTTTGGAAGCTCTCGTTCTATTAGTTGCAACATGAGGCTTGAAATACATCGAACAAAAGTTTGTGATCTCCTCGAGAACATAGGCTTCACAAATAGAACCCTCGACCCGTGCCTTATTTTTCATCTTTCTTTTTAGGTGATTCAAATATCGCTCGAACGGGTACATCCATCGATATTCGACGGGTCCACCAACATGTGCCTCATAGGATAGATGAATCAGCAAATGCTCCATAGAGTGGAAGAATCCAGGAGGAAACACCCTCTCTAGCTTGCACAGTGTTACCGCAATGTCCTTCTCCTGCTTTTTTAGACGATCAACGAGCAATTTTTTTAGAACAAAGATCCCTAAAGAATATGCTGAGATCCATCAATGGATCCCAAACTGCCGACGGTAAGAATTCTCGAAATGTAATTGGAATTAACCTCTCCATGAATACGTGACAATCGTGGCTCTTCATACCCGTCAATTTGTTTTCCTTCGGATCGACACATCTTCTCAGATTTGACACATATTCGTCTAGAAATTTTAGGCCCTGGATCTACCGACAAAGTCTCACTTTATCCTCCTTGTCCAGAGAGAAAATTAACTTCGGTAGGAACTGTTTTCGATTTTCCTCTATCAAATGCAACGCAGGGCATTTGCATATTTCTTCTAAGTCCAACCTGGCCTTGGGATTGTCTTTTATTTTTCCCTTTACGTCCATCACAGTATTAATTATGTTATCAAACACATTCTTCTCAATATGCATGACATCAAGATTATGTCTAATCAGATTGGTACTCCAATATGGCAGATCCCAGAATATGCTCCTCTTTGTCCAGTTATGATCTCTACCAAATCCATCGCATTTGTACCCAGTTGTAGGATCTTTGATAGCACTTGGAAAATCTCTAACCTCCTTCCATATCGTGGCACCGCACCACCTTGGCGGTGGATCACCTTTCTCTACAACGCCGGCACGGAATGCATTCTTGCTCCTTCTGAACGGATGATCTTTTGGCAGAAATTGTCGATGATAATCAAAGAAGCACAATTTTCCTCCGTGTTTCAAGCGGAAAGCCTTAGTACGGTCCATGCAATACGGACATGAGAGACGGCCATGAGTGCTCCATCCAGATAACATTCCATAGGCCGGAATGTCGTTGATGGTCCACAAAAGGTTGCCTTCATCTGAAAATTTTGCTTCCTGGAAATATCGTACGTGTTAGCGCCTACTTACCATAACTGATTCAACTCATCTATCAAAGGCTGTAAGTACACACCAATGTTTCTCTTAGGATTGTTCGGACCAGGAATTATAACGGTTAGAAACATGTACTGAGTCTTCATGCACATCCAAGGCGGTAGGTTATACGGAGTGACAATCACAGGCCAGCATGAATACTGGGATCCTGGAAGACCAAAAGGAGTAAAACCGTCAGAAGGTAGCCCCAACCTGACATTACACGGATCTGAAGCAAAATCAGGATACACTCGATCAAAGTGCTTCCACGCTTCTCCATCGGATGGGTGATCCAACACTCCTTCAATCTGTTCTCGCATGTGCCAACTCATATTTTCGGCCGTCTCTTTCACCATAAATAATCTTTGCAACCGCGGCATTAAAGGCAAGTAGTGCATTGAATCAGTCGATCTTCTTGCACCGGTAGACCTTCCTGTACCAGTTGTCTTATAACGATCAGCACCACAAAATCTGTACACATCTGCATCTTTGTCGTCTTTGTAGTACAGCATGCACCCATTGTGACAAGAATCAATTTTCCTGTATCCCATCCAGAGCGATCTCACCATCCTCATAGACCGATAGAAGTCTTTAGGTAACTTAGCACCCGTCGACAAGATCTCTATAATCAACTCCAACGCTCGGTTGTAGCATTCTTGCGACATGTTAAAATCTGACTTAATGTTCAACAGTCTTGTAACCACCTCCAACGGTGAATGATCCTCACAACCAGGATACAATGGAGTCCTTGTATTCTCCAAAAACTCCATGAACTTTGCAACATCGACATTCGGTGCCTCCTCAGCTGCATCATGAACGAAACTAGTCCCCACAGTGTCAAAAACCAGGTTCACGCACCCGTCGTCGTATGTATGATTATCTGAAACAAAATTAGGTCCCGCATGCATATACGCCTCAACATAAGGCTCCGGCTCTGATGCTAAAGACACAAGTTCTCCGTGTGCGGTCCACTGATAGTAATTAGGCGTGAAACCTCTCGAGTACAAATGATATGTCACTTCTACTTCTGGATAATATTTTACGTTATGACATTTCACATATGGACACTTAATTTTGGTGCCGTCCATGTACTGAGGGAACGCCTTAGCAAACTGCAGGAACTGCTCTACTCCTACTATGTATTCATCCCGCACACCAGACATATCATCAGGACGACGATTGTACATCCATGAACGATTTCGCAAGTAGTAATTCATATCCATTTGGAAATAATTCTGCAAAGATGGACACACATTATCCAATAGGCACAAATTCGTATATTATGTCTTATTATGGGACACACATTAGTAGCGGACAATTAGTAATAATACTATTGTAGTGCCCCAAAATTTATGATACGTATTTTATACATGTTCGTATTTCTGACCCGTATTTCTCTTTTCTTTGATTAGTTAGTTGTGGTTTATTTTCATATTTAGCGTTTTGGTTTAATTGTCATTTATCGTTCATAGATTTATTATGATTAATGGAGCTTGGTTTATTGAGTATTTCATGGTTCATCATGGCATTGCATTGGCTTGGATTGGTTCGGTTTAGTGGGTTTGGCTTGGTTGGGTTTTATGTGAACCAACCCACTCCTACCTACCACCACCACTCATATTTATTACCTATTCTTCTTCTCTCTCTTCATTAATCTCTTCTTCTTCTTCCATTTACTCCCTTCACCTACCAGAGAGAGAAGAGAGGGGTCTAGGCAAGTGGAACTTGCTTCATGGAGGAACTCAAATTTTATTGCTTTATTCTCTTCCTTACAGCATTTTAACTTACTTTAGTACTTGACATTTTCACTTTCCATGGCTAGATTCTTCTAGATCTAAGTTTACTTTAATTTTTGAATTTTTTGGGTTTTGATCTACTTAATCCTGTTATTTCTGAGTTTTGATGGTTCCATGTTGTAGAGCATTTTATTCTGCCCCATTTTGACCTATGGAAGTTCGGATTTGGACTCCGGATGAAAGTTTCATGGAGCTTGGAGCATGGACTCTTGGCGTTCTTCTTCTCGGAACCTTGGAGAAGAAGAACAGTGCTAGACTTGACCGCATGAATACTTCATACGGCAAGTGATTCCGAGCCGTATGAGCCTTCATACGACAGACCTGGCCGCATGGGTTTGACTTGACCGCATGAACATTTCATGCGGCAAGTGCTCTCTCAGCCGCATGAACTTTTCCCCGCGAGCCACATAGACCAGTTACTCGCTGGCCGCATGAGGACTCGAGTCCTCTCAGCCGCATGACTGTCTGGATCCCCTGGCCGCATAGGCCCTGATCCTCGAGCCGCATGAGAACCCCCAGACCCAGCCGCATGGACTTCTTAGTCCGGGCCGCATGACCCTGATTAATCCCAGCCGCATATGTCTCTTTTATTTTCCGGAGCCGCATAGGCTTTTACTAAGTCGCATGCGCCTGGCCCAGATCCAGCCGCATGGACTTCTCTTCCGCTAGCCGCATGAGACTCACCTAATTGGGCCGCATGCGCACTCGTCCCCCCTGAGCCGCATGCGCCCCTCTTGTCTTGGCCGCATGGGTTCCGGTGACCCTGGCCGCATGCGCTCCCCTAATTGAGCCGCATGTGTCTTATCCTTCCCTGGCCGCATAGGCCTGAGCCGTATGACTTTCTAATAGCTCTGTGTACTGTAATTTATCATTATTGCCCATGTTTTATAATTCCTTATTGTATATTTTTACGCCCATTTTATATCCTTACGCCTTTTGTCCTGAACTTGAAAATCATGAATTCATTTGATATGTTTGGAATTGATAATTGAACATGACATGATAGTGGCCCATCGTGGTGCACTCCTGGCATGATAACTTGACCTGATAATTTGACCTGCTACACATGACACGATAGTGACCCGTAGTGGTGCACTCCTGACATGATAACCTGACATGACATGATAGTGGCCCATCGTGGCGCACTTCTGACTAGCACACTTGATATGATAAACCTGACATGATTATCTTGAATAGCTGTTGCGACGGCTACCTGACATGACATGACCTGTATAATTAATCCTGACACCGTGGTTGTTTGCATTGAATGTGCCTGTATAAACTACTGGTCCGGTTGTGTCTTGCATCATGTCTAGGGCATGATCCCTGAGTACCACGGTCAGGGATTCATACTGAATCTGGCTAGGTTAATGACTAGATTGATCAAATAGTTCATGGAGAATTTCCCAGTTACCTGTTGCCCCTTTGGTCCCGGCCTTATATATATATATATATACATGGGATTTGTTGCTATCCGTCGAGATGAGCGCACTTCCAGCCCACCGTCGAGCGTGGTACCTTAGGACACATGTATCTTACTACAGTGTGTCTGCTATATCCTGCTATCTTTTTCTTTTCTTGCTGGGATCACTCAGGTAGTAACAAACAGGTAACCGGACTTGGAAATCTTATTGCATCTTGCTGGTAACTAGGATTGTGATAACCCTAGTTAGTTAACGTAGAAAGCCGTAGGCAATGATTGGTCGTGATTGCTTGGATGGAGTCTAGTCCAGTATAGTATTGTCTAGAATTGATTAATTGTAAGATTGTACCAGAATGATTGAATGATTGTCACTCCAGAATGTTACTTGACCTGATTTCTTATATCTATCTTGCCGATAAATAGTGAGAGAAACCAAGTTCCGTTCAGACGAAGGGTTACAACCCCGGTCCTTGTTTGGTTTACGGGTTGTAACCTGGCTATCTGAATAGTCCCATGGTTATCTCATCGTATATCATCCTGTCATGCTTTCTTCCATATGTCCTGTCTTTTAATGATTCTATACAAGATTGTCTTTTATAATTACCCATCATGCTTTTTCTTAAACTACTGCCTTTTATTATGTAATTATACTCTTGTGCTAATTTGCTGGTTTTAGTTCTTAAGTGAAGCCTCCTTTGTGGCGCTTGCTCTTTATGGGGTCTGACCCAGCTGGCTTTGTATGGCCAGATACCGGAGCTGCAGCAAAGGATCTACCTGCTTTCCAGCCCGATGGTGACCGCCAGGCGTAACCAGGGCAACGAGTGGGTTTCTTTTTGTCCTCCCACTTTATTGTAAAATTATTCTTTTGAGGCGTTTAGCCGCCGAGCCAGTGTTAGCTCGTGTACATTTTTACTTACTGTCTGCCTACGGGCTGTAACATGATTCGCAACTCGAGGTTGATCATGTATGACTTCACTCTTGCTAGTCCTTACATTTTGTACGACTAGCTTCATGATCATCTGGATATGTAATGTTTAGGACGCCTTACAATTGTATATTTTGTGATCTGATATCTTGTGATTATTACTAGTTGGTTGAGATTGAGACAATAGGATAATTTATGACCTTAAGAGACTGATGGCTTGTAGATAAACCCTCACATATCTAGACAGCCGTGACCGTATAGCGGTGTGGATTCCATTCCGTTATACGTAGCTGGCTATGTCCGCCCCCGCTCTCCAGTATTCTGGTTCTGGGGCGTGACAGCTATATCGCACATAAGTTCTTGTGCATCCAACGTGTACACATACGCTATCGATTCTTACTGATGCCAATCTCATTCGGACACACTAGATTCGTTTCGATATCGCCAGGGTCAAGTTGAAAATTGTTTTAATGTTAATTTTCAAGACTTGAATATAATGTCATCTACAACCGATATCTAAGACCCCATGACAAAGTCAAAGACCCCATGAATATAATATCACCTACAACCGATATCTCATTCAGACACACTAGATTCGTTTCGATATCGTCAGACCATATATATATAATGTTACCTACAACCGATATCTAAGACCCCATGACAAAGTCAAAGACATTATTGACAAGACTTGAATATAATATCAACTAATTACAACCACAACTAGTACTAAATAAGTCTCCTAGTATGATATAGAGGTAAATAAATAGTATACTAGATTGATTGACACTCGACTGAACACCCTCTGGACACATACTTAAGCCTATACTACACACTCACACACCACTCTACTATACTCACATAGACACACATAATTGTTACCTTATTATATATATATACCTTAATATTACACACACTTACACACTCTCAAACACTACACAAACCTATAGCTAATGCATACACACACTAATATCTATATCCCCATATACATTTAGTATCACACACTAATCAATTACTCTCAACTCTACACACACACACACACACACACACACACACGCACACACACACATATGTGTAGCTATATTTACCTTAAAACTTAGTATCTTGAGATACCCAATCCTTACCTACACTTGGCAATTACAATAATTCTCTTTCTAATAATAGCTAATGATCTAACAATGTACTCCATCTCCGATCGGGTTTAAATTTTTATCCCCGTCCCCGTTTAACAATATACTCCCCGTCCCCATCCCCGCAACCCGCCCCATTAACACTTTTGAGAGTGGATTTTTTGTCCCTGTCCCTGTTAATAATTTCTTCTTTATAGTATAAACTATTTCATTCCAAATTTTTTTACAAGACAATGTTGATAAACATTCACATACAAGACCAACAAGAAATTTTGATTTATATCATCTAACTCTCTATCTCAATTCACTTGTAATCACTCATATTGTTCAATGCATCTATCTTATTTCTCAAATACTATATACATTATCATCACTATCCTCCTTAGCTCTCTCTCACTCTCATGTCCTTTTTAAACATTCATGAGTTCAATCACAACTCTTCCCCTTCTTATCATATTCATTTCATTCTTATACACCAAAGAACGTATTTATTATCAATATATTTTCCATTCATTAAAACTTTAGCCCTTCACCTATTTTATAATGTGTCTGTGTGTGTGTGTCCATGTGTGTGTGTGTGTCTATGTGTGTGTGTGTGCGTGCGTGTGCGTGTTTGTGTTTGTGTGTGTGTGTGTGTGTGTGTGTGTCCGTGTGTGTGTGTGTGTCCGTGGGAGAAGGAGGAGGAGAAGGAGGAGGGAGAGGAGTTAGGTTAGGGTTTACTTCAGGAAGAGGAGGAGTAGCTCGGATTGGGGGAGGAGGAGCTCGAGGAGGAGGAGCTCGACGGGGGGGGGGAGGGGGGTAGGGGTCGTCGGGGGCGGAGGGAGTCGCCGGGGGGGGGGGAGGGAGTCGCCGGGGAATTTGTCGCCGGGGGGAAGAGAGCTCGAAATTTCTAATTTTCGAGTGAGGAGGAAAAAGGAAGCAGCGTACCTTAAGTAAAAAAACGTTAGCGATGTCAAGAGTAGACGTCGCTAAACGTCGCAAACATTTTAATATATGGCGACATATTTTAATAATATGTCGCTGAACGTCGCTATTCAGCGACGTAATCTATCTAATGTCGCTGGACGTCGCTATTCAGCGACGTTTTGCGATGTATATAGAAAGGAGTCGTTACATAACATATCTAGCGACGTAATTTCATTCCGTCGCTAAAGTACGTCGCTAATTTAGCATATTTTAGTAGTGTAGCCACTTATTCCATGAATTTAGAACTAGAACCTTAGAACTAACTTGTGATTTTCATGCACGATTTGTGGTATGTTGTATGTTATAGGTTGACAGCTTCTAGATTGGCAATCCCCTCATCATAGACTTGTGACCACGGTTTGTGAAAGGATTTAGGCAAGTGCACTTTCTGATTGCTTTCGATTCATAGTAGTCTTTCCATTTCATGTTTATGCATATGCTCTCTTGCTTGTTGACACATTATTGCACGGATTAGTGTCATGGATCTCTACATAATTTATTCTTTGAATGTCGTGTTTTCGTGTTTCGTGACTTGTTCGAGTTCATGAGTACTAGTCGGGAGAGGAAATATCTTAGTAGACATGTGGACTACCCAGAACTATCTGTCATGACCCGCACCTAGAGTAAGGGCATGAGTGCGTGAAAGCGTCCCATCTTATGCCGCAGAAACGACATAAAATGTTGTCTAGGTCTACTATCTAACAACAGTTATAATATCAAAATCTGTAGAGAATGGTCAACTACGAATGGAGGACAAGAAATGACAATATAATATAACCAATCACAAACTCTAAGAAAGATAGATGATACCGAAGGATAAAGACAACAAGATATGAGATATCATCCAGAAGATCCAACACATAAATAATACAAGACCAAAGTCTCAGAGTCCACAATCTCAAACATAAGTGCTAATGAAATAATAGCAAACCAAAAGTAATTTGGAGACAAAGTCCAGTACAACACTAAACCAGCTAAGCTACACTAAAGTCCCATCGGCTGGAGCTAACCCTTGCTGAACTACGGTCTCCAAGTCTAGGCCAACTGCGTCACGAGGACCGTAGTAGGTAGGACACTAGTCCCCGCCATAGTCTATAAAATTTTGTCAACATATCCAGTCAAGATGGAACGAGCACAAATCTCCAATAACAGTTCTAGTTAGACAATATTGAAAATATAGCAGTAAATAGAAAGAATATACAAGGTAAAATAATGTGTACATGAATCATGGTAAAGCATATCAAGACTGTAACTGAATGTAAACAGTATATATCATGTACAAAAATCTGGAACTATATCTATGTGAGTTTAGTATTAGTTTCAACATGTGATCGGCTTGGATTGCACAGGAGAAAAAGGGCCTGGCTAGTCATACGTGAAGTGTATGGCTAACACTCACAGGGACTAATAGTCATAAGAGGAAAAAAGATCACATATCTACACTAAGTACCCCCATCCCCGACTAGTAAAGTGGATCCAGTAATAACATATCATGGCACATGATTCTCCGAAGAGGTAGCGAGCCTTCGCAGGAATCATGTCTATACAATACACAAGGAACAAGGAAAGACTTATACAGGATATACCAAAAAATACAAGGAATAACATCTCATAACGGAATCCAGACAAATACCAATCCGTGTGAACAATGTGACAAGAAAACAAGGATATCTACTTTAAATACAAAAAAAGATAGACGATATCATAAAACAGAAATACTATCAGAGAATATACTCGCCTGAGATCCGATAGGAATATGTCAACAGTATAATCTGGCTCAGAATGAAGTCACAGACCTAAAGATGAGATATACAAGAGTTTAATTAGGGTTTAACAGTGTATGGCATAATTTCTAGTATATGTTATGCAATCTCGGTCAAACTCAGTCATACTAAGTCACACCAAGCCAAACTATGTCACACTAGGTCAATCTAAGTCAAATAAGGTCAAGCTAAGTCAATCTTAGTAATACTAGGCCTAACAAAGTTAAACTAGGTCAAGGCAAGTCAAACAAAGTCAAACTGGGGTCGATTTAAGTCAAAGTTTGACTTACAGTTGACTTTTGGTCAACTGGTCAACTCTAGTCAATCCTTGGTCAACTCTAGGTCAAACTTGACTAACATTGACTAACAGTTGACTTTGGGTCAACTGGTCAACTCTGGCCAAGTTCTAGTTAATTCTAGGCTACGGTTGACTTCCGGTTGACTTTTGGTTAAAATAGTCAACTGTGGTCAACCGAGGTCAAAACTAGTCTAAGTCCACTATTCCTAACCATTACCAACCATAATATCCTAATTATAACTATATCTTAAACATGTTAAACTCATATCTTAGTTATAGGTATTACCTTAACTCTTATCCCATTACCCTACCAAGGTAAACTCGTTACCTTAGCCTCTAACCCATACCCTTGTCTACATTACCCTCACCCTACTTATCCTTCAATACCCTACTAAGGTGTTCTAACACTCTACCCTTGTATCTCGATACCATATCTTGGTATCTTGATACCTTACCTTGGTTATAAGGTAAACTCATTTACCTTAAAGGTAAATGTAAATCTCATTTACCTTGAGATACTAACTTGAGTATCCTACGATACCCACTATTTTAAGACCCCACTCTTAGTATCCTAAGATTCTAAGATAGGATACTAACTATCTATAGGTTTCCAACATCTAGACACTAGTTAATACTAACATATCATAGGTATCTAACATATCAAAATCTAATCAAAATCTCAACTAACAACATTCTAACATATTACTTCTAACCATCTATTCTAACTTAGAAACCTAACACAACTAACTTTCTAACTTAACTAAGATATCACTATCTAACTTCTAAGATACCTCTAGCCTCTACATGGATTCTAACATAACCACTAACATACTAACATATCCATACATACAACATCTAAATTCTTCTGCACTCCAATACTAACACATACAAACACATATACCAAATCCACCCCCTTTCTTCTAACACACCCACACACATCTATATAGAAACACACTACCACTCAACCAAAACACAAATCACTCAACAAACCACACTAGCCTCAAGTCAAATCGGATGGCATGATCCTCCCAACTCTCTCACCTTTACAACACACATACTACACTACCATCTATACAACATCAAGCACACACTAGCACATATCCTCTATCAATCTTACTTCTCTCCACTAACCACACACATCCTTATCTCATTCAAACACACACACTATACTAACATATATTACATAACAATAATATATATATATATATTATTGTTATGTAAAAATATATATGTAAAAATATATATGTAAAAATATATATATACATATATATATATATTAAAAAAAATATATATTTATATATATATATATATATATATATATATATATATATATATATATATATATATATATATATATATATATATATATATATATATATATATATATATATATATATATATACACACATACATATATGTACTATATCATACATATTCTTGACAACCTATGATACCTACATTCACATGATATCCATACTACATAGGCTCATAGGTTACACAAAATGCCTATGTCGTATAGTCACTCTTCTACTTAAAATCAATACTGTACCAATTAGGCCTTCACTAAATTCTAGGATTAAGTTATGTTGTAGCCCTTCTTATTAGCTTTCCGAAACTTCAAATGGATCGCATTTTCGTGTCCGGAAGCTCCCGGAATTACGAAAACACCGAAACACGTTCGTCTTTCGTACAACTGACACTCAAACAGTTCTACAGAAAGTTCTAGAAGGATTTTGGCTTATTAAAATATATATTTGGAAAGCTAACTTCGATACGGTTCTTTTAAGAAAAGGGAAGATAAATCGAAGTTCTAAGCTAAAAGTATGACATTTCTAAGTTGCTCTGGCTACTAAAAATGTGGATAAAGATTATGACGAATTTGGGTTGTTTTGGACAAAAGAAACACATGTAGGCCAAGATACTTGGATACCAACATAGGTATCCAAATAAAACTCATTCTAACCATCCTAACTAAGATCAATCCACTCTCTAACCATTCTAAAACCGAATTTAAATATCTATTTAAACTATTATCATACATACATACACATGGGGTGTCCTAATTTGGGATCCATCAAGTAGGACACAAGACACATGATCTAAAATCCTCAGGAGAGCTCCAAATGGTTCAAATTTGAATATAAATGGGGTACGTGCATGGGGGTGGATCCTATGGATTCAAAACTAACTAATATAAATAGGAAATCAATTTAGAGGGTTGGTTTTACCTATTGGGAGTGGAATCCCAATGATACTCCCAAGGACATGGCTCCGATACGAAGGTCTTCCAAAAAGGACACTCCTCCTTGCACTTTGCTCCAAATCTTTGCTAGCGAGCCGCATAGATGGCCACGTGGCCACGTGGCTACAACAGTACATAAAGATCCGCTATTTCGCCGCCAGGTGATGACTTGTTGAGATATTGTTGCAGCAAATCTGGGTGGTTGAGACTTGGTCAGCCTGTCACATGTCCCATCGCAAGATAGGATCAGTCTGCTTGAGTCATTTTGAGCCGCATAGGCCTTTCAGTATTCGGCCATGTTGGGCCGTATAAGACTCATGCGGCCTAAGTCACAGTCTCCCTTAGTCCGCATGTAGTTTGGGGACTTTTGAGCCGCATAGGTTCTATATTCTGGGCCACATAAGGCTCATGCGGCTCAGATTACAGTTACTCTTGGCCGCAGGAAGCACCTAGATTGAGCAGCATAAGGTTCATGCGGCTCGGATGCAATCCTTTTAGCCGCATGGCCATGTCCAGTCTGGTGACGTGACATTTTGTCTGATCACGTCTTATCTTCTTTTTGTCAGAGTGTCAGAGTTGTCAGAGCTGTCAGTTTTGCCAATTTTGACAGAGTTTGTCAGCTTTATCAGAAGGGTTGATCAGCTTGGCCGCATAAGTAACTATTCTTTCTGCGGCTCAAAATCAGTCTGGTGAAGATGGACCGCGGGGGGCATGCTGAGTATGTCATGCGGCTCTTCTTTATGCGGATCAATTTGTTACAAAGTACTCATGTGGTCAGTTATGATCCGTATGAACCCCATATTTTCCATACTTTTATAGAAGGGTTGGAGTGAATGTGTGTCTAGTAAGGATATATCACCCTGTATTTGAGGCTATTGATGTGTTAGAGATTGATAGATCGAGGAAGAAAGTACGGTGTCTAGAATTGTGTGCATAAGTGCACAGTGGGTGATGTGTGAATTGCATAATGGTGAAGTAAAGTACAGTGTAGGAGTTTCATGAGTATCATGTAGTATGTGTTTGAGTATCAGAGATAGTAGTAGTATTCCAGTACGGTGGACTAGTGCCAATTTGGTATTATGGGTTATTAAGTGCATGTGATATGTATAGTTATGAGTTAGTATCTTCTACCAGGAGTGCCTAAACAGTGAAGGTATTCAAGTATATCAATATTGAAATAAATATCATATGCTAGATATAGCATGTCAGACTAGTATCAGTGAGTGTTATTATGTATAACAATATCAGTTAGGAGTATTAGTATAAAGTTGAAATAAGGTATGTAAGAGAATATTAGGAAGAGTAGGAGTACAAGTGTTAAGGGCAGTAAGAAAGGAGAGGTAAATTATATAGGAATAAGTTTCAGTGAGCGTGGAGGCATTTACAAGTGTGTTAGAGAGTAGAAATAATTATGAATTAGTGAACTGCATGATGGATAGAATGATACATGTAGTGGACCATGCGGACAGAGCATATCATTTCGATTATGTTACTGTACAGACGAGCGTGCGAGTTAGGACTAATGTTGATTAAGATCTCAATCCATAACTTATTTTAAAACTCCTCTTGTATTTAATTTACGCCATTGGACTTCATAATTGTATTCGTTAATTCCTTTCGATGTCATTATCATTGTTTCTCATCTCCCCCTATTTCGGAAAGATAGACGTTCGTGCGTGGTGTTTCTTGCAGAAGCAGATCCCTGTCAACGCGGAAGATGACTGTAGAAGCATGAAAAAATATAAATAAATGCTTATACGGCCCGAAAATCAGCTCCATGCGGCTCATAGCTGAAGGAGCCTTCATGCAGCTCAAAAGATCCGAGTGCTTCATGCGGCTCAGAAAGATGAAGGGGAAGCCACGTGGCCTCATGCGGCTCAAAACAGGCCTTTACAGCTGGCCATAAATACTCTGAGCAGCTGGCTCATTAATTACCCTGACACAGGAAGGCGGCAGCTCTGACAACGAAGGCTTGACAGCTCTGACATAAAGGTAAAATGATGGCTCTGTCATAATGGCGTGCTCCTAGAAAGACGAGATAAAATCTTTATAGCTGGCACAATCCACCAATACCAAAGCCCCTTATGCGGATCGCTTCAAAGACTTCCATGCGGCTCGGATTGTGGGGGGCTACCCTTATGTGGTTCAGTTGGGGTTCACTCCTATGCGGCTGCCACTCTCATGCGGCTCGGATTATAGGGGGCCACCCTTATGCGGTTCAGTTGGGGTTCACTCCTATACGGCTGCCACTCTCATGCGGCTCGGATTGTGGGGGCCACCCTTATACGGTTCAGTTGGAGGCTACCGCCCATGCGGCTGCCACTCTCATACGGCTCGGATTGTGGAGGGGCCACCTTATGTGGCTCGGATTATGGGGGGCCACCCTTTCAGTTAGGGTTCACTCTTATGCAGCTATCACTCTCATGCGGCTGCCACCTTCATGCGACTCGGTAATCGGGGCTACGCTCATGCGGCTCTGCCAGGACACCCCGTCTATGCGGCTTGTCTCACAATGGCAGTAGTGACACATAGCAGGAGGTCGACTAAGACTTATTCCTCCGCGTTCGTACGGCTGGGACACGTGGCAGAAGATTGACCAAGACTTATCCCATCGGATTTGATGCTATCAACAAATCATCACAATGCAGATTTAGTGTAATCAACATTAACTGCCCAAATCGATTTCTAACAAACTATTCAGATTTGTTACAATCAACTAACTGCCCAGATTTGTTGCAATCAACATTAACAGCCCAGATTAGTTTCCAACAAACAAGATCAAGGCTAATCTTAACCAAATCCCTAACCGCCCACTTTTCAAGGAGCAATTACTGCACACCCTACTTATCATAAAGCCCTATAAATAGCAAGGTGCCATTCCCTTGCAAAACTAGGACATAGAGAGCGGCGGAGACACAAAGAGAAGTATAGAGCAAAGAGCATCCAACAAGAGCATTTCTTCATCAGAGCAGAAGTGACATCCGATCGTCCAAGGAGTAAGGCAGAGTTGATAGCACTCTCCCGCGCCTCTACCGTCACCCCCCAGAAAAACAAAACAATTGTACTTTAGATTGCTTTTCCTAGGTTTTGTTCCTAGGCTTTCTTCTGTACAAGCGAGTTTGTAGTTGTGAAGTAAAAGTCCAGTCCTTCCATAAAATTGTTGTATTCTTTTATAATCAATGTGAAACACGATGGCGACACTGCTGGGGATGTAACTTCTCTACGGCTGAGAAGTTGGTGACGCAATCGGACGCCGCCAAGCTCGGCTCCATGTAACAGATATCGTCCGCTTCGACCAGCAGGCATTTAAAAAAATGCTCTTCGATGGGAGCACTGGCCCGGTCCAGAAGCGAACCCGCACGAAGAAAGCCCGTCGGGAGTGGAGGCCCAAACCATTTGCTCCTTCCCAAGCTATGGAAAAAATGCTCTCTGCTGCCCAAGACGGCGGAGAAGGCTCTCATACGGCCCCACTTCAGACCGTAGAGGACTCTGTTGTCCCCAAGTCTGGCAGAGGAAAACACTACGATGCTGGACTTACAAGGGCAAAGAGGGACTCTATGCGGTCCAAGAAGCAGCCACGTAAGGGCACCCGCCGCATGGAGAAGGCTCATGCGGCCACAATTGCTCGCTGCATGGAGAAGGCTCATGCGGCCACAACTGCCAGCCGCATGAAGGAGGCCCATGCGGCCACAACTTCTTGCCGCATGCAAACTACTTCCAGCCGCCTAGAGAACACTTATGCGGCTGCCAAACTCAGCCACAAGCCATCCACCCTGTACGGCTCAGGGTCAGTTTTTGACCGCCTCTCATGCATTCCTGACCCCATAGGCTCTCAGCTGGATGCGCCAGACTCTGTGATGCACAACTTGGACTCTCCCTACTATGCACTTTCAGGTGCTAGAGGAAAGAAGTCTTGGACAACGTGGGCTCGTCGAACTCAGTTAGCTATCCCAACTTCTGACCATCAGGGCGTCCCGCTGACTATTACGCGAGCCCCTGATGGAAAGTTGTATAAGACTATCGGTGTCCAACCCTCGGTGGCCAACGGACGAGATAGTTATCAAGAATCTTCCAACAACGATCATGGGCAAGTACTCTTACTAGCCCCACATCAGATAGCAGGCGGGATGCCAACACACTCGTATGCTTGGAACTCTCGGGCCCACAAAATGAGTGACTTGTGTGATGTGATTCTTCACAAACGCAAGGAAAGTGAAGAGAGCTTGGTGTGCAGAGAGTCCTTTCATGGACACCACTGTAATCAAGTCATCGTCAACTGCTGCTGCAGCAGGGCAGCAGTACAAGGGGACCGACGGTCCATCTTCCAACGACTGCAGCAGCCATGACCAATTCTGTAACAAAGCTCAGGAGATGAGGCACTTCATGTCGCCTCCTGCAATTCTACTCAGAAGATCCCTACCGGCAAGGCAGAGAAGAAGATAAATGTTTCCAGCCCGACGATCTCAACTAGCGTGGCCAAGAAACTTGCGTCCAAGCGACCGTCCACAACCACCACTGGAGGAGTTTATCAGGGCACCTGCTCTAAGATAAAATCTTCAACACTTGGAGATTCGTCATCTACATCTCTGGGGTAGCCGAAGCTGGGGTTAGCACCCATCTGAACGTCCAATCCACGACGATCCGACGTTTAAAGAAGATGCACCGGAGGAAGCAATTTCCCCCACAGATGTAGTAGACCCAGACGTCCCCGAGGATGCCCATGGGTCCCAAGATGAGGCAGTCTCCTACGCAGGGGGTAGCACTTCCTCTGAGTTCGAACCAGAGGAGAACATTCTTACATACCCCGACGATTTCTCAGTGCAAGGGTATGATTCAGAGGGCAGGTCCTCCACCGTTCCTTCCATCTCTCCTCATGTGAGGACGGTGTTCATGATAAACAATGACCAAGACAGTCCTAGTGATCACCAACGCATCGACACCCTGGAGGCCATACTCCATACCCTGCTCAAATCTATGGACGAGATCAAAGCGGCCCTACCAACTCTGCAAGGAAGGACGCTTGGCCATACAAGCTTGGGTCCCGCGGCCAATGCGGAATCGAACTCAACCCCGGGTGACAACCCTCCTACAATATCGACTCCTACCGCTATAGACGAAGCCAGGGAGGCAAGACGAGAGGTCCAGGAGCTCTGGGCCATGTTCCACACAGGGGAAATATAGTGCCCCGTCCCTACATCGTGCCCTGTACTTTGTCTACATCGTGCCCTGTACTTTGTCTACGGGGTACGCGAGAAAGGAACACTGTCGCTATCGATTCGGTCCCATATCCAGCGGGTTGCGCCTCAAGGATTGACTCTGCGGCTGAGTCGGGAGAGACCTCCCGTTGCTCTGCTTTTTATGCCGCTTGCGTTGGTTTTGGCTTTGTTTTTTGAATGCATTTTCGTGAATGTTTTTGATGGTTTTCATGGCTTGCATTTCGAACTCGCATTTTCTATCGAACTTCTTGAATAATGCAGTGTTCTAATCGGTTGCTTGTGCGATTTCAGGTAATCGCGTAGGCGACGTCTAGCGCGGCCAACAAGTTCTCTCGCCGAAGTAAACTCAAGGTGAGTGGTTGACCCTTCTCTTCTCGACCCCTTCTTAGGTAAATCGATAGTGTTGTTGCAGAAGAAAGAATGAATACAAGGGCACAGGTACGATAAAATGATTAAGTTTTAAAGTGAAGGAAGGCTATACCTTAATAACTGAATAATGTCTTAACTCGGTCATTGGACAACTTGTCGACAAGGAGGAAGTTTCCTCGAGCGACAACCCGGGGCCATAGGATCGACTCGGCCTAGAAGAAAACACGGTATAGTTGTGCTGGATGATAGCACGGGTTAAGCGGGGACTTGTAGCGGGGCTCGCTACTTGCGCTGCAAGGTCTCCGGCTAACAAAGCTATAAGTCCAGGATGGCTTGTGGTGTCAGTGACCAATCACACGTAATATTGCACTTGGTATAAAAAATGATAACAATTGACAGGGAAGAATATGGTAAGTCTCATAAGATGCGGCACGGGCCGCCGTGGGTAAGTTCCAACGTAAATTATATTATGCTTGTCATTGCTCGCTTGAAATTTATTAGGATGGTTAGAAACATTCATGAACTAAGTCATATAGACTCATCAACCAAATGAGAGCTTGGAACTTAACTTGCCACGCACCAGTACAAAGTGTAATGTACTGATCCTCGCTCTGCACGCAGGTACCCCGAACCACGAAGGGCGTGCTACCTAAAAGCTCAAGGCAAAGTGAACCCTTTTGAAGCCTCATCCGCGTGTGAAGGCTTGTGTTTCTGGATTCCTTTTGAAGAAGACCCCACACTCAGTCCAAAAGAAGATGACGACTCGACTCGCCTCGATAGCAGGTAAAAAGTGTTATGTTTTTGCTTGTAAAAAGAAGATGTAATTTATGGAACGTCTATCTCATCGGCGTTCGTTTTGTAAGTCGAGTCATGTTGTAGCCCACGCGACAATGAATGTAATGAAGTCAATGTAAATGAAGTTTTATTATCAATGAAAAAGTCTACTTCTATTTCAAATGTGTCAATCAATTTCTCTGCGTACTCTAACTTGATGTTGTGTTTCGGATGACCTTATGACTACGCCTTGTGCGATCGCAACTTAGGTTCGTACGGCATCACGCCCGGGGGACGACTATCGATTCTATGGAATCGGGGCGTGACATAATGGTATCAGAGCACGGCTTTACATCCTTTGACCTCGCATCGATGAGATAAATTGTTCCATACAATAAGTCCGTAATAATTTGTGACTGATGCGTTTGCCTTCGTATCGCAGAAGTGATGGAACCCACGGTCGAGAGAGAGTAGAGTGCTTCTAGCGGCTCTAGTAGTTCGTATCGTTCGCGGGCCGGACCTTCTAATGATACCATCAAAAGGATGCTGCGCATGATGGAGGCACAGCGGAACCAGTCCGAGAACCGACATCAACAGATAGAGGAACGACAGGCCCAGTTCAAAGCTTTCCTCGAAGCTCGCTTCGACGCACATGTAAAACTTCAATAAAAGTAGCTGGATACCCTGCAGCAGATCGTCCAGACAATGGCGGCCAATAGAAGTTCTGCGACTGCGCCTACCGTCACCGCACCTACTGCCACCGTATCGACGATCCAACCAATTGAAGTCGACAAGGGGGAGCCCGAGCGTCAACCAGCGGTACCAAAAAAGTACAAATTTGAAGTATCAGAATTCAAGAAGGCGTGCCGCACTTCCTTCAGCGGTACCGAAGGCCCTTCCATGGCAATCGACTGGTTGGAAGAGCTGGAAGATCAATTTGAGCTCCTCGGTATTGAAGAATCAAAACAAGTCGCCTGCGCACAACTTCAACTACGATTGAACGCGCAGGACTGGTGGGCCATGCATAAGCGAGCGATCCGACGCGACAACAACTCAGCGTCGATCTCTTAGGCCACGTTCCGCAAAGCTTTTGAAGTCGAGTACCTTCCGTCAGCCGTTTGTCAAGCAAAGGAGAATGAATTCATGCAGTTGAGGCTGGGGAACCGGACAGTAGAACAGTACGCCGTAAAATTCAACAAGTTGTCCAAGTTTGCTAGTCAGTTTCTGCTTACGAAAGAGTGCCGTGTGCGACAGTTCGAAGTGGGTCTGCGACACTCTATCGGTGCACATGTTGGGGTCCCGGAGTACAAGACTACGGGCGAGGCTCTGTATCACGCTCTCCGCCTTGAGAGCCTACATCCTTCCGGTGCTGCCGACGTTGTACGCCACTCCAATCACAAATGTTCTAGCTATACGGGAGGTAACAATTATGCGTCAAAGCGTCCAAACAACGGCGACTATAAAGGACAGAACCCATCTCCTCCATGTACCAAGTGCAACCACCACGAGCACACTCAAAGGGACTGTGCGGTCTTCGATGGGGGATGTTTCTTTTGCGAAAAAAGGGGGCACCAAATAGCGGATTGCTGGGCTCGAAGACAAAATCGCAACATACCACCACAACAACAAAATCGTCAAAAGAATCGAGGACAGGCGCCCCGACCTCCTCAGCCCACTCAACCAAACAACCAAGCCCAACGCCCTAATGTACAGGGGCGTGTCTTTGCTCTGACTCGAGACGAGGCGTTCACTTCCGATACTGTCGTGACAGGTATATTGAGTTTCAATAATTTACCTTCTCGTATGTTATTTGACTCTGGTGCCTCGCATACTTTCATATCGGTGGACTTCGCCGCCGAGCACATATTTTCTGTAGTGTTGTTAGTCCTTGACCTTAGCGTAAGTATGCCTTCGGGCGTGCCACTACTCACAAACTTAGCCTGTGGGGGAGGAACCATATGTATTGGGGGTCAAAAGATCGGTCTTGATGTGATAGTTCTATATATGAAGGACTTCGACATCATATTGGGCATGGATTGGCTCGGTCCGTGCAACGCAACCATAGACGGCGCTAAAAAGAGGGTCACATTCCGTATACTTGGAGTGCCTGAATTCTGCTACTCGTGTGGTGAGGCATCGCCGACCTGAATGGTGATCTCCGCAATATCTGCTCGACGGATGCTGCATTCCAGGTGCGAAGGCTATCTAGCTTTCCTTTGAGACATGCGACAGGATGGTGCAAACGCGGGTCAGACCGACGTTGTGGCAGAATTCCCAAACGTGTTCCCGGACGAGCTACCCGACATGCCGCCCGATCGAGAGATAGAGTTTACCATCGACACATTCCCCGACACCCGGCCTATCTCGAAGGCTTCGTACAGAATGGCCCCTGCAGAACTGAAGGAATTAAAGGCACAACTACAAGAATTACTCGACAGAGGGTTTATCCGTCCGAGTGTCTCGCCGTGGGGTGTGCCCGTACTATTTATGAAGATGAAGGATGGATCGATGCGGCTCTGTATCGACTATCGGGAATTGAATAAAGCCACCGTACGGAACAAATATCCCCTGCCCCGCATCGATGACTTGTTCAACCAGCTTCAAGGTACAACAGTATTTTCGAAGATTGATCTGCGATCGGGTTATCACCAACTCAAAGTCAAGCCAGATGACGTGCCAAAGTCTGCCTTCCGTACTCGCTATGGCCACTACGAGTTCTTGGTAATGTCGTTCGGTCTGACGAACGCCCCTGCCATCTTCATGGATCTAATGAATCGGGTGTTCCGTCCGTTCGTTGACAAGTTCGTAGTAGTGTTCATCGACGACATCCTTGTCTACTCGAAGGATCGAGCGCAACATACAGAGCATCTGCGGATGGTACACCAAACCCTTCGAGAGAATCAGTTGTATGCGAAGATGAGCAAGTGCGAATTCTGGCTGAACAACGTCTCATTCCTTGGGAACATCATCTCCGCCACGGGCATCGCAGTCGATCCGAAGAAAGTCGAAGCAGTTGTTGATTGGAAACGACCCGTATCAGTTAGCAAAATTCGAAGCTTCCTAGGCTTGGTGGGATACTATCGACGATTCGTGAAGGACTTCGCGAAGATTGCATTGCCTCACCCAGAAAGGAGTCATATTCAAGTGGTCAGACGACTGTGAAGCTTCCTTCCAGGAGCTCAAACAACGGCTCGTTTCGGCCCCGATACTTGCTCTTCCTGAAGGGACGGAGGGATTTCAAATCTTCAACGATACTTCTGGCCAGGGCTTGGGGTGTGTGCTCATGCAGTGGGATAAGGTGATATCTTTTGCTTCCCGGCAGTTGAAGCCGCACGAGAAGAACTACCCCACGCACGACCTAGAATTAGCGGTGATTGTATTTGCGTTGAAGCTGTGGCGTCACTATCTCTTTGGCATGGTGTACAGGAATTATACGGACCACAAAACTCTCAAGTATCTCTTCACCCAGAAAGAATTGAATTTGCGGCAGAGGCGATGGCTCGAGCTGATCAAAGACTATGACTTATCAATCGACTACACGCCGGGCAAGGGAAATGTGGTAGCGGATGCGCTGAGCCGGAAGTACTTAGCTTCGTTATGCATCAACGATCGACTGTTGCGTGACTTGGAAGGAATGGGCATCGAACTCCGAGTTCGTTTCAGAGATGTAAAACTGGCACAACTGCGGGTGAAACCAAGCCTACTGGAGAGGATCAAGTCTGCACAAAAGGACGACCCATACCTGAAGAAGATACGGAAGCTGATATCGATAGGAAAAGCGTCCGACTTTACAGAGGACGAGTCAGGAGTGTTGCGCGTGAAGGGACGGCTATGTGTACCGGACGACGCAGAACTTAGAAAGGAGATAATGACGGAGGCGCACTATACAAAATATTCCTTGCATCCTGGCAGCACCAAGATGTATAATGACCTCCGCATTATCTTTTGGTGGCACGGCATGAAGAGGGACGTAGCGCTCTTTGTGTCAAAATGTATGGCCTGTCAGCAAGTCAAAGCCGAGCACCAGTGACCGGACGGGGTGATGCAGAACCTCACCATTCCATAGTGGAAATGGAATCACATTACTATAGACTTCGTTGTTGGCTTGCCAAGGATGCCGCGGGGAAACGACGCCGTCTAGGTCATCGTCGATCGACTAACCAAGTCAGCGCACTTTATTGCCATCAAAGTTACTTGGAGCATCGACCACCTTGCCTAGATATACCTTGATAAAATAGTTCGGCTGTACGGGGTCCCAGTATCTATCGTCTCTGATCGGGATGGACGGTTCGTAGCGCGCTTCTAGAGTAGTCTATATTCAGCGTTGGGGACAAAGTTGAAGTTTAGCTCAGCTTATCATCCTCAGACTGACGGCCAAACAGAGCGGGTGAACCAAATTCTCGAAGACATGTTACGACTCTGTACGATCGACTTGATGTCAAGTTGGGACGTCCATCTACCGCTGGCCGAGTTTTCATACAACAACAACTATCAGTCCAGCATCCAAATGGCGCCGTATGAAGATTTGTACGACAGGAAGTGCAGATCGTCCATTTACTGGGATGAAGTCGGGGAACGGCAAATACTTGGTCCGGAGCTGGTGGAGCAGACCGTGCAGAAGGTCAAGTTAATACGAGAGAGATTGAAGATAGCACAAAGCCGACAAAAGAGCTATGCCGACACGCACCGACGCCCCCTCGAGTTCTCGGAAGGCGACCATGTATTCTTGAAAGTCATGCCCATGCGGAGAGTTTCCAGGTTCGGTACGAAAGGGAAATTGAGCCCAAGATTTGTTTGCCCGTTCGAAATATTGAAGCGAGTCGCCCCGGTAGCTTACAAATTGCCTTGCCGCCTGCGTTGTCAGAGGTACATGACATCTTCTACGTATCACAATTGCGGAAGTACGTGCATGATCCGAGCCATGTGGTGGATTTGGGTAAGCTAGACCTGAAGGCGAACTTGTCATATGTCGAAAAGCCGGTGCAAATCTTGGAGCGCAAGGATAAACTTCTCCGCAACCATGCTATTCCTTTCGTCCACATCCTCTGAAGAAACCATTCGGTCGAAGAGTTGACGTGGGAGCTTGAGTCAAAAATGAAGGAAAGGTTCCCTTCATTGTTCTCGTAGAGGTAGGTTGTATTTTAAGTTTCGAGGACGAAACTTTTTCTTAGTTGGGTATGGTGTAGTGCCCCATCCCTACATCGTGCCCTGTACTTCATCTACGGGGTGCGCGAGAAAGAAACACTGTCGCTATCGATTCGGTCGGGACCGATAGGTCGGGATCAATCGAATCGATCGAACGGGAACAGTTGAATTAAGATCCATTCCTCGTTATGGAATATCTTCTTCGGAACCCAGTCCCATATCCAGCGGGTTGCGCCTCAAGGATTGACTCTGCGGCTGAGTCGGGAGAGACCTCTCGTTACTCTGTTTTTTACGCCGCTTGCGTTGGTTTTGGCTTTGTTTTCTGAATGCGTTTTCGCGAATGTTTTCGATGGTTTTCATGGCTTGCATTTCGAATTCGCATTTCCTATCAAACTTCTTGAATAATGCAGTGTTCTGATCGGTTGGTTGTGCGATTTCAGGTAATCACGTAGGCGACTTCTAGCGCGGCCAACAAGTTCTCTCGTCGAAGTAAACTCAAGGTGAGTGGCTGACCATGTAGCCTCCCTTCCCAGAATTTTGAATATTTTTATTTTATTTATTTGTTTTAAATAGTGATTTTAGAATATTATAAATAATTATTTAGTTAATTATTACGGTAGATGATTTTTAATCATGATTAAATTTGGAGTACAAGACGACTAGGAATCATGGCACGGAAAGTGCAGTAACATGCCTTGACTAGTGTATTAGTCATACCAAGGAAGTACAAGCCATATGAATGTCCTAACTAGGAAAAACAGGCCAAGTTGTGGCATGACCATTATAAATAGTTTAATTATTCATTATTATTATTATTTGACAAATAAGTGATCCGGTTGTACCTGACTGGTCCGGACTGGACCGAACCGAATCTAAGCCTTTATAGGGATGTAATGGGACCAAATACGGCCTTGTAGACATGTTTGGTAAAGACATTTATTTTTGTATATATTTTTAGGATTTGGCAGTTATTTGCTAAATATTGTTACAGGTAAAATATGTATATTAGATATTGGTATGTTATATATATTAATATTGATATATTGTCATAGGAAAAATATGTATGTTAAATATGGGTTTATTTGTAAGTATATATAATAAATATATATATTAGTGTATGTGTGTATATATATATATATATATATATATATATAAATACATATATATATATATATATATATATATATATATATATATATATATATATATATAAGTGTATTTGTGTATTCATATATAAATGTATGCATATATAAATATATAAATAATAATATATACATATATATATATATATATATATATATATATAAGTATATATAAGAATATGTGGATAAATAAATATAAGTGTATATATAGAGACGAAACCCTAGATATAAGTGTATCGTGTGGGCTTTGGCGGAATTCAAATTGGTCGCGTGTGCGCGACGAATTTGATGCATATCCGTCAAAATTCACCGTATCGTGCACTTTACAAATTCTTCAATTATTTTATGCTTGCTCGTCAGATCGAGACGAAACTTGCGGCAATAGAACCGTATCATTTTTCTGGTCCTGTATGCCAAGTTTGGTCCCATTCTGAGACCGTTGATAAAATCATCGTTTTGCGGGCCCCACGGTCCCACTCAACGGACAATTTTGTGCACGGCCTGCCGGAATCCAACTCTTGACATACGGTTAGGTTCGTATCGAAAAACTGGATCCGTAAACATGTAGTTTGACGACTTTAGAGACCGTTGACTCTGGCACGCTTTTCGATGCAAAGCGGGTCCAACGGCGGACACCGTTTTGGCCCAAATTTACTGTTTTGCCCCTGTGTCCAGAATTGGACTTAAGAACAGGTAATCCTAGCTAATTTGACTATTCTAAGATTATTGGTAATGTCTATTTCAGTATCTGGAGACGTTTGTATGGGTTTTGACTTTTGTGGCACATTGATTGGTTTGGATTGTCTGTTTCACCAGCAAAGGACCACAGACGAGTACAGTTTATTGTCTGCATTTTCGATATTGATTTTCACTATATTTCATTGATTGGCCATTGGTTATGTGATTATTTTCTAGTATAAATTGTTGAGTCGGGAATGAGAAGTACCAACGATGTGTGATCTGACCTTAGACAGTGTAGACAGTGTAGACAGTGATTTATTATTGCAAAGTAGACAGTGTAGACAGTGATTTATTTATTGCAAAGTAGACAGTGTAGACCGTGATTATTATTGCATTTAAACTGTGTAGATCATGATTATTAATTTGTAGACAATGTTTCTTTATTTCAATATTTGTGGTAGACAGTGTAACTTTAGACAGTGTAACTTTAGACAGTGTAACTTTAGACAGTGTAACTTTAGACAGTATAGACAGTGTAACTTTAGACAGTGTAGACAGTGTCGCATAATTGTCCCGAGACCGATCACATATCAAAGGTACTTCGAACAGTTGGGAAAAGTATTTTGTGTCTATTTATTTACTATTGGTTTTCTGTATTTTCTGTTTATTTTCAAAACTCATGATTGATGTCTAAACCTTTGTTTTATAGTCATTTTCTTTATTGAGATTGTATTCAGTGAATTGTGCTCGTTCCATTCCTGACTGGAAACCAACATTTTCAGGTTAGCCGTAGATTTATTTAGCATGGGAGATACGGGGATACTTGCAGACATGAGCTTAGAGACTAGCTAGATAGTTGAGTGGTAGTCATTCTATAATTGTACAAGTTTATGTTTTCTGTAAAAGTAAAACTTGTGCTCTTTGTAACTTAAATTAATTTTTGTGAATATTTATTATTTGTGATTTTGATCTTCATGGCCGTGACAGCGTTCTACCGCCGACACTGCGGCGTAGGCTGGCTTGGACACGTCTCGTATCTGTTTTTTAAAAAAAAAGGGGTACGGGTCGTGACAAGTTTTTGTGGTGGCCCATGCAGGTCGGTCTTCGCAAATCACGCAAACTCGTGATAGTACTTAAAGTTAGTTGTACTATTATGAGCCTGCGGCAAGGAAATGCTCATTCACGAATTAAGATTAATTTAATTTAAGTGAATGACTAGGACTAGGAGTCCCTTATGCAAACTTACCGATGGGTAGTCTAGTCCATGCAATTTAGGATGAGGGTTATTAATTTTGATACCTTGTCAGACCCCCATAGTTACACTATTACCTCTTGATAGGACGATACGATCCAATCTGGATTGATTATTCACTTGGTGAGGCAGAGTTTCCTAGAGTAATGATCTAACCTTGATGAATTGTTCAATTCATTCTCTTTGCCCCTTAGATATCACCCCCATATCCTAGCTGAATTATCCATATAATTGCTAGTTGCCCTAAGAATCGTTATTTTATAAAGTTCTAATTTTTGTTATCCATATACGGACCTCGAGTTAGTTTCAATTCAAGTTTGTCCCTCAGAGGCTTGAATACACATGGAAGAGTTAGAATGTATGTATTTCTTTTGTCCTCAGTTATTTCTCCCTGTTCAATCCTTTATTTTAAGGGTTGTGACTGATAGGACAAATGTTTACGCTTTATTTCATAGTCAACTTGTTTAAATCTATAGAAGCCCATGAAGATTTACAGATATAGTTAAAATAATGTTAGTTAACTTATACTGGCAGGACAGCAGCGCACTGTCACCATTTATTTAAATTTTGGAGACTAGGGATTCACTGCAGCCAGCAGCGCACTGGCGAGACACGACCCCTAGAGTGGAAAGGAGATTAGGAAAATATCGGTTATAGAATTTGCTAGAGATATGACTAGTGGTCCACTCTTGATCGTAGTTATCCTTGAGCCAATATTGGATAGAGTTAAATAATCTTCGATTTGTATCATATTTGAGTTACGAAACCAAGGATTACCACATCCCGATTTTACGGGCGAGGCATAGTCCTCGGTGAAATGACTTCAGACGTGATTACAAATTAAGGATACTATAGAGGATAGGACAGTGCCCTGTGTGTTCCATAAGATTCGAAGCCAATATTGGTGGAAGTTTTGTAAGTTGGATAGCACGTCTCCCGATCTAGCATTCCGTGGTCCTTGTGACCTATTGACGAGGATATCGACTAACACTGATAGGGTTACCTAGAATATGGAATTTAGAATGACCATAACCCATTAGTCGACCAAGTCCTTGTGGATCAGAAGATAGTAGGAAGACTGTATAAGCAAGAACACCGAGTAAGGTTTGATTCTCACAAACTCGAACTATTTGTGCCTTCTTTCAAAAATCTCGCGTACTTGTATCTTGACTATCTTGACCAACGCTGCTATTACAGCCTAGTTTTTGCAAGTTTACTCTTTTATCGAGCTTGATTCAAGACATATGTTTATTGGGGACGTCCACTAACATATTGTCTAATCAGAATCAGTGTATTATGGTCTGATCAACCATGATGCATTTGGTTCGCACTTTATTTAGTTATCCTACGTGGATTGAGATGTAGATGTCTCTAGGGTCTCATCCACGACTGCTTGACAATTCCTTTTGAATTACACATTCGCCTTTGAATCACGTAATTATATTCAGTGACATCTCTCTTGAACTCCTTATTGTTTTGTCCTTCACCGATTTGAAAGACGAAAACTCGTAACTGGTAGGTAGACACATAGTATCTCCATGGCTATGATAGTGGTATACGCAAGCCATGTGACTAGAACCTTGCCTTGAGTTACTCATTCTCCTCTCGACCCTCAAACTACTATTGGGACTTTCCAGCCATCTGAATTCGAAAATGATTAGGGTTTTACTCTTAGTCAACTGCCAACCTAGGAGACTATCACTTCTCAAGAAACCAAATATTGTGAGTCTCTGCCTGAAGCTTGCTTTAACTAACAACCCTTAAGCCTTGGCTCAACCCTTCCTCGACCGAAACCACAGTTAGACATGAGGTGAGTGGACAAAAGGGTAATCATTTACCGTGACCCTCATTCCGAGATTGGTTTCCAACAAATATCACTCTAGTTATGTAAATTTTATTTTTAAGACCTAGCTAGTGTTGGAACACCACAGGCACGAGCTTAGCCAATACCATAGCTTAAATACCCTGTCACACTGTGACCTACCAGTTGTCAACAACTATACCTGATCACTACAACCCTTGTGACCATAGTCTGGCGGGTTTGACACCAATAGAATTTCTTGACTCAATTGTTAGAAATCTTTTCTTATGTGGTGCCTTGGAGTTGGTTACCCCATCGAAAACTCTCGTATACTGCGAACGAGTAGGTCATTCTATTTTATCGACCATGTACCGTTGTACACGCTCGTTTTCCATTTATTGAGAAACGATCCTTGACTTGACTATATCTACCGTATCCCGATACGTCGTGCCTTATTCTCTATTAACAAAGAGTCGAGGTACAATATTCGGACTTTGGGAACCCTCTAACCTCAATATTCCTAAAACCATGTCTTAGCTTCTAAGGTGGGTAGACTGTAAGCTTCCTAAAAAAAAACATTTAGGATATACCAGGATTACCGAGTGATTAGAATAATTTCCATTAGAATGATAACTAGTGCCCTATGTTGTCCCACTTTCCATCTAGATCATTTTGTGCCCCCGGCCGTGCCATTGATATTCAGAGCACGAAACCGGCTGTTATCTCCCAACAAATTGCATATGCAAGATCTAGACGAGTCCATCTTCATCTAGGTATATCATGTCCCACTCAAACCCGTCCCCTTGTACTCTATTTTTGTGCTATGACTTTCAGGTTATAAGGACTAGCTATAACTCTTACCATAGTACCTACCTTGTATATTTTTCGAATACCATTAGAGCCTCAAACTCGACTCAATTCCTATGACCCCGCATATGGTTGTGATATACTCGAAGCCCACTTCGCACATACCACTAGTGCGTCACCGAATTGAGGCCTCATGTGCTACGTAAATATGAAAGTCACTGAAGGCGCATTTTTGGGCTTGAGGGACCTAGCTAACCAATTTGACAGGCAACTAGCTCAACCCTTGGATGGAAACCTATTATAGGATACCCTAACCTAGTAAAAATAGTTTATCGTTGGGACCTTGTTTAGTCCATATAGAGTGAAATTCAGGGTTCATCCAACTAACGATTGGTGTCCAATCGGAGAACCCATTAAGACCCAGTTAAACCCATCCATGCATACTACCATAGTTGACTATAAAATCGGACTATTTGGGATAGGTCCCTATACCGATTATGTAGCCTCCATTTCGTAGAATGTGAAGTCATTTGTAACCCTTATCCCGTCTACCTAGGAGTCGCGATACGATCTTGTATTGCATTTATATCCCTTGTTTGTGTTTAAATAGCCACGGGAAAGATCACAATTTTGATTTTTCAATTTCTGTTCTATTTTGGAATCTTGTTTAGAACTTCAAGAACAAAATTTTTGTATTGCATGGATTGCAGGCTCTCTAAGAAACGAAGGGTTCTTTGACTTAGCAATGATTGGACTAGAGTAGCCTACTCTAGCAAATAAGTCAATGGTTCGTAGGCTTTCATCCTATCTGCATCATTGGATACCCTCTACCGTTCGTGAAACTCATAATTGCCTTCGATTATTCATATTTATCTCCCCGTCCTTCCTATTTCAGAGCGACGCATGGTCATGCCTATTAAAATTTACCAATATTTCTAACTACCTGTGTAAGTTGTTGCTGGTTAAACTTTGGACTGCTCGAGAGATATGAGAGGTTTATAGGTGCCATATAAATTAGATATCTATGGGTAAAAAAAATTTATTTTAGCAATTAGTTGGAAGATTATAAAGTTTAGCGGCATGAAAATGGAGGGAGTAGTATGACCAAAGGTGGGTAGAAGTCTTCGCAGTTTCGAAATTGCAAGATGGCTAGGAGGATGATATAAACTGTTTTTGAGGAATTAAATTGAGGAGATTAAAGTAATGGTAGACTTTGATTTTTAAGGAATAATTGTTGATTAGAATTTCGAGGACAAAATTATTTTAAGGTGGGTAGATATGTAGCCTCCCTTCCCAGAATTTTGAATATTTTTATTTTATTTATTTGTTTTAAATAGTGATTTTAGAATATTATAAATAATTATTTAGTTAATTATACGGTAGATGATTTTTAATCATGATTAAATTTGGAGTACAAGACGACTAGGAATCATGGCACGGAAAGTGCAGTAACATGTCTTGACTAGTGTATTAGTCATACCAAGGAAGTACAAGCCATATGAATGTCCTAACTAGGAAAACCAGGCCAAGTTGTGGCATGACCATTATAAATAGTTTAATTATTCATTATTATTATTATTTGACAAATAAGTGATCCGGTTGTACCAGACTGGTCCGGACTGGACCGAACCGAATCCAAGCCTTTATAGGGATGTAATGGGACCAAATACGGCCTTGTAGACATGTTTAGTAAAGACATTTATTTTCGTATATATTTTTAGGATTTGGCAGTTATTTGCTAAATATTGTTACAGGTAAAATATGTATATTAGATATTGGTATGTTATATATATTAATATTGATATATTGTCATAGGAAAAATATGTATGTTAAATATGGGTGTATTTGTAAGTATATATAATAAATATATAAATAAGTATATGTGTGTATATATATATATATATATATATATATATATATATATAAATACATATATATATAAGTGTATTTGTGTATTCATATATAAATGTATGTATATATAAATATATGAATAATAATATATATATGTATACGTGTATAAGTGTATTTATATATATATATATATATATATATATATATATATATATATATATATATATATATATATATATATATATAATATATAAGTATATATAAGAATATATGGCTAAATAAATATAAGTGTATATATATATATATATATATATATATATATATATATATATATATATATTAAAAAAAAAAAAAAAAAAAAAAAAAAAAAAAAAAAAATATATATATATATATATATATATATATATATATATGTTATTATAATTAATTATATAGATAGAACAGTAGCAGACCGGCTAGGCAGCCAGGCCCAGCCTAGGGTTCGAGCCCATTAGCTCAGCCCACGACCTGGGAACTCCCCTCCCCTTACGCAACAGATTAGCCGAGCCTACATATATACATTAAGTATATATGTAGAGATCGAGTAGGAAATCACAGCGAAACCCTAACAAAAACTCGATGCCACCCTTCCTACTAGCCTGGGCGGCCCCCTGACGTCCTGGGCGGCTCAACGGCCGCGAGGCACCGCCGGCCGGCGACAGGGCCGCCGCGTGCGTGCGGAAGGGGCAGAACCGACAGTATTACCCACGCGAAGCGCCAACTTTCGGGTACCATATCTCCGTCCATACTTCTCCGTTTTTCATTCCGTCAAATTCATCGAGTAGCGAATATAACCGAGATCACACCCCAGTAATTATGTTTTGATGTAGTCACTCGACCTGTCCAAGAAATCGAACCAAAGTCGACGTAGAACCAGCCCAAAACAGGACACTAATTCATTCCAAACACCCAAGTTTGACGATCGATTCTGATCGATCCAGTATCATGTTAGAAAAACTATTTGAAGACACTTTTATACAATATGTAGGGCTTCACAACCCTTTTTGTGGATTTGGAAATCATTGTCTATACGTCGAGAAATCGAATCCCAAAGTTTTCTAAAAACCTGTTTTGAAAACTAGAAAATTGTTCCACACGACGTGCGTCACGCCAATCCAGACGACATGTTCGCAAACCGAAAGCATTGAAAGTTGCGTATCGAGTTCGTGGTCGTGTGGGCTTTGGCGGAATTCAAATTGGTCGCGTGTGCGCGACGAATTTGATGCGTATCCGTCGAAATTCACCGTATCGTGCACTTTGCAAATTCTTCAATTACTTTGTGCGTGCTCGTCAGATCGAGACAAAACTTACGCCAACAGAACCGTATCATTTTTCTGGTCCTGTATGCCAAGTTTGGTCCGATTCTGAGACCGTTGATAAAATCATCGTTTTGCGGGCCCCACGGTCCCACTCAACGGGCAATTTTGTGCACGGCCCGCCGGAATCCAACTCTGGACATACGGTTGGGTTCGTATCGAAAAACTAGATCCGTAGACATATAGTTTGACGACTTTAGAGACCGTTGACTCTGGCACGCTTTTCGATGCAAAGCGGGTCCAACGGCGGACACCGTTTTGGCCTGAATTTACCGTTTTGCCCCTGTGTCCAGAATTGGACTTAAGGACAGGCAATCCTAGCTAATTTGACTATTCTAAGATTATTGGTAATATCTATTTCAGCATCTGGGGACGTTTGTATGGGTTTTGACTTTTGTGGCACATTGATTGGTTTGGATTGTCGGTTTCACCAGCAAAGGACCACAGGCGAGTACAGTTCATTGTCTGCATTTTCGATATTGATTTTCACTATATTTCATTGATTGGCTATTGGTTATGTGATTATTTTCTAGTATAAATTGTTGAGTCGGGAATGAGAAGTACCAACGATGTGTGATCTGACCTTAGACAGTGTAGACAGTGATTTATTATTGCAAAGTAGACAGTGTAGACAGTGATTTATTTATTGCAAAGTAGACAGTGTAGACCGTGATTATTATTGCATTTAAACTGTGTAGATCATGATTATTAATTTGTAGACAATGTTTCTTTATTTCAATATTTGTGGTAGACAGTGTAACTTTAGACAGTGTAACTTTAGACAGTGTAGACAGTGTCGCATAATTGTCCCGAGACCGATCACATATCAAAGGTACTTCGAACAGTTGGGAAAAATATTTTGTGTCTATTTATTTACTATTGGTTTTCTGTATTTCCTGTTTATTTTCAAAACTCATGATTGATGTCTAACCTTTGTTTTATAGTCATTTTCTTTATTGAGATTGCATTCAGTGAATTGTGCTCGTTCCATTCCTGACTGGAAACCAACATTTTCAGGTTAGCCATGGATTCATTTAGCATGGGAGATACGGGAATACTTGTAGACAAGAGCTTAGAGACTAGTTAGATAGTTGAGTGGTAGTCATTCTATAGTTGTACAAGTTTATGTTTTCTGCAAAAGTAAAACTTATGCTCTTTGTAACTTAAATTATTTTTTGTGAATGAGTATTATTTGTGATTTTGATCGTCATGGCCGTGACAGCGTTCTACCGCCGACACTGCGACGTAGGCTCGCTTGCACACGTCTCGTATCTGTTTTAAAAAAAAAAAACGGGTGCGGGTCGTGACAGACCCTTCTCTTCTCGACCCCTTCTTAGGTAAATCGATAGTGTTGTTGCGGAAGAAAGAATGAATGCAAGGGCACAGGCACGGTAAAATGATTAAGTTTCAAAGTGAACGAAGGCTATACCTTAAAAACTGAATAATGTCTTAACTCGGTCATTGGACAACTTGTCGACAAGGAGAAAGTTTCCTCGAGCGACAACCCGGGGCCACGGGACCGACTCGGCCTAGGAGGAAACACGGTATAGCTGTGCTGGATGATAACACGGGTTAAGCCAGGACTTGCAGCGGGGCTCGCTACTTGCGCTGCAAGGGCCCTGGCTAACAAAGCTATAAGTCCAGGATGGCTTGTGGTGTCAGTGACCAATCATACGTAATATTGCACTTGGTGTGAAAAATTATAACAATTGAAAGGAAAGAACATGGTAAGTCTCATAATGCACGGCTCGGGCCGCCGTGGATAAGTTCCAATATAAATTATATTATGCTTGTCATTGCTCGCTTGAAATTCATTAGGATGGTTAGAAACATTCATGAACTAAGTCATATAGACTCATCAACCAAATGAGAGCTTAGAACTTAACTTTCCACGAACCAGTACAAAGTGCAATATACTGATCCTCGCTCTCCACGCAGGTACCCCGAACCACGAAGGGCGTGCCACCTAAAAGCTCAAGGCGAAGTGAACCCTTTTGAAGCCTCGTCCGCGTGTGAAGGCTTATGTTTCTGGATTCCTTTTGAAGAAGACCCCGCACTCAGTCCAAAAGAAGATGACGACTCGACTCGCCTCGATAGTAGGTAGAAAGTGTTATGTTTTTGCTTGTAAAAAGGGGATGTAATTTATGGAACGACTATCTAATCGGCGTTCGTTTTGTAAGTCGAGTCATGTTGTAGCCCGCGCAGCAATGAATGTAATGAAGTCAATGTAAATGAAGTTTTATTATCAATAAAAAAGTCTACTTCTATTTCAAATGTGTCAATCAATTTCTCTGCGTACTCTAACTTGATGTTGTCTTTCAGATGACCTTATGACTACGCCTTGTGCGATCGCAACTTAGGTTCGCACGGCATCACGCCTGGGGGACGACTATCGATTCTACAGAATCGGGACGTGACAGGAAACCTGCCAGGACCTCAGGATACGACAACCGTATCCTGCTGCATGGAGAGATATTCCCTTCCCACCAAGGTATAAAACATTCAACATCAATCCAAATGATGGAAAGACATCTGCAAGCAGGTACATAACCTACTTCGAAGTCACAACCGACCATCTGTCTCATGACGACGCCATCCTTACGCGGTTATTCATTGGAACATTGGAAGGGGTCGCCTTCGACTGGTACCGTAACTTGCTAGACAACTGCATCCATTCCTTCACCGGCTTCAAAAACATGTTCCTTGAAAGGTTCTACGAGGTAGGACAAGATGTGACAATGTCCACCCTCATGGACGTTGTTCAAGGTGAGAAGAAGCTGACAAGGAACTACATTGAGCGGTTTTGCCAAACCGCAATGAAATTGCCCTTAGGCAATCCAGATTCTTCCCTGATTGAAATCTGCCAAAAGAGGCTGCTTCCCACAATCAGCCTCTGGATGGCGAGAGTCAGTTCAAGGACTGGAAGACTTTCATCATCAGCGCCACTAGTGTAGAAGACAAGTTGAAGAAAGCCAACCAACTGGAGTTGTACATCTCGAAAGGAGAGGACAAGGGCAAACGCCCTAATGCCAACAACAACAATGGTAGTAATCCCTCCAACAACCGAGACAACAAGGGCAAACAGGCTATGGTGGCCGACACCGCCCCGAAGCTCGAACCGAAGCCGGCAGAGAAGTAGTGGCCGCAGATGACTTACTCCTTCGAAGACAGCCATGTCAAACCCATCCTTAACATGCTCATACAAGGAGACAGGATTCAGCTCCCTCCACCGAGACGTGAGCCTCGGCCTGCAGAGATGGAAAGCCCAAAGTTTTGCCACTACCATCGTTATGTCCACCATGCTACACAAGACTGCTACCAATTAAAGCGGTACATCCAGCACCTGATCGACTCTAAGGCCCTGGCCATTGACTTCGAGGAGGTAACTATAGCCGCCAAAATGGTGTCTGTCCAATTCGGCAGCTTCCCTCCGACAAAAACTCGAGATGGAGTGGTATCTGTCCCCCGGGCGAAAATGGAGGTCGCTAATCTTCCACTTTCCTGAGACCAGGCTGATGGGCTGGTACCCCTCACCACATCGCAAGAAGTGGTCATATGGGTCCACCAGGATTTAGTATCTGAAGTAATCCAGCCAGCATCACCCTCTACTGACAAGAAGAAGGGTGGAAAAGTCAAGTCCTGCCGCAAAATCTCAACCAACGTTGAAGAAACCACAGCTGTCGTTACCCGATCCGGTGCACAAACTCAACCTCCACCGGGTAATTCGGCTGAAGATCATCAGCCGACTGCTGCTGATGCTCCAGGGCCCCTTCAGCCTCCGACGATCGACAAGCCTAGGCCGAAGGAGATCCGCTTCGATAAACCGCTGCTCCAAAAAGATACGCCTCAGGGACTGGAGAGGCCTTACAACTTTAACATCTTGGCACAATTGGCCAACATACCAGCCAAATTATCGTTCTATGAGCTCTTGAGTCTCTCCAAAGATGTTTGCGTAGCACTGAGTGACGCACTTCAGAACGTTGACACCTATCTGGCTCAAGTTAAGCTCACAGGAGAAAACTCCGCAGAGGATCCTCAGGACAGCGCTTTTACTGGAGCAATGCCCAACACTGTCTTTACTCCGCAGGACATGCTCATTAAGACCAACCTGCACGATCGCCCGCTGTATTATACTGGATACGTCGGCGACGTAAAGGTGGATCGGATGCACATAAATCCCAGTTCTTTCATAAGCATCATCCCGAAGAGCCTGCTTCACTTCCTGGGCATCCCTATGCATCGTCTGACACCTACAAGCACCGCCATTAGCGGTTTCAATTCAGGCAGAAGCTATCCAGTCGGGAAGATTCGCTTGAAGTGTCAAATCGGCGACCTTCAGTCAGAAGTAACCTACTAAGTCACAGAAGCGGACACTTTCTACAATATTCTTCTGGGGAGTCCTTGGATACACTACTATATGGTCGTGCCTTCCATGTTGCACCAGTTCTTCAAGTACGTCGACAAACATGGATTTGTAAGAACTAAATTTGCCGACATTGACCCTTTCAGAGGGCGTGAATCCTACTACTCGGACTCCTACTTGTACGAGAAGTCGAAGAGGCACCTTGTCGAAGAAAATACTCAAGCTCAAACTGAGGTGATAACATGATCAGAAGAACCTCTGACGATCCACCTCCAAGCTCGCAAACTAGGCAGAACTGTACCCCTTACAGCCACTTTACGTAAGGATGCAATCAGTCTCTCTGTACAGGAGGAGCAAATGACTATCCGACTCCCAAGGTCTGGCCAAGCACTGAGACCCACTGTGAAGCCAACGACAATCAGACTGTCAAGAGCCGGTCAACGATAATCTGAAGAAACAAACTCTCATGATAAGCCAATGGTCATTCGTTTGCCAAGGACAAGGCTGTAGAAGCATAGAAAATATCAGAATAATGGTCCATGCGGCTCCGGATACGAAGCCCATACGGCACATATGGGAGCTGTCTTATACAGTTCAAAGGAAGACTATCTATCTCATACGGCTCGAGAGTGTATACGGTTCAGCAGGAATATGCGGCTCGATCCATGCCACGTGTCCCCCTGAGATCCTTCCCTACAGCTGGCCCTTTGAATAGTGGCCTCATTTAATGCTCTGACACGATTTGACGACTGTGGCGGCTCTAGTATAAAGTATCATAATGGCTCTGCCATAATGACAGACGCTTCAGGAAAAGAAGAAGATCTCTGACCCAATCCGTCAGAAATCCTAGGTTGCCACGTGGCAAATCTCATGCGGCTTAAAGAGAGAACAGCTTCATGCAGCTCACTGAGAAGTCACCCTATATGACTAGCAGAAATAAACCATATACGGCCCACTGAGAGCTCAGCCCCTGCGGCTCAATACAACGCTAGCTCATGCGGCTCGCAAAGACTATACATATGCGGCTCATTGAGAGTTCGTTCCCTGCGGTTCGACGAAGCACTGTCCCATGCGGCTCATGAAGATTATCTCCCTGCGGTTCAAGTCTTGCCTATCCCATACGGCTCTGGCAGGACCCACAATTAAAACACGTGGCATTGAATCAATCAAGGATCTAACCGAATCCCAACAAGTATATTTGACATTATCGTCGTAATTACTAAGATCAGGGCATATCATTTATCATCAAGCCAATGGGACACGTGGCGAGCAATCGAGCATTGGTGTAATCAATCATGAAGATTTAAAGCAATCAGCATTAATTGCTCACAAGATTCGGTGCTATCCTCATTAATGGACGAGATTCATTGTAATCAGGACCAAGGGTTCAGATAGATTGAAGGAGCGCCGACATTCCAAAACAATGATCATTAGCAAACCCTAATGATCATACCCCACTCTTATAAATAGCCAGCATCATTTTTTTGCAAAGGGACCGACAACAAAAGAATAAAAATATACATAGTCAGAGAGAGAATACACAGAGAGAGAGAGAAGCCAGGAGAGCAACAGAGGAGCAAAAAGAGCACTTCTTCGTCAACGCCAACCATCTTTTCACAAGGAGCCAAGGCTGTATACCGATCGTCCAAGGAGTAAGGCAGGGCTGCCGTCGCCTTCCCAAGCCTCTATCGTCACCCCCTAGAATCTAAAATAAACAATTGTACTTAGATTGCTGTACCTAGGTTTTTGTCCCTAGGCTTTCTTTGTACAAGCGAGTTTGTATTGTGAGTCTAAGTTCAGTCCTCCGATAATTGTTCTGTACTTTTACAATTAATGGCAAACACGATGGCGACTCTGCTGGGGACTAACTTCTCCACGGCTGAGGGGTTGGTGACGCAATCGGATGCAGCCAAACTTGGCTCCACGCAGCAAAAGATGGTCGTCCGCTTCGACCAACAAGCGTTTGAAGAGATGCTCTCCGAAGGAAGCGCTGGTCCGGTCCAGAAGCGCACCCGTACGACAAAGGCTCGCAGAGAGTGGAGGCCAAAATCATTTGCTCCTCCCCAAGCCCCCGACGGTGTACCCTCTGTTGCTCAAGACGGTGAGAAGGACTCTTCTGCGGCCCCACTTCAGACCGTAGACAACTCTGCTGTCTCCAAGTCCGGCAGAAGAAAATACTATGATGCTGGACTTACAGAGGCAAAGAGGAACTGTACGCGAACTGAGCCGCATAGGGGTGCTAGCCGAGTGAAAAAAGGCTCATACGACCATATCCGCTAGCCGCATAGACAAAGCCCATGCGGCCACAGTCGCTAGCCGCATGAAGAAGAATCAGACGGTCACATCTGGCAGCCACATAGCTTATGTAGCTACAGTCGCTAATCACATGGATGAAACACATGAGGCTACAGGAGGCAGCCGCTTGCAGAGAACCCATGCGGCCACTATTGCCAACCGCATGCGGCCAGCCTGCACGGTCGTGACTCCTAGCCGCCCAAAGGTAACTCATCCGACAGCAGAAGATGACCGCATGTAGACAGCCTGTACGGTACCCAACTCTAGCAGCATAGCGTCCGTTCCACGCTTCTTTCGATCGGTCTTCGACCGTCTCTCATACGGTCCAGACCCTGATGATACTCTGTATGATAAGCCAGACTCTGTGGCATTTAACTTGGACTCCTCCTATTACGCACCCACAAGTGCTAGAAGGAGGAAGTCTAGGGCAGCGCGGGCTCATCGAGCCCAGTCAGCTGTCCCAACCTCTGACTATCAGAGCGTCCCGTTGACTATCACACGGGCCTCGGATGGAAAGTTGTATACAACCACTCAAGTCCAGCCCTCCGCGGCAAACAGACAGAGTGGTTCCTCTGACCTGCGGGAGACAATCCTCCACAAATGCAAGGAAAGAGGAGTATCGGTGTGCAAAGAGTCCTCGCTTGGACATCACTGCACCCAAATTATCGTCAATTGCTGCTGCAACAACGCGGCAATGACGGAAGCTCGGCCATCCGCCTTCCAAAGACTACAGCACCCGAACGCAGAAGATGAGACACCTCCTGTTGTCTCCTGCAATTCTGCTCAAAAAGTTCCCGCCGAAGAAAGGAGGAAGAAAACGAGCGTCTCTAGTGCGAAGATATCAACCACTACAACTAAGAAACTGTCGTCTAAACGGTTGTCCTCCACTGGTGTGTTCCAACACACCCGTTCAAAGACGAAATTTACCACGATAGGAAATTCATCATCCACATCGCTGGGGATGGAAGGAGCTGGGGGTAACACTCCTCCGAACATCCGCAACAATCCGATGTTCCAAGGAACCGAGTCCGCACAAACAACTCTTCCATCAGGAGCAACGGACGCTGATGCCTCCGAGGACATCCGTAACTCTCAAGACAAGGCAAGCTCTGAAGCTGGGGATACCATTCCCTCCGAGTCCGAGCCCGAAGAGAACATTCCCACCTATCCCGATGACTTCTCGGTACATGGGTACGACTCAGAGGGCACATCCTCCACCGTTCCTTCCGTCACTCCTCACGTAAGAACGGTGTTTATGGCGGACAGCGATCAAGGTGGTTCCAGCGATCGTCAGCGCATCGACAGTCTCGAAGCCATATTACTTGCATTGGTCAAGTCTGTAGACGAGATTAAAGCGGCCCTGCCCACTCTATAAGTAGGAGCGCCTGGTCAAACAAACACGGGCCCCGCGGTCAATGTAGATTCGAACTCAGCAGCACCAAACCCGGGCAATAATCCTCCCGAAATAACAGCCCCCGCCGCGACAGATGAGACCCAAGAAGTAAGAAGAGAGGTTCAGGAGCTCCGTGCCATGTTTCATGCCCGAGAAAACGCTCAAGATCTCAGAATACGGCAACCATACCCTGCTGAGTGGAGGGATGTTCCATTCCCACCAAGATATAAGCCGTTCAATATCAACCCATATGATGGCAAAACTTCAGCAAGTCGGTACATCACTTACTTTGAGGTCACCACCGACCATCTGCCCCATGAGGATGCGATCCTCACACGGTTATTCATTGGAGCATTGGAAGGAGTCGCCTTTGATTGGTACCGCAATCTACCGGACAACTGCATCCATTCCTTCGTCGGCTTCAAGCGCATGTTCTTGGAACGATTCTATGAAGTAGGACAAGACATCACTATGTCCACTCTCATGGACGTCATCCAAGGGGAGAAGGAGCTAACAAGGAACTACATCGAGCGGTTCCGCCAGACCGCCATGAAGCTGCCTTCCGGAAATCCCGATTCTTCTTTGATCGAAATCTACCAAAAGAGACTGCTTCCAACGATCAGTCTCTGGATGGGCGAGAGTCAATTCAAAGATTGGAAGGCGTTCATCATCAGCGCCACAAGCGCTGAAGAACGACTGAAGAAGGCCCGCCAACTGGGGTTGCACATCTCAGAAGGAGAAAACAAGGGCAAGCGTCTCAACAACGATAATGGTGGTAACCCCTCCAACAATCGGGACAGCAAGGGAAAATAGGCTATGGTGGCCGACATGGCCCAGAAGCCCGAGCCACAGCCAGCAGACAAGCAATGGTCTCAGATCACTTACTCTTTCGAAGATAGCTACGTCAAGCCTATCTTAGACATGCTTATACAATGAGGTAGAATTCAGCTTCCTCCACCAAGATGGGAGCCTCGGCCGGCTGATTTGGAGAACCCAAAGTTCTGTCATTACCACCGTTATGTACACCACGCTACACATGACTGCTACCAACTAAAATGGTACATCCAAAGTCTCATCGATTCAAACGCTCTGGCCATCGACTTCGAAGAGGTAACCGTAGCAGCCAATATGGTGTCCGTACAATTCGGCAACTTCCCTCCAACGGAGACCCAAGACGGGGTAATTCCCGTCCCTCTCGCGACAATGGAGATTACCAATCTTCCTCCGCCCCGAGAACAAGCTGCTGGTCTAGTACCTCTCACCACCTCAAGAGGAGAGGTCATATGGGTCCATCCAGACTTGGTGTCAGAAGTAACTCGGCCCACTCCATCTCTCACCAACAAAAAGAGTAGAAAAATTAAGACCTGCCGCACAATTTCAGCAGACAACGAGGAAGCTACAGCCGTCGTCACGCGGTCCGGAGCGGAATCCCAACCTGTGGTTGATAGTCCAGCTGGAAATCATCAACCCACTGCAACTGATGCTCTGGGACCGGCTCAGCCTTCGACGACTGACAAGCTTAGGCCGAAGGAGACTCGCTTCGACAAATCTCTCCGAAAGGACGCAGCCCAAGGGCTAGAGACGCCCTACAACTTTGACATCTTAGCACAATTGGCTAATACTCCGGCCAAATTGTCATTATATGAACTCCTGATGCTCTCCAAAGACGTTCATATTGCATTGAGCGAAGCACTCCAAAATGCCGATGCCTATCTCGCTCAATCTAACCTCACTGGGGAGGACTCAACCATAGATCTCCAAGATAGTGCCTGCACGGGAGCAATGCCCAACATCATCTTCACTCCGCAGGACATGCTCATCAAAACCAACCTACATGATCGCCCGCTATACTACACGGGATACATCGGCGACGTGAAGGTGGATCGGATGCACATTAATCCTGGCTCTTCCATAAGCATCATTCCGAAAGGTCTGCTACATCATCTCCGCATCCTAATGCATCGCCTAACACCTACAAGTACCGCCATCAGCGGTTTCAATTCGGGCAGGAGCTACCCTATCGGAAAGATTCGTCTGAAGTGTCAGATTGGCGATCTCCAATCCGAGGTCACCTGCTACGTCATAGATGCAGACACTTCTTACAACATCCTCTTGGGGCGCCCATGGATACACGATTATATGATCGTGCCTTCTACGCTACACCAGTGCTTCAAATATGTCGACAAACACGGCTTCGTGAAGACAGAGTTTGCTGACATCGATCCCTTCAAAGGGGTCGAATCTTACTACTCGGACTCCTGTTTATACGAAAAGTCGAAAAGGCACCTGGATGAAGGAGACGCACAAGTTCATACCGAGACAGCCACGGGATCAGAAGGACCCCTGACGATCCACCTCCAAGCTCGTAAATCGGGCAAGTCTGCACCCCTCACCGCCACTCTGCGGAAGGACGCGATTAGCCTCTCGGCGCGAGAGGAGCAGATGATAATCCGGCTGCCTAGATCCAGCCAAGTGTCGAGACCCACAACGGAGCCACTAACAATCAGGTTACCAAGAGTCAGTCAACCACAAACAGGGAAGCTCAACCCCTCGGACAGGCCATTGACAATACGCCTTCCCAAGAAAGGTTGTCGTCTCGATACAAGGTCTGACACTTCCAGCGAACCAGCCACTCCTCGCTCCACATCGAATGCCAAACTGGGGGTCGCCAGCCTGCCAATGACTCCGCGCTCTGCTCCATCAACTGGACCACTGACGATCAAGCTTCCTAGGTCGTCCTCTCAGTCTTCGTTCACACAGGGGGTAGCCGAAGAGGAACCGGAGCTAGCCAAGTCTGTGGCTGTCCACACTGATGTCCCCTCCGCCGATGATGTAATCCCCCTAGAAAAGATACCTTACTTCATCAATAAAGGGTTATCTTTGAACTACATTGAGCTCAATAAGCTATGTACGATGTATGCTATGGAACACGGCATAGGCGCTCACCTACACATACAGGTGACAAATGTGTACACCGCAATCCAGCTTACTCCAGTAGAAGACGTCTACCGAATACACAAGGGAGGGGATCAGCCAGTCATCTTCGGCCGGACGAACAACCCTCATCCCCGCACCATAGAAGAAGACGACCTCGGGTCAGATGCCGGAAGACTGCCTCTGTATCTCTATAGCCCTCGATCCAAATATCTCATACAGAAATAGGGGTATGATCTAGAGACTACGCCAGGATTGAACTATGACACTGGGCGACGATTACCTTTGAAGCCGCCAGCCCCGGCGGGCAAACCATAGAACTACTATAACAAAACTCGATACGGGTTAGGGTATATAACGCCTACTACGACCCCGGAAAGTTCAGATGAAGAATGCGACTGGCAGTCGCATTCAACCGGATCGCCAACTTTTGACTCAGATACCAGCATCGGAGATGTATTCAGACAAGTCATGTCAGTCAACATGACGTTTGCCGACGCTTACGAGGAAGACGAAGACATCCCCGAAATCCTCGAGCTAGAGCCATGGGCCCAGCAATTATACGCACAATGGAAAAAGCGATTCGAACTGAGAGAACCTCCTACTGAAGATAAGGTCATACAAGTGGATCTCGGCAGCGAATCTTCTCCAAAACCGATCTTCATCAGTGAAAGCCTAACCAACGAAGAACGGAAGTCGCTGTTAGAACTTGTCAGGGAGTACATTGATGTGTTCGCCTGGAGCTATGAAGACATGCCAGGGTTAAATCCTGACATCGCTCTTTATAAACTTAATATTCGGCCAGATGCGAAGCCAGTCAAACAACAATAGCGACGCTTCTGCCCAAGCATCATGGACGCGATCGAAGCTAAAGTCAATAAACTAATAGCTAGCAGCTTCATTCGTGAGGAGAAACATCCCGATTGGGTCGCCAATATAGTACCTGTCCTCAAGAAGAATGAGAAAATTCGAATCTGCATCGACTTCCGTAATCTGAACGAGGCATGCCCCAAAGATGAATTCCCCCTTCCTATCACAGACATCATGATCGACAATACCTGCGGCTTTGAGCGCATGTCATTCATGGATGGCTTCTCGGGATACAACCAAATCAAGATATCTCCCGACGATGAAAAGCATACATCATTCCGAACACCGATTGGCACGTACTGCTACACAGTCATGCCTTTCGGTTTAAAGAATGCTGGCGCCACATATCAAAGAGCTATGAGCATCATCTTTAGAGACCACTTACGCAAGGCGGTGGAGTGCTATGTTGATGATATAGCCGTCAAGAGCCGTAGCAAAGGAGACCATCTGCAGGATCTAAGGACGGTATTCGACCTAATACGGACGCACAATTTGAAGATAAACCCTACGAAGTCCTTCCTGGGCGTATCCAGCGGGAAGTTCTTAGGCTTCATCATCACTGCAAAAGGTATCCATGTAGACCCCGAGAAGACAAAAGCAATCATGGAGATGGGTCCCCCGAGAAATCTCCGCGAACTCAGAGGCCTTCAGGGAAGGCTAGCTTACATCAGAAGGTTCATTTCCAACCTCTCTGGGCGATGCAAGCCATTTACGCACCTCATGAAGAAAGGAGTCTCATTCGTATGGGACGAAGAATGCCAGCGTGCTTTCGATAGCATCAAAGAATATCTGTCAAATCCTCCGGTCTTGGTAGCACCAGTCCCTGGAAAACCATTTCTGCTCTATGTACGAGCAATGGAACACTCCCTCGGTGCTCTGCTGGCACAGAATAACGATGCAGGCCATAAACATGCCATATATTACCTCAGCCGAATGATGATTGGACCAGAGCACCGATACACCGCTGTGGAGAAGGAATGCCTCGCTCTGGTGTTCGCTATTCAGAAAATGCGGCACTATGTCGCCGGACAAACGATACATGTGATCTCACGAGTTAACCCTCTCAGGGTCCTCATGACTAAACCAGGGGCACTCAGCTCTCGCCTCGCTACATGGGCAATACTGCTGTCCCCTTATCATATGATCTTCGTCCCCCAAAAGGCAGTCAAAGGTCAAGCCCTGGCAGATTTCTTGGCAGCCCACCCAGGCTCGGAGTCCTCCAAGATATACGAAGAGATCCCAGATGAGGTCGCCGACTCGCATACAACCTCCCACGAAAATATATGGCGAATGTTCTTCGACGGCGCTTCGAGGACCGGACCTAAAGGCAATATAGTCGTCGGAGTCGGAGTAGTACTAATCTCTCCTTCCGGATTGGTGATTAACCACGCTTATTCCCTCACTGAACCCTATTCTAACAAAGTGGCCGAGTACAACGCTCTGGTCATTGGCCTCCAACTTGCAAGAGAGCTGGGGGTAGAATACCTTGAAGCGTACGGCGATTCTCAACTAATCGTCAATCAGATCCGGGGTTCGTACGAGGTACGCCATGAAGACATGATCCCTTATCATTAAATAGCGATCAATATCATCTCGGCATTTGAGGGGTTCTTTATCGAGCACGTCCCCAGACTCCGAAATATTGAAGCCGATGCCCTAGCTGGTCTCGCCGCTTCCCTAGCAGTTCCGAATTATGATCGGCAATCAGTGGAAGTGATAGGCCATGAACTGGTCTGTCCCAAAAATAATGTGCAATTTATCGCAAGTTATTCCGCACAGACGATCGATGACGCCCCAGATTGGAGACAACCATTCATCGACTTCGTCGTCTACGACATCCTGCCTAAGAACCCAAAGGAAGCTACTTCCATCAGAAGGTGTTCCCTCAGATTCTTCTACGATACAGAGACGAAAATGCTGTATCGCCGCTCCTACGACGGATTACTGCTTCGGTGTCTGTCAAACGCAGAAGCCAAAGAAGCCGTACGAGAAGTCCATGATGGTGTTTGTGGGGCCCACCAGCCCGGCCCAAAACTGTAAGATCGCTTTCGCCGAATGGGCTACTATTGGCCCACAATGGTGGCAGACGCAATAGATTATGCTAGAAAGTGCAAAGCTTGCCAAGTCCACGCGGACTTCATCTACCAACCCTTCGAATTTTTACATCCGACAGTGGCGTCCTGGCCATTCGAAGCATGGGGAATGGATATCATTGGTCCAATCACCCCACCTTCCTTTCGAGGACATCGTTTCATACTTGCGATCACTGATTACTTCTCTAAATGGGCGGAAGCTGTCCCACTCGCAAAAGTCAAGACTTCAAACGTGATCAGCTTCCTTAAACACCACGTCATCTACCGCTTTGGACCGCCCCGAAGGATCATCCATGATAATGGTCCGCAGTTTACAAGCTACGCATTCTATCAGTTTTGCGATAAGCACCGTATTCAGAATATCGCCTCGACGCCGTACAACCCGACAGCAAATGGGTTAGCAGAGGCGTTCAACAAAACAATTATCAAACTTCTCAAGAAGTTTGTCTCCTCCTACAAATGTGACTGGAACGACAAGCTCGGCGAGTGCTTATGGGCTTATCGCACCACGGTCCGAACAGCCACCAGAAATACACCATTCTCCCTAGTATATGGAAGTGAGGCAGTCCTTCCCTTGGAGACACAGATCCCCTCACTACGTGTCGCCCTCACACACCAATTGACAACCGATGATAACTACCGACGTCGATTGCAAGAGTTAGAGGCCTTAGATGAAAAGCGCCTCCTAGCTCAGCAAAGGATCGAGCTATACCAAGCACGCATCTCAGGAGCCTTCAACAAGAAGGTCAAAATCAGAACATTCTAGGTAGGCGATCTTGTCTTGGCAGTCCGGAGGCCAATGGTCATGACTCACAAGACCACCGGCAAATTCCAGCCAAAGTGGAAGGGCCCATTTATCATTGAGACGGTATTCTCCAACGGTGCTTACCGTCTTGCAAAGCAAAACGGAGACTTGCTCATGCTGCCCGTCAACGGCAAGTTCCTGAAGAAATATTATGTCTAAACGACATTCGCTACAAGGTCGTCGAGTCATGTACCTGCTGGTACCACTGAACTCACACCTTCAGTATTTCAGATTATCGAGTCATGTACCGGCTGGTACCACTGAACTCACACCCAAAACATTTCAAGATTATCGAGTCATGTACCTGCTGGTGCCCCTGAACTCACCCCTACACCCCCTTTAGATTATCGAGTCATGTACCCGCTGGTGCCGCTGGACTCCCACTTTCTCAATATGTTAATTTACCGAGTTATGTACCCGCTGGTGCCTCTGAACTCACTTTTCGGTCACTCTTTCAGATAGTAAGTCATGTATGATTATACCTCTGAACTTGCTTCCCTGGAAGAGATCCTCCCTTATGATCTAATACCCGCACTCCCAGTGCACAAAAAGGGTAATCGATCCACAAATTTTCGAAAATGGACATGTCCTCATTACCTCTGAATCGTTTTCACTTCCACCAAAAACAAACCGCCCCTCACATAGAACCTCCACGTTCTCCTACCTCTGAGTCGTTCTATGTACTCCCTCTTCATTGAGCCCACTCCTGCCATGTCATCATTACCTCTGAGTGGGAAGGCTCCGTCGAAGAACCCTTTATGCTTGCCATGTCCACATTACCTTTGAGCAAGTATGTCGGTCTCCTTTCGACCTATTATCTGTACCCACAACCGGAGTACGACAAGGATAATAGGTCCACAAATGTCCGCTGTTGACCACAAATATCCCCCGTAAAACCTCCCCTGCCATGTCCTCACTACCTCTGAGCAGGAAGGTTCCACGGTAAAACCCTCATGCTTGCCATATCCTCATAACCTCTGAGCAAATATGTTGGTTTTCCTTTCACCCTATTATCTGTATCCCGAACCAGGGTACGCCAAGGATAATAGGTCCACAAATATTCCTTTGCTAAGCTTTTTAGCATAAATCTACTACCCCACCATGCCCCGGGAGCCCAGCTGCTCTACGGCATTCCTTTTTTTTGTTAAGCACCGAGAACATCCATGACCACTTTGCCACGGCTGTTCCGAACATCCTGTCCAAACTTGTTATCCGTACCTAAAACCTAGGTACGCCTAGGATAACAGGTCCACAAATAAATCCCCAGCAAGTCCAGTTCCACAAAACACCCAAGTACAAAGAAAGAAAAGATGAGACGAAACATATCCATTTTCAAAGTTTCACATCCTCCGGGATTATATCGCTGCTACAAGATAGAAATAAAGAGAAAACAAGCAAGACAAGACAGAGGAACAACTATCGTTCAGAGGCACACAACGTCAAGAAATAGTCCGTCAGCAAGGCAGTCGACCGCTCAAACCACTGACTAGTTCGACACATTGACTCTGAAGTCAACTACGTCGCCCAGATGAGCAAAGATTCCACTGGGGGAATAAAGTCCCCATATTTGATATAACCCTACTCTTTCAGAATAAGTACCCAGTCATAATCTACACTAGGGATACAAAGTTCACACAGAACCAAAGGTAACCATTACAAGAAAAGAGGGAAGCAAGTACATTCCATTCATTGGAATGTCTAGCTACATTCACACAATTAACAAACAAAAACCAAAGGAAATTCTTCATTACTTCTTCAGACGAAAAGGGAAAACACAAACCACAGCTAAACAGACAGAAACATACAAGGAATCCCTAAAACCTAGTTACAGAAACGCATATACCACTCCCTCAACCACTTCACATACGAGGGATGCAGTTGAAGGAGATCCTCGTCCAGAATAGGAGCATCAGAATTCCCAGAGCTACCACCCCCAACAGCCTCGACATTTAGAGAGAGACCATCCTGCACAGACGACGGTTCCTCCTTCTTCGTCTCTGTCACAAAGGGAGACCCCTGGTCGATGGCAGGAGGCGGCGGCTCTTCTGTCACTGCAACCTCAGCGTCGTGCGGAGATACTGCAAGAACAAAACAACAAAATGAAGTAAAAGATATTCTAAAGAGTCATGTGGCTCGTTGAAGGCAAATCGCATACGGGTCGAACATAGGGAAAACCTCATGCGGATTCAAGTCATGGGACGTATATGCGGACCACGTAAGTTGAACTTGCATGCGGCTCAGACATGGGGTACATCCCATGCGGCACGATCAGAGGACATGTATGCGAACCACGTGGTTTTATACACAAAGTAGGCAGTAGAGCAGACCCTATCTTCTACACAGTTGTTACCTTCGATGGCGACGTGAATGTCAAGGCGGACAGGGGAAACGACAGTCGAAGACGAAGCTGATTTCTTTTTCTTCGTCGCGGCCTTCTTCACAACTTTGGAAATCCTAGGCGCCATTTCGGTTGGTCAGATGAAGGAAGGAGACAAAGACAGAAGCTTTTGGTCAAGAAAAAGTCTAAAAAAATCCAACCGAACATACGCATATTTATAGACAGAAGGACTATGAACCGACGCCTTGTACGACGTGATCGACCCTTCGGCTGTCGAGGCAAACTGGACAATCAAAAGAATAAAAACTTTAGGATCCTCCCCCAAAAGACGGCATTAATTCGAAAACAAATCAAGAGCATTTAATGAAGATTTGCACACGTAGTCAGGACACGTGGCAAAGAGCCTATGCGGACAGATGAATCTATGAGGCTGGGACATTTATGCGGCATGAACGGGACCATGCTTCTTATTCAAAGTGTTTCAATTTTGCAAATTGAAAACTTTGAAGGGGGTCCTGTAGAAGCATGGAAAATATCAGAATAATGGTCCATGCGGCTCCGGATACGAAGCCCATGCGGCTCATATGGGAGCTGTCTTATACAGTTCAAAGGAAGACTATCTGTCTCATACGGCTCGAGAGTGTATGCGGTTCAGCAGGAATATGCGGCTCGATCGATGCCACGTGTCCCCCTGAGATCCTTCCCTACAGCTGGCCCTTTGAATAGTGGCCTCATTTAATGCTCTGACACGATTTGACGACTGTGGCGGCTCTGGTATAAAGTGTCATAATGGCTCTGCCAAAATGACAGACGCTTCGGGAAAAGAAGAAGATCTCTGACCCAATCCGTCAGAAATCCTAGGTTGCAACGTGGCAAATCTCATGCGGCTTAAAAAGAGAACAGCTTCATGCGGCTCACTGAGAAGTCACCCTATATGACTAGCAGAAATCAACCATATGCGGCCCACTGAGAGCTCAGCCCCTGCGGCTCAATACAACGCTAGCTCATGCGGCTCGCAAAGACTATGCATATGCGGCTCATTGAGAGTTCGTTCCCTGCGGTTCGACGAAGCACTGTCCCATACGGCTCATGAAGATTATCTTCCTGCGGTTCAAGTCTTGTCTATCCTATGCGGCTCTGGCAGGACCCATAATTAAAACACGTGGCATCGAATCAATCAAGGATCTAACCGAATCCCAACAAGTATATTTGACATCATCGTCATAATTACTAAGATCAGAACATATCATTTATCATCAAGCCAATGGGACACGTGGCGAGCAATCGGGCATTGGTATAATCAATCATGAAGATTTAAAGCAATCAGCATTAATTGCTCACAAGATTCGGTGCTATCTTCATTAATGGCCGAGATTCATTGTAATCAGGACCAAAGGTTCAGATAGATTGAAGGAGCGCCGACATTCCAAAATAATGATCATTAGCAAACCCTAATGATCATACCCCACTCTTATAAATAGCCAGCATCATTTCTTTGCAAAGGGACCGGCAACAAAAGAATAAAAATATACAGAGTCAGAGAGAGAATACACACAGAGAGAGAGAGAGAAGCCAGGAGAGCAACAGAGGAGCAAAAAGAGCACTTCTTCGTCAACGCCAACCATCTTTTCACAAGGAGCCAAGGCTGCATACCGATCGTCCAAGGAGTAAGGCAGGGCTGCCGTCGCCTTCCCGAGCCTCTATCGTCATCCCCCAGAATCTAAAATAAACAATTGTACTTAGATTGTTGTACCTAGGTTTTCGTCCCTAGGCTTTCTTTGTACAAGCGAGTTTGTATTGTGAGTCTAAGTTCAGTCCTCCGATAATTGTTCTGTACTTTTACAATCAATGGCAAACAAAGGCGTCAGCCTAATACTGAGCCAAGGACTGTTAGTGAGGCACCAACCCCATGTCCTGCCCCACCAGCGGGACCCTTGGTGATCAACCTCCCAAGATCGTCTTTCTAAGCTTCAATAATGCAGGGGGTTGCTGAACTGGACTTGGAGACAAACCAACAAGTCAGCACCAAGTCGGGGATCGCTAGCACACCGATGACTCCACGTTTGGCTCCATCAACGTAACCCTTGATGATCAGGCTGCCCAGATCATCCTTCCAATCTTCACTGATACAGGGGGTAGCTGAAGAGGATAAAGAGTTGGCCAAGTATGTGGTCGTATGTACTGATGTTCCTTCCACTAACGATGTAATTCCTCCTGAAAAGATACCTTACTTTATTAATAAAGGGTTATCTTTGAACTACCTCGAGCTTGATAAGCTTCGTGTAATGTATGCGATGGAACACGGTATAGGCACTAACTTACACACACAATAACCAATGTCTATACCACGAACCAACTTACTCCCGTGGAAGGCGCCTGCTTCATAATCGAACGAGAGGATCATCCAATCATCTTTGGCCGGAAGAATAATCCTCAGCCCTACAGGCTAGAAGAAGACGATCTGGAAGAGACTGCCCCTTTACCTGTATAGCTCTCGATCCAATACCTCATACAAAAATAGGGGTATGATATGGAGGCTACACCAGGCCTGAACTACGGCACCGGTTGATGATTACCTTTACAATTGCCAGTCCCGACTGGGAAGCCATGGGATTACTACAGCAAGACCAGACATAGTCTAGGCTATGTTACTCCTATGACAACCCCCAAGAGCTCAGATGAAGAATACGAATGGCACCCTCATTCATCCGGTTCACCTACTTCTGATTCGGATGTTAGTATAATGGACATGCTTAGACAGACTTGGACTGTCAATATGGCATTCGTCAACGCCTACGAAGAAGATGAAGATATTCCTAAACTTCTTGAGTTAGAGCCGTAGGCCCAACAGCTAGACGCGTAATAAGAGAAGCGGTTCAAACAAAGAGAGCCTTCCACCGAAGATGAGGTCATGCAAGTTGACCTCGGCGATGAGTCCTCTCCAAAACCAATCTTCGTTAGCAAAAGTCTGACAGACGAAGAGCGAGAATCGCTACTGCAACTCGTCAGAGAATATATCGACGTGTTTGCCTGGAGCTATGAATACATGCCAGGGCTAAACCCCGAGGTTGTACTTCACAAACTCAACATTCGTCTGGACGCAAAGCAGGTCAAGCAGCAGCAACGGCGGTTCCGTCGAGACATCATAAACTCTATCGAGGCCGAGGTCAAAAAACTGATAGCCAGCGGCTTCATTCGCGAGGAACAACATCCAAACTAGGTAGCCAACATAGTACCAGTCCTCAAGAAGAATAGGAAGATCCAAATCTGTATTGACTTTCGGAATCTGAACGAGGCGTGTCCTAATGATGAGTTTCTCCTCCCTGTTACAGATATAATGGTTGACAACACCTGCGGCTTCGAGCGCATGTCATTCACGGATGGCTTCTCAGGGTATAATCAAATCATGATGTTCCCTAACAACGAAAAACATACGTCATTCAGAACTCCGATTCGCACATACTGCTACACAGTCATGCCATTTGGTTTAAAGAATACTGGCGCCACCGATCAACGAGCCATGAACGTCATCTTCAGAGATCATTTACGCAAGACAGTGGAGTGTTATGTCAACGACATCGCCGTCAAGAGCCGCTCTAAAGAAGATCATCTACATGATCTGAAGACAGTATTCGACCTGATGCGGGCGCACAATTTGAAGATGAATCCCACGAAACCCTTCTTGGGCGTATCCAGCGGGAAGTTTTTGGGTTTTATCGTTACCTCCCAGGGTATCTATGTCGACACTGAGAAGATGAAGGCAATCATGGAGATGGGTCCTCCAAGAAATCTCAGTGAACGCAGAGGCCTTCAAGGAAGGCTAGCTTACATCAGGAGGTTTATCTCTAACCTCTCCGGACGATGTCAACCCTTCATGCACCTCATGAAGAAAGGCGTCTCCTTCGTATGGGATTAAGAGTGCCAGCGCGCCTTCGACAACATCAAAGAATACCTGTCGAACCCTCAAGTCCTGGTGGCCCCAGTTGCTGGAAAGCCATTCTTGCTCTATTTGCGAGCTATGGAGCATTCTCTCGGTGCTATACTAGCACAAAACAATGTTGCAGGCCATGAACAAGCCATCTACTACCTCAGTCGAATGATGGTAGGGCCTGAGCATCGATACACTGTCGTGGAAATGGAGTGCCTCGCTCTAGTATTCGCCATTCAAAAGATGCGACACTATATCACGGGACAAACCATACATGTGATATCACGAGTCAACCCTCTCAGGGTCCTCATGACCAAACAAGGGGCACTCAGCTCTCGCCTCGCTACCTGAGCAATATTATTGTCTCCCTACCACTTGATCTTCGTCCCGCAGAAGGCTGTTAAAGGTCAAGCTCTGGCGGACGTTTTAGCAGCCCATCCAGGTATGGAGTCAACCAGAATATACGAAGAGATCCCAAACAAGGTCTCTAATTCAAATGTGGTCTCCCATGATGCCATTTGGCGAATGTTCTTCGACGACGCTTCAAGAACTCAACCCAAAGGCAATATCGTAGTCGGAGTGGTGCTGATTTCTCCCTCCGGGTTGGTGATCAATCGGGCGTACTCCCTCACGGATCCTTATTCAAATAACGTGGCAGAGTACAATGCTCTGGTTATCGGCCTCCGACTTGCAAAAGAACTAGGGGTAGAGCACCTCGAAGCATATGGCGATTCACAGCTAATCGTTAACCAGATCCGGGGTTTATACGAAGTTCGTCATGAAGACATGATCCCCTATCACCAAATAGCGATTGACATCATATCATCCTTGGAAGGGTTCTTCATAGAACATGTTCCCAGGCTCCAGAACATTGAAGCCGATGCCCTAGCAGGCCTTGCCACTTCCTTAGCGGTTTCGAATCATGCTCACCACTTGGTTGAAGTAATAGGCCGTGAATTGGTCTGTCCCAAGAACAATGTTCAATGTGTTGAGAGTTACTCCGCTCTAACAGTCGACGAAGCACCAGACTGGAGATAGCCATTCATTGACTTCGTAGTCTACGGTATCTTGCCGGAGAATCCAAAAGAAGCCATTTTTATCAGAAGGCGTTCCCTCAGATTCTTTTATGATACGGAGACCAAAATGTTGTATAGACGATCATACGATGGATTACTGCTTCGATGTCTGTCAAATACAGAAGCCAAAGAAGCCGTGCGTGAAGCTCAAGATGGCGTCTGTGGAGCCCATCAGCCTGGCCCGAAATTACAATACCGCCTTCGCCGAATGGGCTACTACTGGCCTACGATAGTGGCGGATGCGATAGACTATGCAAGGAAGTACAAAGCCTGTCCAGTCCGTGCATATTTCATCTATCAACAATCCGAGTTCTTACATCCAATGGTGGCATCCTGGCCATTCGAAACATGGGGAATGGACATCATCGGTCCGATCACTCCACCTTCTTCTAGAGGACACCGCTTCATACTCGCAATCACAGATTAATTCTCTAAATAGGCGGAAGTTGTTCCGGTTGCAAAAGTGAAGACATCAAACGTGATCAGCTTCTTTAAGCATCACGTCATCTATCGCTTCGGACTGCCTCGAAGGATCATCCACGACAACGGTCCGTAGTTCGTAAGCTACGCCTTCTATCGGTTTTACGACAAACATCGGATCCAGAACGTTGCTTCAACACCGTACAATCCGTTGGCGAATGGTTTGGCGGAAGCATTCAACAAAACTATAATCAAGCTGCTCAAGAAATTCGTGTCTTCCAACAAACGCGATTGGAATAAAAAGCTTGGCGAATGCTTATGGGCGTACCGTACTACAATCCGGACGGCCACCGGGAACACACCATTCTCTCTGGTATATGGCAGCGAGGCAGTTCTCCCTCTTGAGACCCAAATCCCCTCGCTCCGCGTCGCCCTCACAAGAGTTGGAGGCTTTAAATAAGAAGCTCCTGCTAGCTCAACAACGAATCGAGCTGTATCAAGCACGTATCTCGGGAGCTTTCAACAAGAATGTTAAACTCAGAACATTCCAAGTGGGCGATCTCGTTCTGGCAGTTCGGAGGCTGATGGTTATGACTCACAAAATTGTCGACAAATTCCAGCTAAAGTGGGAAGGCCCATTTGTCATCGAGGCTGTATTCTCTAATGGTGCTTACCGTTTCACCAAACAAAATGGAGACTTGCTCATGTTGCCCGTCAACGGCAAATTCCTGAAGAAGTATTATGTCTAAACGACATCCTCCAAATCTACCGGACTGTTAAGTTATGTGCCCTTAGGTACCGCTGAACTTATACTCTGGTCACTCCAAACGAATCCATATCGCATCTTCTGGGTAGTAAGTCATGTATGATCATACCTCTGAACTTCCTTCCTAAAAAGAGCACCTTTCTCATGATCTACTGCCCGCACTCTCAGTACATAAACAGGATAACAGATCCACAAATTTCACGAAACAACCACGTCAATGTCACCTCTGAGTTGTTTTGCTTCCGCCAAAAAATAAATCACCTCCTCACGTAGAACTTCCACATCCATATTACCTCTGAGTTGTTTTATGTACCCTTCATGGAGTCCACTCCTGCCACGTCCTCACTACCTCTGAGTAGGAAGGCTCCATTAAAGAAACCCTCATATCTACCACGTCCTCATTACCTTTGAGTAAATATATTGGTTTTCTCTCGACCTATTATCCGTACCCAAGACAAAAGTACGCCAAGGATAATAGGCCCACAAATGTCCTCTGTTGACCACAAATGTCCTCTGCTAACCACACATGCTGTACTAAGTTTTCTAGTACATGCGCCTCATTTCTCATCATGCCTCGGGAGTCCAGCTGCTCCATGGCATTCTTTCTCCCGATACCAAGAACTTCCATGTCCACCTTACCGTGGAATTGTTCTAAGTATCCCTATCAAACTTGTTATCAGTACCTAAAACTAAGGTATGCTAAGGGTAATAGGTCCACAAATAGTCCCCCAATGGGGCAAATACCATAACACCATAAACGCAATAAGCAATACAAATAAAAGGTAAAATAAAACATACTCTTTTATTTGAAAGTCAAAGGTACTACATGTTCTTGGACTACGTTCCTCTCAAAAAGAAAAGAATATAAATAAAGAAAAAGCCGACAATGGTTCAGTGACACACAACTCCTTGAGACGGTCCCTCAGCAGGGCAGTCGACCGCTCAAACTGCTGCTTAGCCCGGCGCTCGGCATCCTGAGTCAGCCGCTCCGCATCCTCCAGATGCGAGCGAGCCCGCCAGCCCTCTTCAAGCTTCTCCAGAGCACGCTCCAAGCTAGCAGAAGCTCGAGTGACCTTGTCGGCTTCCTGAACAACCAGCTCCTTATCCGCGTGGACGGCCTCGAGCACAGATTCCAAGAAAGTCAGTTTTCTCTGAAGTTCGAGGATCTACTCTCTCGTATCAATTAACCCACGGGAGGCGTCCGCTTCCCGAGCCATGTAATCCTCCCCCCTGCGTCTCAACTGATCATGCTGCAAAGATAGGCGATGGAGGTCCCCCATTATAATCGGCTTGGCCGTATCCCGAGCAACCCTCACCTTTTCCATGTCAGTTATGAGAAAGGCACGCTCTTGATCTATTGCTGCAGATAGATCAACTTATTGCAGCACTTGAAACTGGGCCACAAGCTGATCGACCTCCAGCAATTTGGGCTCCAGGAGCTCAACTATCCCTACCCCGCCTGGTAGGGTTCTAAGGATTTCAATCTGGCCCCGGGCGCATTGACGGGCCAAGGCAAAAGAGGTCCCCCTCTCCACCGCAGCCTCAATTCCTTGCCTCAGGTGGCGATAAAAACTGTCAACCACAACCTATGATGCTTCATCCAGAACTTCCGTAGAAGACGGCGTCAAAGGAAGGGTAGCTGGCAGGGACGAAGAAGATGCACCAGAACTTGCTGGCCCCGCCACAAGGGAAACAAGTTCCAAGCGAAAGGACGCTTGAATAGCGGCCAATTCCTCCTCCGCAGCCCGAAGGGTCTGGAGACTCGGCAGGGCAGAAAGGTCGACCCCCAGAGCCACATGGACAGAGGAGAGGGCGGGGACCATTTCTCCCCGCCCAGGCCGTTCCGCTGTCTGCTCTCCCGAACTCGATTCAGTGGAAGGCCCCTCAGTATAAGTTGGAGGAGGCAGACTCTCTTCTACCAGATTTTCTTTGGCCAGCTCTCCCCTGATTGTGTCTGTCATTGGCAGTGAAGGATCAGGACCTGTATGTCCGAAGCAACTATCAATCAACTTAACCCGAAGGATGTGATGATAGAGCGAATGAATCTCCTCGCTGGTCAAAATTTGACTTAGCTTACCACGGAAGAGTTGTTGGGACTAAGGTTTGCTCTCAGCCACCGTAGCCTCTTCACCAGCCACATCCGACCCAAAGGCAACTGGTTCATCTGCCCCAGCCTCCCCGAAAGGAGATACAACTGGATCAGTGTCACCCGACTGAAGTTCAGCAGCCTCGGGGATGGGGTCAGCAGATTCCACGTCACCCTGGGTTGAGACCTCAGCAATAGGAGGAGCCTCCACCGTCACCGGAAGAACCCCGACAGAAATAATTTTGGCACACATGTCACTAGTCAAAGTGGTCAAGGCCAGGTCGACTTCAGAGTCAGGGGCCGGTTCTCGAGGGTCCGATTCTTCTGATGCCTGCAAAAAAAATGATTAGGTCATAGTTCAAAAGAAGACCTAAAGAAGAAGATGGTTGTAATTTAATTCACCTCTGAAACGGCGTCATCCTCGCCTCTCTCCTTGATGAGCAGCCTGCGAGGTTTAGACGCAGTCTGTTTCACGGAGTAAGTTCTGCCGCCAACGGCGGGCTCAGGCCTACTTTGCTTTCACGAAGGACTAGAAACGATAGGCGGCTGATCCGCCACCACCTCATCAGCAGGAGAAAGGGAGTTATCAGGGTCATTCTCATCACCCTCTTCGTCCGTGTCGGCAGACTCTGAGTCCGACAAAGCAACTGTGTTCTCCCGCTTCTTCCTCGCCTTGGACCCCTGGGGCTTCTCCGCCAAGCCAGTACCAACAATAAAGCTGGTACTCGGGTCAAAGCCAACAGGAGGCTTGCTCGTCGCGATATGGTATAGAGCCGCCAAATACAAAATCTCTCCTAGTGCCTCAGCATCAGTAACTGAGAAGCTCGTACGGGTGTGAACCGTGTCATAATAATGCCAGGCCCTGATTTCGTCAAGCACGTTACCTTCAAAACCCAGACAAGGGATAGGACTGTCCAAGAGCAGCTAACTATACCCGAACTACCGGAAGAACCTACTCGGCAAGTAAGGCTCCAAGTAGACGGTGTTGCAGTTGCAGTATACTAGGTGCGCAGGACGAATGTTACCCAACCGAAGGAGCATCTTCTCAGGCAAGAGGTAAGGAGGCCCGGTACCATCAATATGTACGCCCTCACTTCTTCATCGGTAAAACGAAGAACAGACAAAAAAAGTTGTATCCATCCACTCTTTCCAGAGCCCTTCGACAGGCTGGCATAGTACTGCACTGCCAGGGCTGATGGTGATATTGGAAGATAAAAGCATCATCAGCCGTACCACCATCTTCTGTGCCAGGCCTCATCAAAGACCGGTAGTACATCAACAACCACCCCATCATATAACGATAGGGCAGTTCAACGCGTTCAAAGTCCTTCACCGTGTCACGGGCGATGACCTTGGACGAGAAGGCATGGAGGCCACGATGTATGCTGCACACCATGGCCAGAAGAAGAGCTAGTCTGGCCCCAAAGACCAGCTTTACGGCAGGAAGGATAAAGTTACGGCTGATCCTCTTAATAGATCCAGCCCCTCCTGAGACCACGCAATTCCACAGCCACCCCATCAGGAACCCTACCAAGAGTGCCTTCTCTGACAGCTGCTGAGTACCCTGATAAAAATAACTGAAGGAGTCAGTACGACTCCCAAACCTGTCGCCTGTGGCCCGTGACCTCTTGGCAGTCAACACCAAGTCCTGAACTTCCGCCTGGGTTTGAGGATTTCGAGTGGAAACCCGGCCTGAGGCACCTAGCATAAAAAGGTGTGTGAGCCATGTCCGGGTGTGAGAAAGGTTCCCTTTCGAGCTACCGTCCATCTTGATGGACATCTGGTGGCAGGTACTGTGATGACATAGTAGTTCCCGGTATACGGCAACAAAGCCCGGGAACCGTCGACCCAAATCCTCGAACTCTTTGTTCGTCGGAGTATACACTTCAAAGACTTCTTCCCCCCAGGGCAGCTTGGAAACTGCATGCATCTCGTGGAGAGCGAGTCCCATCTCTCCCCCAGGCGTGAAGAAGTTTCCCATCTGCCGGTTGTACATCTCCAGGAGAGCCATGAACAACGTCTTATTCATGGGCAGACCGTGATAGGTGCCCCGAATGGCGTGATAGAGGTCGATCTCACGAAAGAGAGTCTCATACTTTCGCAGAATCTACGTGGTCAAATCGGCCCACGAGAGGATGGGGTTTATCCAGTTCAACAACGCCAATCGGCCAACTGGATAGGACCCCTTCCTAGCAAGTTGGTTCAGGAAAGTGTCGGCTTGAAAGAACTTAAAATTGGGACCCTGCACATTTGAGAAGGTACCCGGGGCCAACCCTATCACGTAGCAACTGACCGATACCTTGCCCGCATACACTGACCCTAAATTTCTTTTATAATAGATGTTACCCACAAATATCCCCGATTGGCTCGGAGTTAAGGAGTCCACCATCTTTCTATCCATCGGCAGCATGTTAAACCACGACAGCGGAAAATGATGCTCCATCTGAGGAATATGGATCGCCATTCCTTCAGAAGTAAAGCTCCAACTCTCGGATATATCCAGAACTTGGGGGTTCTTCACAGTCAAGGCATCCCCGAAAAGGAACTCAGGCTTCAGGAATTCTCTTCCAATTGCCCCGAGTTCATCATGGCACAGAGAAAGTAAAAGGACTGGTTCTTGATAGCATTCAGCCTCTCCACAGGCTCGTCTTTGGGAAGCTGGTTCACCACATACTGGACTATATGGTCGAACCGCACACCCACAGCAGATTAGGCTGAACCCACCAAGGGCTCTTCCGCATGATTGACTGGCAGATTCACTGAAAAAAGATAAAGAAAACAAGTTAAAAGATGGCCAGGTAAAACTACTTAGTGTTTCAGGGCTTATGCGGCTCTATTTTAGCGAGGCGTCATGTAGCCCAGTTCAAGTGAGCATATGTGGCTCAGTTTAGCGAGTGTTCATGCGACACGGTCTAGAAACGCTTATACGACTCTGATTTAGTGCGGCCTCATGCGGCTCAGTTTAACAGGACTTATGCGGCTCTGATTTAGAGGGTGCTTATGCGGCCCAGTTCAAGCGAGCTCATGCGGTCCAGTTCAACAGGGCTTAGGCGGTTCTGGTTTGGTGGGGTCTTATGCGGCTCTGATTCCGCGGGTGCTTATGCAGCCCAGTTCAAGTGAGCTCATGCGGCTCTGATTTAGCGCGTCCTCATACGACTTAGTTTAACAGGGCTTATACGGCTCTGATTCAGCAGGTGCTTATGCGGCCCAGTTCAAGTGAGCTCGTGCGGCTTTGTTTAGCGAGTGCTTATGCGGTCCAGTTTAACAGAGCTTATACGACACTGTTCGATGGGTCTTTATGCGGCCCAATATACAAAGTGCTGATGCGGCCACAAGATGACTCTCATGCGACACATACAGCCCAGTATCATCACAATGAACTTGAACAGTTCCATGAAGACGAAGAAGGGCTCGCGCATAAACATACGACGTAGTCGTTATGGATAGGGTTTGAGTCCATGTAGCTTTCTCCCAACAATCTTACCAGCAATGGTGGGGTGAACATCAGGGTGAACTGGGGGCACCACAGTCGATGAAGAAGTCGCTCCCTTACCCTTCGCCGCTGCGCTAGAGGAGGCCTTAGAAGTCTTGGGAGCCATTGATGATCGAAGGAGAAGAAGATGGCAGCAAGGGCAAGAAAAGCTTGAACAAGAGGAGAGAGTAAAGAGTCTCTCTCTAAAAAGTTCTCATATTTATAGGCGGACATCGAACATGTGGACCGATAGGCGCTTCAGGTTACGGGGCCGCATAGGAGACAGAACCGACTCTTGGGTCATCGAGGCAAATCCAAAATATATTTAAAGCCGACTCTTGGGATCTTACCTAAAAGACGGCTTCAAATTAAAACAAATCAAGAGCAATAATGAAATGCCCACGTGGCACAGGACCATTATACGGCCAGAACAGTCCATGCGGCTAGGAAGTCTATGCTGCCAAGAGCGGTCCATACGGTCAGAGCAGTCCATGCGGCTAGAGCGGTCCATGCGACCAGAGCAGTCCATGCGGCCAGAGCGATCCATGCGGCCAGAACATCCCATGCGGCCAGAGAAGTCTATACGATAGGAAGAGCTTATGCAGACATATCCATGCTTCTTATTCAAAGTATTTCAATTTTGCAAATTGAAAACTTTAAAGGGGGTCTTGTAGAAGCATGGAAAAATATAAATAAATGCTTATGCGGTACGAAAATTAGTCCCATGCGGCTCATAGCTGAAGGAGCCTTCATGCGGCTCAAAAGACCCGAGAGCTTCATGCGGCTCAGAAAGATGAAGGGGAAGCCACGTGGCCTCATGCTGCTCAAAATAGGCCTTTACAGCTGGCCATAAATACTCTGAGCAGCTGGCTCATTAATTATACTGACACAGGAAGACGGCAGGTCTGACAACGAAGGATTGACAGCTCTGACATAAAGGCAAAAATGATGGCTCTGTCATAATGGCGTGCTCCTAGAAAGATGAGATAAAATCTTTATAGCTGGCACAATCCACCAATTCTAAAGCCCCTTATGCGGATCGCTTCAAAGACTTCCATACAGCTCAGATTGTGGAGGGCCACCCTTATGCAGTTCAGTTGGGGTTCACTCCTATACGGCTGCTACTCTCATGCAGCTCGGATTGTGGGGGGCCACCCTTATGCAGTTCAGGTGGGGTTCACTCCTATGCGGCTGTCACTCTCATGCGGCTCGTATTGTGGGGGGCACCCTTATGCGGTTCAGTTGGAGGCTACCACCCATGCCGCTGCCACTCTCATACGGCTCGAATTGTGGGAAACCCACCCTTATGCTGCTCGGATTGTAGGGGGCCACCCTTATGCAGTTCAGTTGGGGTTCACTCTTATGCGGCTATCACTTTCATGCAGCTGCCACCTTCATGAGGCTCGGTAGTCGGGGCCAGGCTCATGCGGCTCTGACAGGATGCCCCGTCTATGCGGCTCGCATCACAATGGCAGTAGTGATACGTGGTAGCAGGTCGACTAAAACTTATTCCCCCGTGTTCGTATGACTGGGACACATGGCAGAAGATTGACCAAGACTTGTCCCATCAGATTTGATGCTATCAACAAATCATCATAATACAGATTTGGTGCAATCAACATTAACTGCCCAGATCGATTTCCAACAAACTATCCAGATTTGTTACAATCAACATTAACTGCCCAAATTTGTTGCAACCAACATTAACAGTCCAGATTAGTTTCCAATAAACAAGATCAAGGCTAATCTTAACCAAATCCCTAACTGTCCACTTTTCAAGGAGCAATTACTGCATACCCTACTTATCACAAAGCCCTATAAATAGCAAGGTGCCATTCCCTTGCAAAACCAGGACACAGAGAGCGGCGGAGACACAAAGAGAAGTATAGAGCAAAGAGCATCTAGCAAGAGCATTTCTTCATCAGAGTAGAAGCGACGTCTGGTCGTCCAAGGAGTAAGGCAGAGTTGATAGCACTCTCCCGAGCCTCTACCGTCACCCCCCAGAAAAACAAAACAATTGTACTTTAGATTGCTTTTCCTAGGTTTTGTTCCTAGGCTTTCTTCTATACAAGCGAGTTTGTAGTTGTGAAGTAAAAGTCCAGTTCTCCCATAAAATTGTTCTGTTCTTTTATAATCAATGGCAAACAATGACATGCTTAATATAAAGTTTTGAGAAGATATTTACCCTTAGTAGATAGGTAGATAAGTTATTTCTAGATACTAGAGCTAGTATAGATTGTTGCATGAGAATTGACCATAGAATTAGAGGCATAGAACTAATAAAATCTGACCCTTACTTTAGGGTAGATAGGTAGATTGTTAGAAATTAAAAAGAAGGTTTATTCTAATGCTCAAGAATACTTTATGGAATACATAGCTAGATTCTTGGGATTAGTTGTGGCACATGGTGTTGATACAAGGATTGATATTATGACCTTAAGAAAATAGAATTTTACGTGGCAAGCTACAGTGGTTAAATTCTCTAGTTGCCTTATGACTGTTAGTATCAAACCTAGATCTTACTACCTCCTTGAATTATTGATGACTATAGGACTGGACTTAATAGATAGGTAGATTGCTAGATCTAAGGTTTGGATAATTAGATAACTTGAGTACTATAGTATACCTTTCAAAATTAAGTTAGATGTACTTGACTTATTTGGGTTGCCAATGTTAATTGGACTATTGAGTTTCACCATTGATAATTTGGGTAGACAAGCTAGTATCTGTGACAGGGTAAATAGGCTAAAGGATGAGAGTTTTAATGGATATTATATTTTTGTATTAGATATCGTAAATTGTCTATAATATATGGCAAGTTATAACAAGATGGTACCCGTATAGATTGGATAAAGGGTATACATGGAATAAACTAGAGAAACCTCAGGTTTGAGGTGAAGAAGGTAGAATGGTAATAAGAAAAGATTCACGAGGAGTACCTGACATGGAGAATTTTAAATTAAGAAGGATCTAGGAAGGACTGAAAATTTTATCACTCAGTAGTTGCCTAGACGATATATACTACAAAGTGGAAATTACTAGACCATGATTGGCGAACTTATAGTTGAAAACAAGATTAACATACTAGAAGATATGAAGGTGTGTAAAAAATAATGATAAGGGAATGATATTATGGTCGCATAATCCAAAGAGAAGGAGTTGTGATGTGGACTTGAAGGATAATAATTTTAGTATTTATGAATTGTAACGCTTTTGGAATTTTTGAGAATTTAATGACAAGAAATTCTTGATCAATTTCGTAGGCATACGAATTTCAAGAAACTAAAACACAAATTTGAGATCACATACTGACTTGTTGGGCATTCTATAGAGGATTACCACAAGACCTTTAGATTTTAGATTGACACATGGGTAGGATAGTGCAAATAGAAAATATAAGTTTTATATGAATGATAGCAGAATGTTGTGGGTTTACACATAAACTCGATAAGGCCATAGATTTAGAGTTTTTTACTAATACGGTATGAGCTTTCTGGACCTAATCTTTAGTAGTATGTGATTATATGGGAACCTATTTTCAATTTACCCTAACTGATGGATTTTTGAATTTTATAAATCGTATTCTCATTATTGTATTGGTTATCTTTTTTATCTATGCTATAGAATGATTGAATGGATATTTATTACATAATTTCTATATGTTTTTATTTTGTACTATGTATTTGAATATGGGCTTATGTCGTATTTTATTATATGTATTTCTCCTAGGAATTGTTGTGTTGAGCTTCTAAACTATGTATGACTAACTGACTAGATTATACTTATTGCAACTAAGAGCAATTATAAGAAGTTAGGTTAGGGGATTTCATTGGAGATACTATAGGTTGATGATATTGTACCAAGGAAAGAATGATGAAATAATAGCCGTCTTAGCTGCAGAACAAGAATTTAGATACGACATAGGTGACCTTAAAGAAATTGTGCTTGTAAGATTTTAGTACTTAACCCATACACTCCTTCGAGAGTAAAGGTGTGACATTATTTCCTTTATAGATATTGGAAGATTTAAATTGAGATTGTGGTTTGGAAGATTGATTTTGAATTTTGAGGACAAAATTTTTCTAAGGTGGATATAATGTAAACCTCCTCACCAAATTTAAAGTATACTTAGCTTAGAGTAAGACCATGGTTGATTTATAGTTGATTAGGACTAGAAATTTGAGTTCATATCACTTCTTTAATTTTGTTACACTCGGTGTACCTTACTGTTGCATCGGTAACTAGAATACTACACTAGTTCTTGATGACCAACAACTTTCACATTCTTAATCTAGACAGACCAATCTTCAATCCTGACCTTTATGTCACTCTTAAACACACTCACTTTTGTTATAATATAATCATACACCATTCGTCACGTAGTTCCAATTCAAACCTAAGCTTTAACTTGTAACCTTTCCAATTGAATTTGGAAACTTAACATGGCTTGTTCCTCACAACCACTATATGTCCATGACACTATATTAAGCTCACAACATCCAAGACATGTGTGTCACACCCAAATAGACTTACTTATATTTTCAATTCAATTACAAACCACACTTATACAAACCTTAGTCCTAATAAGCTACCGGTTGACTTAGCCCAAACCTAGTCTAAATTCAACCCAAATATCTCCATACCCGCACATGGTTCATGCCAAACATTGTATACTATTCTCCTCTCTACAAAATACCAAACATAATGATATGACATCCAAAACCTAACACTTCACCTACTAGAAATAATTTCAGTCCTATATACGTTGGACTTGACCTAATTATACAACTCACCACTTAACAACTGTAGGTTGGACTCAAGTATAGTCAAGTACACAAAATGGGAAGCCAATCCTTTCCACTTATTAATCTTCCATAACTTCCAAGCACCCTTAACCATTCCCTTTCCATAACCTACAAAACCCCCCAACCATTAACTCTCCACTCAACCCTTCACCACCCCTTAATGGCTGGCTATCCATAGACTTCTCATCACCTTATTACCACATAACATCTGAACAAAACATCTTCCTAACCCTCTTCCTAATATTTTCTCCTCACAAATCATATCCAAAATCATTCTCCATTTTTCTCCAAACAACCATCTTTCTACCCCTACCCAGGCTGAATCCGAATTCAGTAACACCCTACCAATCTGGCCATTACTACCTTCATCGAAAGTCTCTTTCTGTAAAAATTGGTACACTTATTCCTATCTCTATCCTCAACATTTTCTTTTCACAAATCTACCATCATAACTCAATCTAACTTCCTCAAAACAACCCCTCCATCAGATGTGTCAAGGCTAAATCCGAATTTAGTCCATCCCCTTCTCAGGACACTCCACCACCTCCACAACCCCCAAACTACCACCACAAAACCCAAGTCTCCTTCCTCTACCTCTCCTCAACAAGTTTTCTTTACAACTCAGTACCTAAATCATCCCACAACTCACTCAAATACCTCCCACAAACCGAAGGCACCCTATTGAACCCGCCAGCAATAGCTCTACCTGAACACCTTGTTGCCACTGCTTTCAGCACCAAAAATCCTTCAAAAATCATTCTATCCTCTTTTCCTATTTCTTCCCTAACGTTTATAAGCCCTACGGCACTTTGATCAAAGTTTTGGAGTCCCGAGTAGCAGCTACGAGCCGAAGTGTCCAAATCTGGACAAATTTGTGCAAGGAGGGCACACAATCTATTTCACCTCAATTTCCCTTTGGTAAATGGTCAAACTCCTCCTCCTCAAACCTATCTTCATGTTCTTTAACTTTTTCTTCATAAACTTGAACTTTTTCTTCATGAATAACATCATTTGTTGCATAAAATTCTAGTACTCCTATATTAAAAACTAGGAATGTCCTTATATAACTACTTGTTGTTTATCATCTTCTCATGAATACAACTTTTATAAACACTTGCCTATCATGGTATTAACTCCATTTAACACTAAAATTCAGAATATAAATGTTACATTTAAGGAGTTACATGCAAAGTTATGATTGAATGAGACTTGGTGAAAGTTATGTACTTAGTTGTATACGTGTCTAGGTTTATTTCTAGATAGTTATTTTGTATGTATAAATACTATGTTAGAAAAATATATGCCATTCTAGGTAGTATTTAATTATGTGTTTATGTATAGTTGATAAGCATGTATATAGAATGATTTGTATGAATATTGTGATTGTGTTAACCCTAGAAGTAGTTATTGTTATATGCACTAGTTGTAGTTGATAATGGAAAACCTTAAACATGTGAATGATAGAATTATAAATAATATTGTATGTGGTTGAGGATAGTATTAGTGAGTTTCATTTACCCTTGAACTTGATGATGACATACATTAAATGACTACTTGAGTTAGGTTAGCACTTGCTTTATGAACGTTGAGACTGTGTATTTCATACTTGTACAAGAAGACCCTAGTAGATAGGATACCTATTACCCAGGAATTTGAGAAGTAACTTAGCAAATACATGGACCTTAGTTATGACCATGTTTATGATATATGATAAATAGTAGATTTAGATGACTTAAAGTTGTTATGTGACTAGTAGACTTGATAAATACATGGACCTTAGTTATGACCTTAGTCAGCCCACCTAGTTAAAAATCTTTTTTGTTTTAGACTCTAATGACTAATATCATTGTGTATGTTGTACTCTTGTGCATGTTTAGTGAATCGTATCATAGTGTCTGATATGATATTATTGTATATATAGGCTCTTGGTATCGTTTAGACATGAAAGCAAGAGCAGGATAGTTATATTTTAGGAGATCCAGGAAAGTGTACCTTGCCATTGTTAGTTCTTGTTGTACTTTATTTTAGTTGCTTTCTTTGCTTCATATTTAGCTTAGTTTATAGTTACTATTTACGTAGGACCTTGTTGATACTTTACATCCGAGCATATTTGGGTATCAATGTCCGTACGCGAATATTGGGTATTGACCTTAGACATACCGTTGCATTGATTATCATGTTACTTAAGACACGATGGACCTAGGACACTAACACGATTATGAGACAGAGTCCTAGACATGAAAAATTCATGTTTTTGACCCTGTGATAAGTTACATGATTATTTACTTGACATTATTAGTGTTAACTGACAATACCTGATAGAATAGAACATGGGGTAGGGAGAATGAAGACTGATTCATCGGACTACTTTATAGATACCTGCTAGTCATCATACTATTTATTGTGGTCCCTATAGCAGAGCTTTAGTATTTATTGTACGCTTGAGGTCCCAGACACGGTACCTTTGGCGAGTTAGCCCGATATACAGAGTTGTTCTCAATTGCATTTTACTTAGATATATTCTCGTAGTTATCCTTTTTATATCCATTTTAGTACATTAATTACTATTACTTGGCATGTTGTATTTTTGTACCTTGTTATGTCCCATGAGGACCTGGTGATCTCTCCTGGTAGTCGTTCATGCAGGAGTACTCCAGAGACATGGTGCTTCTGCTATATTTGATTCAAGTATTTTATTGTGAATCTATATTTTACTCATTATTTATATCTATGCTCTTTAGCCTAGTTTTATAGACCTACATTATTCTTCGGGTCTACTCAAACTTATGTGTTATTGGGCTGCAGATGTAAACCCCCTAAATTTCTACTACAATTTTTTTAAAATAATTTTGTACTCCGTATCTGTATGTCGCATACGAGTTCGCATTGTTGTATTTGCGTAGCGAGCGAGATTTGCATTTCGTAATTGCTCGACGAGTGCGAATATGTCTCGAGGTACATATTTTAGAAAAATATTTTTATTATAAATTTTATTTTATATAGGAAAGTACATGTTCAAATAAATGTGATAAATATTTTTATTTTTAAAAAGGAATTATTTTGTTCATCATTTAAACATAAATAGTAATTTGAAAATTGTGGTTTATATGAAATATATTCCAAATATTTTACGAAATTTGAAATTTGTTTATTAATCTGTTTTGTTATTTGTAAAAGCTATTTTATGATTTAATATTTAAGTATTTATAATGATTTTTGAAATTAATTATTACTATATTTATTTAATCATAGAAATGATATTTGAGATTTTGTTGATTTTAATATTTGATTAAATATGATAATTTAAATTAGAAAAGATTTTATTTAAATTTGAATTAAATGAGTGAAGGTTTTATCTATGCTTGATTTGGATTTGAACGATTTAAAATCGAGTTTAATTAAATAGTAAATTATCAACTGGGGGAATTTAAATCCTTCCAATCCTTATCCAACTGAGAATTACCACCTCCTACATAAGGAGAGGTACTCATCCATAATTATCTACCATCCACAGATTATGCATCGTGTCTGTGCCACCCGTCTACTATATCCCCACCATACAAATACAATAATTTTGTCCCGTCCGACAATATCGGACGTCCACCCAGCCGTGTCGGACACTCCCGACACAACACATCCAACCCGACAATCAAATTCTATTCCTAGCCTAACTCTAGCTCAGCCTCACCAAGCCACCTTCCCGGTCTTGGACCCTATCACCATCACGCTCGCCTTCCGGCGATCGAACTACTGCTCTCCGCCACACCTCCACCATCACCACCAGACCACCATTATCACCATCACCACCGAAACCCCCATCGCCACCCCAGACTACCATTATCACCGACATTGCAAACAGCCACCACTGCTGCAATCAGCAGCTTCCCGTCGGCACCACCAGCACCCTCACCCTTCACCACCGCCATTAACACTACCACCTTTGCCGTCTCCCCAAAAAAATCTGGGCATCATCTGCCCCCCGCCACTACCACCAAAAATCCTCCTGCACCAAGGAAATAAAAGGGAAGGGAAAACCCTAACCTCCATCGTCCGTCGTCGATCTCCGTCGCCACTGTCGGAAGCCCGTCGCGTCGCCCCTTGGCCACGACCCTTCGGTACTCCGCCATGTCCTCCGCCCAAGTCACCGTCGGCCGTCGGTGTGAGCGCGTGAGCGATGGCTCGCCATCCTAGCGTGCCGCCCAAACCCCGACGCTGTCCGCACCCAGCCGCTCGGCCCTCCGCGTGCGACCGCCCCCTTCCGCGCGCCGCCGCCTTCCGCCGTCTTCCGCCGTAGCTGCCCTCTGAAATCCCTCCGATCTTCCTCCTCGTCGAATTCCTCCTTTCCTTTTGGTAAGTTCCCAATTCTCTTCTCTTGCCTTTTGGTATTGTTTTTATATTTGTTTTTTTTAATATATTAGTATATGCTTCTGACTTGGAAAAGAAACCAGCACAATTACTATTACTTAATAATCATTATACATTAAATATTTTGTTAAAATATTTATAATTCTAATAAAATTATATAATATATTATTAGTATATAAATGTTTATTGGCAAAAATTATTATTTTATGACCCTTATATTAAAGGACAGTATACACCTTTAATTTTTTGAGTAAATAAAAATATTTTACTATGTGTTTTTATAATTATTATTTTAGATAGGTTTTGTATTATGGTTATTATTATTATTATTGTTACTATTCATTCATTAAATAAATAGATTCATAATATTTTCCTAAAATACTTTTACAAAACTATGTAGTCCCAAATATTCTTCTAGATTTCTAAATATGTTGACTAATGAGAAGTTAATTTCTACAAAAATCTATATTTTTACAAAATTAGAATTTAGCACAAAATAATTTTTGATATTTTTTAAAGTATATTTTTTGAAGTATGATACTAATAAAAACTAGTTTTAAAATAATATGGGTAATTTCTAAGCATAATATATATATGTATCCCACAAGGTTCTCCTCAAATATCCTATATAATTGTGCACTTCCGATTTCTCGCAAATTGGACCCTCACATATCGACCCCGGCCATTGGACAGAACAGGACTTGTTGGATCATTGCACTACATCAGGCGTAACACCAGGCGTAACAACAGGCAAGATACCTTGCCATTATACTGTTTATTTTCAGTTTGTATTTTATTACATATCACTATTCATTTATTTTCAGTTCTAACAGTTCTCAATTTACTACCTGTTCAGTGATATTAGCATAGTTGTTATTATCCTTTGATTGTATATGACCCTAGAGTTAAGGGACTACCGATTGTAGTGTATTGCATATACCTTGATACAGTTGTACCACGAGGATTTATGAGATGAGTGGCATGTAGAGGTCCTTGTGTGTTGGCTGATCACCCGTGCGCATGCGTTAGCTTTAACTGTCAATAGTTTTATATTACAAGACTTGACGGTTAGTAGTATTACATGGCCGTGGATGCGACATGTGTAGGACCGTTGAGCACCTCTAGAGGGGGTGAATAGTGTGTACGAGTGCAGCGAAAAATAATCATCTATTTAAATTTTAAACTATGGCAGTAAATAAGAGATAGTAAATAAATAAATAAAGCAAGAGATAGAGAGAGATCAAACTCAGTGACACAGCGATATATATTGGTATCCCTTTGAGTGAACTAATCCAGTCTCGAGTTCTCTTGCTCGATGTTAATCCACTAAGACACAAGCTAATTGAGAGCTTGCAGTCTCTTACAACATCGTACTTGGTGACAAGTGCACGACCAACTTCACAATACCGTGCTTGGTGACGAGTGCACGACCGGCTCCACAACAAAGATAATTACTGTACTTTGAACAACCTCTTTACAACTCTTGAACACCAAAAGACTCTAGATCAAAATAGATATTACTGGCTTTTGGCTAAGAGAAGTATTGGTGTGATATGAAAGTTTTTGATCAGGTGAAAACACTTATTGAGTAGAGAAGAGAAGATGAAGAATGAATGAGTGATTTGAAATGAAAAACTCTCTCCTATTTATAGGTGTTTTCTGAGACCGAACTCGGGCAGAGTTCTGATGCAATGATTTCGCATATGTACATTGCATACAGATTTAGAGGCAACGAATATTTGAATTCAAATAGACCGAACACGGGTAGAGTTCGGACCGAACTCGGGCCGAACTCGGTTTGAGTTCTGTCTATTAGAATTTTGAATATTTGTCAAATTCTGTTGCAAAAATAAATTTGAAATTTTGGTAAAATGGAATGAGAATAGGTAGTCTTTTTAGAAATATGGACTGAGATTAACCTAAGCCAATATTACCTAGTCAATCTTACAATTTAAATCCTAGACTCAATAAAGATAAAATACATAATAAATTATAAAATGACTCGGACTGGATCCCAATGAATGTAATCTTCAGATAGATGATTTATGTGATTGATGATGCAGTAGTATGACGCTTGTTGATATTGATTTCACATGTCCTGAAATGATTAGCAATAGTCTGTATATTTTGTGTATTGACTTAAGTCCATATCGATTATTAAAATCGGGTGTGACCATGGATGGGCCAACAATCTCCCCCATTTTGATAATTGACAAAGTTGAGTCTATACCAAAATATATCTAGAAATAGAACAAATAAAATGTACCTGAAAAAAATGGTTTTGTCTTGGATTGTATGCTTTCTCTGTCTTTTGATTTTTGGTATGTACTCTTTCTCCCCCTTTGTCAATATAAAAATGACTTTGGCTCTCCCGTAATGTGTGAAGCCAACAATTTTCAACAAACAGACAAAGTAAAGCTAAATAGACTACCAAATAACACAAAGTGCATAAAAGATAACTAGTACTAAACTAAACTGAGAATATCATGCATATCATTATTACACTGAAAAGAAAAGATACCATCATAATCATAAAGTGCTAAAAATGTCTAACTAAAAAGTTTAGACATAACAAAAAAAACTACATCATAAGATAGATCATCAGCTAACATCCTATCTACTATCCACCAGCTAAGTCCGCATCACATAGTGGGGTCGTCACTGCCAGGAGCATCCGGAGGAAGGTAAGCAGCAGTAGAATCTAAATAAGGGAAAGTTGCCTCATCTCTGAACCTGGGTCCTGGGAAGCCTGGGTGAGGAATGATAGTCACTGGATGTGATGGGTCCTGGAAGAGACTCCAGTGGAGATCAGCAATGCCATTCCGCAATACCTGAGCCTGGGTGATGTGGCGGAACTCTGAGTCGAGTAGCTCTGATGATGTTGCGCAGACAAAGCAACAAAGTCATCAAACCGCTGATAGAAACCTGGGTCAAAATCTGGTGCAGGAGCTGGAACAGGAGCTGGAGCATCAGGAGGAGGAGCCTCAACGTTAGCATCTGGAGCAGGCTGAGCTCCAGGAGGTAGAGGTGGAGTAGGGTATCGACGAGATCTGCTGAGCTCTACGGCTGTGGAGGAGTAGGCACAGGTTTGAAGATCAATTTCAAACCTTCGAAAGATGGAGGCCACGTGCATGGGATAGACTAGGTTGCATCCTATATTTCTGCAGTTCAGCATCCAGGCCATCATGGTCTTGGAAATCAGAAAAGGAATGCCAAAATGCATATGATACATAGCAGACAGCTTTAAGAAAGTGATCTCATCAGATGATCCTTTCTTTGGAAGGAGAACTGAGAAAATAAAACGATGGAGTTAATAGAATTTTTGGTTAAGATCTCTTGAAAAGACTCTTCTAGGAACTGGTCATGGATGGCAAAGCAGTTATTTGAAGGAGTTGAAAGTGACATCTTCTGGGAATTGGATAAGATGGATATCCACAAGAGCTTCACCCATATCAGGAACATAGAAATATTCGCTGATGTCAGTGGCGCTGAACTCCAATTCTTGTCCAGCAACGCAAGAATAGAAGTTTTCGTTTGGTTTTACCTACAAGTTGTAGTAAAACATACGGACAACATTGTCGTAAATGTTCTCAACTACTTCAAAGAAATCATGATAGCCAAGATGGTCAAATGTGGAAGCATAATCAGAAAAATAGTAAAGTTAACATAAGCTCCAGCACATAATTTACGACTAGAGAATGAATCAAACCAAGGGTCAAAAAATTCTTTGTTAGGAAATAAACCAGAGTCAAAATCATCTGAACCTATGGGTCTAGCAGGACTGAAAAGACGAGTAGGGACATAATCAGAGGATGAAGATCCTGCTTGGGAGGGATCACCCTGTCTTCTCTGACGTTTGGGAGCCATAGATAAAAAGAAAAGAAAATTGAAGTGCCTTTAAAAGGAAGAAGAAGATGAAGTAGAGTAGCCTACTAAAACTTCTTGAAAGCTTGAATGGAAGGATGAGGAAGAAGTTTTGGGGGTAGTAGAGGGTTTTTTACGATATTGTTTTATGAAAAAGGAGAAGGAAGGAGGGGTTTATAAAGGGCTAGGGCCGGCTGTTCGGTTCTGGAAGCTGAACAGCGCCGACCGAACTCGGCCCGAATTTGGCCTGAACTCGGTCAGAGTTCGGTCCGAGTTCGGCTACTTGTATTTCCGAGGTCATAACTGCATTATTGGTGTTTAAATTCTGAATTTATGACAGTTGACTTCAACATTTAATAACTTCTATTATTTTGGGTTAGCTGTAGGGGTGCTGTCTCAGCTAACAGAGGTTCATCGGAGAACTCTTAAGTACCGCTTCGCTTCGACCGTAGTCATGGTGACAGACAGACCCTTTGTAGGCTTGTAACAAAAATAATTTCTGTTAAATAAATTATGAAGTTTAGAGTCATAAAACTAATTTTAATTACCATACTATACTATGAATCTGAAAATTCAAATATACCGAGCTCTCGCCTCATTATATTAAAACGGTCTTCCGCCAGCGGTTTTATAAAAATGTTTGATACTTGATGATCTGTGTCAATAAATTCTAGGCAAATATCCCCGTGTTGTTGGTGATCACGTAAAAAGTGATAACGAATCTCAATATGTTTTGTGCGTGAGTGACATACAGGGTTCTTAGTCAGTTAATGGTGCTAGTGTTATCACAATAAATGGGAATCTTAGTATAGTACAGATTGTAGTATTCTAGGGTTTGCTTCACCCACAAAATTTGAGCACAGCAACGTCCTGCGACGATATACTCGACCTCAGTAGTTGATAATACTACAGAATTTTGCTTCTTGGTAAACCAAAAGACTAAGGCCTTTTCTAGGAAATGACATGTACCGCTGGTACTTTTACGGTCTACTTTGTATCCTATAAAATTCGCATCCGAATAACCTATCAGGTGAAAGGATTTGGTGTTCGGATACCATAAGCCGACTGTAAAAGTTTCCCTTAAGGTATCGGAAGATACGCTTAACGGCACTTAGGTGTGATTCCTTAGGATTTGCCTGGTATCTTGCACAGATGCAAACACTAAACATAATATCAGGGCGACTAGTAGTTAAATATAATAAGCTACCAATCATACCTCGATACTTATGCTGGTCGACAGGTTTACTACTTTCATCAGAATCAAGCTTTGTGGATGTAGCCATAGGAGTTCTGATAGGCTTTACATTATCGAAGTCGTACTTTTTCAGTATGTCCTTCGTATACATGGCTTGATTGATGAATGTTCCCTTTGAGTGTTGTTTGATCTGAAGTCCTGGGAAGAAGTTTAGCTCTTCCATCATACTCATCTCAAATTCACTCTGCAAACACTTAGCAAACTCTTGACAAAGTTTTTCATTAGTAGAATCGAATATAATATCATCAACAAATATTTGCACAAGAAGAATGTCATCAACAAATATTTGCACAAGAAGAATGTCATCATTTAAAGATTTGATAAACAAAGTTGTATCAACTCTTCCTTTTGAAAAACCATTATCAAGTAAGAAGGCACTTAGGCGTTCATACCAAGCACGAGGTGCCTGTTTGAGTCCATAGAGTGCTTTCTTAAGCTTGAAGACGTGATCATGTTTTGAAAATCATCAAAACCAGGGGGTTGTTTCACAAAAACTTCCTCTTTTAAAAATTTATTCAAAAATGCACTTTTCATGTCCATTTTAAATAATTTAAAATCATTAAAACATGTAAATGCACAAAACATGCGGATGGCTTCTAGTCTAGCAACAGGAGCATATGTCTCGTCATAATCAATACCTTCTTCTTGATTATAACCTTGTGCCACTAGACGTGCTTTGTTGCGTACAACTTGTCCATCTTCACTAAGTTTATTTCGGAACACCCATTTGGTACCAATTATCGATTGACCAATAGGTTTAGGAATGAGTTCCCAAACTTGGTTTCTCTCAAATTGATTTAGTTCCTCTTGTATGGCATCAATCCAAAACTCAGAAAAGGCATCTTCTATATTCTTAGGTTCTATTTGAGAAATAAAAGCTATATTTGCTGCTATTTCAGAATCCCTAAGAGAGGAGCGTGTACTTATACCTTTTGATACATCACCTATGATGTGTGTCTCTGGATGATCTGGTAAGAATTTTAATAAATAAAATTTTTGAATCAGATCTTCCACAGGACTCTTCTCGATTTTTGCTTGTACACCTTCATCATCACAGTCGCTAGATCTGTGACTATTGAGCTCATCAAAAGTAATGTTAATTGATTCTTCAACAATCATAGACCTTTCATTGAAAATTCTATATCCCTTACTCTTAGCAGCATATCCAAGAAATATCCCTTCATCTGCTTCAGAGTCAAACTTTCCCAAGTTATCCTTGGTGTTCAGGATAAAACAGCGACATCCAAAAACTTTAAAATAAGAAATATTTGGAATCCTTCCATACCAAAGTTTATATGGTGTTTTCTTCGAGATTGGTCGAATTAAAACCCTATTTAAAACATGACAGGCTATGCTAACAGCTTCTGCCCCAAAATATTTAGGAAGATTACACTAATTCAGCATGACTCTAGCCATTTCGCTTAGAGTACGATTCTTCCGCTCCACAACACCATTCTGTTAGGGAGTTCTAGGACAAGAAAATTTGTGGTAATACCCACTATCAACATAAAACTTTTTAAAATCAGAATTTATGAATTTGCCACCATGATCACTTTAGATACGAGTAATCATGAAGCCTTTTTCGTTTTATAACTTTTTGTAAAATATCTGAAATTCAAAAATAGCATCATTTTTGTTTGATAAAAAGTAAACCCAAGTAAAATGAGAGAAATCATCAACAATAACAAAAGTGTAGAGCTTACCGCCAAGACTAGCGACTCTACTAGGACCAAATAAATCCATATGTATCAACTGTAAAGGTCTAGAAGTACTTACAACGTTGATCGATTTAAATGTAGACCTATGTACTTTATTATTTTCACAGTCAGCACATACCATCTCTCTCTTGAATGGAATCTCAGGGAGTCCTTTTACCAACTTCTTAGTGCTCAGTCGTGAGATAGTGTCCATATTTGTGTGCCCTAGTCTCATGTGCCATAGCCAGCTTTCATCTAGATTAGCTACTAGGCATCCTTCTGCATTATTTGTACTCTCCAAAAAGAAAACATAAATATTGTCTTCTCTAATCCGTTTATATACGGGATCACCAGATGACATATCATATATGGTACATTTGTTTTTTAAAAAATTGATACCATAACAATTATCAGCCAAATGACTTATGCTTAGAAGGTTATGTTTCAATTCTGTAACTAGACAAACATCCTTTATTACTGGAGAAGAAGATATACCGACAGTACCATTACCAATAATATCACCTCTCAAATTATTTCCGAAGGAGACGTATCCTTCTTTCTTCATCGATAGCATGGCGAACAAGAATGCATCACCAGTCATGTGCCGCGAACATCCGCTATCAAGGATCCACTTGGTTTTAGCATGAGAGGGTTGAGGGTCCACCTACAAAACAAGTAGATTAATCCTTTGGTACCCATTTACTGAAGGGTCCATATTGATTAGTTTTAGGTCTCCAGAATAAAGTGTGATTGTCAACAAGTTTCCTTGCTAAACAATACTATGATATGTGTCCATGTGTACCACAATATGTACAAGTTAGTTTAGAACCAATGGTGGTTGAAACTGCATTAACATGCTTATTTAGTTTCTTAGAAAACCTATAAGTGAAAGCATGGTGATAATCGTGCTTCTTCTGTGCTTTCTGATTTTTAATCCTCTTAGGTGTATGCTTAGCATTAGGACTAAACTTAGGCTGTGTCACAGGAATTGCCTGTTTGCCTAACTTGATTTCTAACTTTTTAGAAATCACAACAGACTCTTCATATCTAGCAGTCATATATGAGAGTCTTTGTTCTGTGACTAAGTACTTCTTCTTCTCTATGTCATATAACTCTTGTATTTTGACATAGTCTTTTTCTTTCTTATCAACCTTGAGGATAGCCTCATGATAGTCTACTTTGAGTTTGGCTATCTCTTCCGTGTTATCGGTAGTAGACGTCTCTTTAATATCTTCAATAAGACTGGACAGTCTAGCTATCTCGGTTGTGCATGACTTAATCTCTTTTCGAGATTGCTTATACTTGTCAAGCACAGTTTTGTGTTCTTCAAGTAATTCGCTAAAGGCATTTTATAATTCATCGAAAGTAAAATCATCATATAGAGGGTTTGAGGATACCTTATCAAATGTCATACGACAGATATTGAAATTTTTGCAGGGTCTGTCTTCTTCCTCTGTGTTACTGGCATCACTTTCATGCCAGATTCTTGTGTTAGCATACTTTTGACTGGTTGTTGCTTTTCTGCTTGATCTTGATCTGTCATATGGACTGTTTTTCTTCGAAGTTGGATAGTCCTTCTTCATGTGCCCTGACTTCTTGCATCCAAAGCATATGGTTTCATCTTTATTGCTTTCTTGGATATCTCTCTTCCTTCTGTTTGATTTCTCAAACTTTAGAAATTTCCTGAAGTTCTTCACTAGTAGGGCTTGTTCATCACCACTTGATGATTCTTTATCAGAATTATTGCATGTAGATTTTCTGGCTTGAGCTTTGAAGGCAATAAACTTTTTTTTGGGATTGCTTCTTCAAACTCTTGCAGATCAAGCTCATGGGTCTTGAGCTTGCCCATCAACATTCCTGAGACATGGTGGTGAGATCATTTCCTTCAATGATTGCTGTTGCCTTCGGGTTCTAGTTCTTGGTTAGAGCCCATAGCACTTTTCTGATCTTCACATGATTGCTGTAATCCTTACCAAGAGATTGCAAAGGATTAGTAATATCAAGAAAACGTGTAAACATCTGTGTAATTGACTCACCAGGTTTCATCTTAAAAGAATCATATTCCTGTGTTAGTCTACTAATTTTGGATTCCTTCACTTGGGAAGTACCTTCATGAGTTACCTCAAGAATTATACAAATCACGTGAGACGTTTTACAGGTTGAAACTCTGTTGAACTCTGTTTTGTCAATTGCACAGAACAGTGCATTGATGGCATGAGCATTTAGACTAGCCTTAGCTTTTTCAGCTTCTGTATATTTGTCATGAGGCTTGTTTACAAGCTGGCCGTCAACTACTATAGTTGTCGGTTTCTTATAACCGTCAATAACTATAGACCAAAGATCAAAGTCAAGAGACTTTAAGAAGAAAGTCATCAGTGTTTTTTAGTAGGTATAATTTGTACCATCAAATAGTGGGGGTCTATCTATGGATTGCCCTTCACCATTGAATATTGATTTCACGGCTGCCATATATACTCTCTGAGGTTTGTTATATTAGAATATAACGCACTCTGATACCAATTATAGGACCGTTAAGCACCTCTAGAGGGGGGTCAATAGAGTGAGTGCGAGTGTAGCAAAAAATAATCACCAATTTAAAATTTAAACTATGGCAGTAAATAAGAGACAGTAAATAAATAAATAAAGCAAGAGATAGAGAGATCAAACTCAGTGACACAACGATGTATACTGGTATCCTTCTGAGAGGACTAATCCAGTCTCGAGTACTCTTGCTCGATGTTAATCCACTAAGGCACAAGATAATTGAGAGCTTGTAGTCTCTTGCAATACTGTGCTTGGTGACAAGTGCACAACCAACTTCACAACATCGTGCTTGGTGACGAGCGCACGACCGGCTCCATAACAAAGATAATTGTTGTACTTTGAACAACCTCTTTACAACTATTGAACAACAAAAGACTCTAGATCAAAATAGATATTACTGGCTTTTGGCTAAGAGGAGTATAGGTATGATATGAAAGTTTTTGATCGGGTAAAAACATTTATTGAGTAGAGAAGAGAAGATGAAGAATGAATGAGTGATTTGAAATGAAAAACTCTCTCCTATTTATAGGTGTTTTCTGAGACCCAACTCGGGCAGAGTTCTGATACAAGGATTGTGCATATGTACGTTGCATGCAGATTTGGAGGCAACGAATATTTGAATTCAAATAGACCGAACTCGGGTAGAGTTCGGACCGAACTCGGGCCGAACTCGGTTTGAGTTCTGTCTAGGAGAATTTTGAATATATGTCAAATTCTGTTGCAAAAATGAATTTGAACTTTTGGTAAAATTGAATGAGAATATGTAGGCTTTTTAGAAATGTGGACTGAGATTAACCTAAGCCAATATTACCTAGTCAATCTTACAATTTAAATCCTAGACTCAATAAAGATAAAATACATAATAAATTATAAAATGACTCGGACTGGATCCCAATGAAAGTAATCTTCAGATAGATGATTTATGTGCTTGATGATACAGTAGTATGATGCTTGTTGATATTGATTTCACACGTCCTGAAATAATTAGCAGCAGTCTATATATTTTGTGTATTGACTTAAGCCCATGTCGATTATTAAAATCGGATGTGACCATGGAATGGGCCAACAACATGATAGGTACATTGGATGGGGAGAACATTTCCTTGTCGTATGGGCTTCGATTACACTTTCCTTGTAACCCGGAAGCTCCGTTGGAGATACGGGTATGATTAGCCTCTCAGGTTGGCCACTATCATTTTTGAACGTCATGCGCTTAGGTCACTGGTGCCCAAGTGGGGACTATACCAGATCCCATTACAGCCAGGGCTCATACGACGAAAGGTTTATTCTTAACTGCATGTTCACTTTAGTATGGTTAGATTACCTTATTGTTGTCTTGTCACTTACTTTTGTTTGTGGCATATTTTATATTCAATATTTATATGGCCTGTTTATTGTATCTTGTTATGTCCCTCTGAGGACCTGGTTATCTTTCCAGGTGTGTGCCTTCGTGATGTTTTCCCAGGTGCTCTAGCCAAGGCCATGTTTACTCTCTTCTTCCGAGGTGATTGCACTTGGATCGCCATCGCATCGCTCGACAAATCTATTTATTATGTATTTATTCTCCTTTCTAGTTGGTAGTAGATTTGTCTCTGCCCAACGATTGAACCATAATTACTCAAGTTGACTTTATATTATTTTTTTTATTTTGTGGATGAGATTTAGTCTGGGATTGCTACATTTTACAGCTTATGTATACATAAAAGGTTTCCATACATTGGAGCGTACTTCGTATGTATACAGCTGTCATGGATACGTACCTAGTCCTAAGTATTTTAGGACTGGAGCGTTACATATTTTTGTGGTGGCCCATGCAGGTCGAGTTTATCACTTCGGTTAGATGATTGTACCGACGTGAACCTGCATATAGGAATAAAGTTTAGGATCTCATCCACCAGCTTGACCTCCTTCCTTGCTTCAAGTTTCGAACTCTCGTTACCACCCTTGAATAGCATCCTGCTTGAACTCTTTTTACCGTGAACTCTTATTTTTTTGTGCTTAGTGACAGCTAGTAAGATGACTACACTATTATATGCACATAGGTCAAACACATGGCTAGGAAGATTACATTGATAATTAGTATACATTGAGGTCTTATTTGAGTTATAAAGACATTTTTCCTAAAAGTATAATTTTAAGGATTAGTTAATTCCAAGTTGGGTAGTAGCATATTACCGCCTTCAAAGGATAGTTGGAATTTTATTTTGATATTACAATGTGGTATACACAAGAGGATAGCTAGATCGAAAAAACAAATTTATGATTTATGATTATTTTTTTGTAGTTATAATTTATTAGGCATATGAAATCGATTTGAGAAATATATTAAAGTTTTTATATTATGACGCATGATTTACGGTTAAGTTCAAGTTTGGATGGTAATATGTTAAAGTTTATCTCGAATTTTTTAAAAAGTTTAAATTATAAGAGAATATGGAGGGTTTATGATTTACGGTTTATTAGAGAGCTGGAGGTTTTAAATTGAGTCGTACGATTTATAAGTTTATTTAATTTTGAGTTTGAAGAGATGATGGTAAAATTTTTTTTTAATATTTTGAAAGATATGGAATCGACTTTGAAGGAAAAATTTAAATTTCAATTTGTGTCATATGATATATGATTTATAAAGTTATTTAGATTTCGAGTTTAAAGCCTTGATTATGGATATTTAAATTTTGGTGAAAAAAATATGTTCAATTTGCGATATACAAGGACTATTTCGAGATTGATTAGAGATTTAAATTTTTATTAAACTTGGCAGCCTAAGATAATTAGAAATTTTGGTGGAGTATCTTGAGTATGTTATTGAGAAAGTTTTGAGGAACTTAAAATTTTTAGATTAGATCCTATATTGGTGAAGGACCAAGAAACAAACAAGGTCAAACTAATGAGATACAATTATTCCACAATAGGTTGCCATACCCCCTATGAATATGATATGACATATACACAAGTATAGTTAGTCATCTACGAAAATAATGTGACCATAACTTTGACTTACTCGATCTTCCCTCAAATCTAGATCTTTTATCGTGACCATCTAATTATTTGAAACTTGGAAATGATTACAATCATTACTTTGACCATACCCTTATCTATGAGACTATTTTTCTCTCTAGAAACTGTGTCCCTAACTTATGTTACCTTGATCTCCAAGATTTTCTAAATTATCTTTATTTTGAGCGTTAATCTTTTTATTTTTGTGCATTAATTAGTACCTTATGAAAACCCACTTTCTATTTTGAACATTTGGCGTTCCCTATCGTGACTTTGATATTTGAAGTGATGGAACTGCAGCGGAAAGGAGACAAGTAATTCCTGGCAATCTCGAGCGGACGACCCCAAGATCTTCTGCACGTATTCCTTCCTCGAGTTGGACGTCGTGTGAGCGATGATCTCCTAACCTTTTCTTCTCCTTGGCAGCCCTCTCTTTCTCTCCTTACGTGAATCACGAATTTAGAGAAAATTTCAGATTTCTGATCAGTAATCTGGCGGCCAGAGAATAGAGGACATATATAGGCTACGGCAGGGACCATAAGGAGAAATTAGGGTTAGGCCTCCTAACGGATCTGGATATCCCGTGTTCAGCCCGAACACATAATCCAGGCCCATTAACAATAGCTCGGTCCACTAATGAGCTGTTGTTGCACTACCTCCCTAATCCCAAATTATGTTTGTGGGCTCCTTTTATTATATGCTCGTTTGGCTCCCTATGTTAAGATATCGTATGTCCGTCGATCAAATTAAGTTACTGACAACTATATTGATTCGACATCTTTTATCCTTAAGAAGTACCGCTCAACTTTATTTATCATGTGAAATACAATCCACCTGCAGGGTTTACATGACAATCCTTATGAGCTCCTTAAGAGGACATCATCAACCCGATGTATCGGGACATGGATTCCATTTATAATCTACAGCCCATCATACATACAATGTTATTACCCAATTCAAAGAGGTTGTTGATCCATAATGAATCTCACTCTTTTATGAGTCAATGTAATGACACTGCATGTACATGTCCGTTATTATATCAGGATTAAGAGCAAAAGCATCCATAATAACAGAGGTGTTTGTTCTCTTATGTAGTCAGTACAAAGAGAATAACCTTAAGTGGTCCTGTTCAATACACATAAAGTGTACTAGTGTAAACCTATAGTCAAGATAGACTAATACCAGATTACACTACAACCTTTCCAATAGATTGTCCAAGTCCATCTTGGTTGTAAACTATTTATATACTCCATAGGAAACTGATAATTTGATCTTCTGTGTGACACCATACAACATATTATCTACAATATATAATATCAGACATTTGCATTAACACTTGCAATAAATACAATATGCAAACATTTGCCCATATGATTCTCATTCAAAATTTAAGGAAATAAGGTTACTATAAAAGTGATGTTTTTATTATATAACCCTAACAATCTCCCACTTATACTCAAAGCATTACTTTTCAGTATATTGTTACAAATCTCTCACTTATACTTAAAGCCATGCTGCTACACATCTGACTCCCATTCCCTCAACATGACTGTCAAAAGCCTTAGCTGGTAAGCTCTTTGTAAAGGGATCAGCTAGGTTGTCGGCTGATGCTATCTTGATCACAGCAACTTTTCCTTTCTTTACGAAATCTCATATCAGGTGGTACTTGCGCTCAATGTGTTTGCCTGTCTTATGGGCTCGTGGTTCCTTCGAGTTTGCAACTGCACCACTATTATCACAATAAAGTGTAATAGACTTAGGCAAACTAGGTACCACATCCAAGTCCAACAGAAAGTTTCTGAGCCAAACCGCTTCTTTGGCTGCCTCAGAGGCTGCCACATACTCGGCTTCCATGGTGGAATCAGCAATACATTTTTGCTAGATACTCCTCCACACAATGGCTCCACCTCCCAAAGTAAACACATAACCCGAGGTAGATTTCCTGGAATCCCTATCTGACTGAAAATCTGAGTCTGTATACCCCAAGGGAACTAAACTATTTGCTTGGTAAACTAGCATATACTCTTTAGTCCTTTTCAGGTACTTCAAAATATGCTTTACGGCAGTCCAGTGCTCTTGTCCTGGGTTAGACTGATATCTGCTGACCATGCCTACGGCAAAGCAGATGTTTGGTCTCGTACATAGCATTGCATACATTAAGCTTCCTACTGCTGAAGCATAAGAAACTGCCTTCATGTTTTCTATCTCTTTAGGTGTCCTCGGATACTGCTCCTTTGATAGAGCAATTCCATGTCTAAAGGTAAGAAACCTTTCTTAGAATTTTGCATACTAAAACGAGTTAGTAAGTATTGATATAGGAAGCTTGGGATAAGCCCAACATCCTTTTCTTGCGATCTCGTAGAACTTTGATCCCAAGGATGTGACCTACTTCTCCCAAGTCCTTCATATCAAACTGTTTGGATAACCATACCCTTACATCAGATAATACCTTCACATTGTTTTCAATGAGCAAGATGTCATCCACATAAAGTACTAGGAACACCACCACGTTTCCGTCACACTTTCTGTATACACAAGATTCATCCTAACATTGATCAAATCCATAGGATTTTATCACCTGATCAAAATATATGTTCCAAGATCTGGAAGCTTGCTTAAGTCCATAAATGGACTTCTTGAGCTTACAAACAAGATGCTACTGGCCCTTTTCAATGAACCCGTCTGGTTGCTTCATATAGATGTCTTCCTCAAGACTTCCATTAAGAAAAGCTGTCTTGAGATCCATTTGCCAAATCTCATAATCGAGATGAGCTGCAATAGATAAAAGAATCCGAATAGACTTAAGCATGGCTACAGGAGAAAAGGTTTCCTCATAATTGATACCCTCTCTTTGAGTAAAACCTTTTGCTACAAGCCGAGCTTTAAAGGTTTCAACCTTACCGTCTGATCCTCTTTTTCTCTTATAGACCCACTTGCATCTAATGGCTTTTACACCAACGGGTGGTTCTACAAGTTCCCAGACCTGATTAGAATCCATAGATTTAATTTCGGATATCATTGCTTTTTGCCAAGACTCTGCATCTTTATCTTGGAGTGCTTCATTGTAGGTACAGGGATCATAATCTTGTTCCTCAGGGATGAAGTCTGACGACTCTCCCAAGAACATATATCTATCAGGTTGTATCACAACCCTTCCACTACGACGAGGCACTATCGGTTGTGATATAATATTTGTGACACGTTGTGCAATTATTTGTGGTTCATCTTCTTGTACTGTTGGTACTGAAGTACTTGGTGTCTCACGTCTCAGTTCTTCTAGAACAACTCTACTTATGGGTTTATGGTTCATCACATAGTCTTCCTCTAAGAATCGGGCATTGGTGCTAACAATGACCTTCTGATCCTTAGGATTATAAAATAAACCTCATTTCGTTCCTCTTGGATAGCCTACAAACAAGCGTACTTCTGTACGAGATTCCAACTTATCTGCTTTTCCATTCAGCACATGTGCTGGACTACCCCAAAACGAATCTGGTAAATCCGAATAACTCATCATTGATCTAACCATCTCTATAAGAGTTCTATTCCTTCTTTCGGCTACACCATTCTATTAGGGCGTTCCAGGTACAGTCAATTGGGATGTAATCCCAGCCTCTGATAAATAATTCCTAAACTCTCCAAAGAGGTACTCGCCACCACGATCTGATTGTAATGACTTGATACATTTTCCATGATGTTTCTCCGTTTCAGCCTTGTACTGTTTGAATTTCTCAAAGCACTCAGACTTACGGCGCATCAAATAAATGTATCCATACCTTGAATAATCTTCAATAAATATGACAAAATATTTAAAGCCACCTCTAGCTTGGATAGTCATGGGTCCACACAAATCGAATGAACCAATTCCAACACATCTTTGGCCCTATACCCCTTTGCCGTAAAAGGCCTTTTGGTCATTTTACCTTCCAAGCAGGATTCACAGACTGGTAGTGCCTCCACTTCCAATAAACTCAAAGGTCCATCTTCAACCAGTCTTTGAATCCTTCTTAGATTAATATGCCCCAATCGCAAGTGCCAAAGATATGTTTGGATCATACAAGAAGGTTCTTTTCTCTTATTTAAGTTAGATGGCATATTATTCATTCCCATAAGTTATATTGTGGGCGAAATAGGATTAATGACATACAAATTATCAACCAATGCACCGGAACAGATAAAATGTTTATTCTTTCTAATAACAATATTGTCATTAAAATAAACTGAATATCCATCCTTAACTAACATAGAAACAGAAACTAAATTCTTTCTAAGTGAAGGTGCATAAAGACAATATCTCAATGTCAAAGACTTATTTCTACCAAAAGATAAAGTAACATCTCCTAATGCAACAAATGATACTTTTGTAGCATCACCCATGAACAAGCATATCTCTCCATCACTGAGCCATCTGGTTTCCTGGAACCCCTGCAATGTATTGCAGACATGATTAGTGGCTCCTGTATCTACACACCAGGTGCCGGTAGATAATACCACTAAATATGTTTCAACTACTAGTAAATGAGATGTACCTTCTTTGTTCCCTTGTTTGAGAAGTGGACAATCAGTCTTCCAATGTCCTGACCCTTTGCACTTGAAACATTTGCCTTTCGGCTTTTTCACCGCGCCTTGAGGTCCCATGCCCTTCTTTGCTGAGTTTGCCTGTTTCTGAATGTTATTCTTCTTCTTACCGCCTTTTGGCTTAGAAGTAGAAGCCTTTTCAGAAACAAAAACATGACCACTCTGCCTAAAGAGAGATTCAGCATCCTGTAGATCTTTTGTAAGTTCTGCCAAACTATACAACCTTTTGTTCATGTTGTAATTAAGGCAAAAATTGTCAAAACTTTTAGGCAGAGTCCCGAGAATGATATCGACCTGGGATTCCCTATCGATTTCAGCTCCAAGGATATCCATCTCATTCAGATGATCCATCATCTTGAGAACATGATCCCTTACTGGTGTACCCTCAGCCATTTTTGTATTCATCAAACATTTCATAGCAAACTGCCTAGCATCTCTACTATGATGTTCGAAGAGTTCCTTGAGGTTATACATCATGTCATAAGCTGTGGCCATGGCCTGATGCTGATGTTGCAGTACATTTGACATAGATGCCAGAATGTAACATCGCGCCATCTCATCTGCCTTTTTCTACTTCTTATAAGCCTCTTTGACCTCTTCATCAGAGGTAGCATCAGGCTTTGGTGGGCATTCCTCAACAAGTACATATTTGTACTCCTCAGCAGTCAGAACAATGTCCAAATTACGTTTCGAGTTAATATAATTAGGTCCAGTAAGTTTGTTTTCTTTAAGAACCACCATAAGTGGACTGAAAGAACCCATTTTTGAAATCCTGAGAATCACATAAATAAAATTATGCAGGGCAAAAAAAACTTTTTGAATTAACTAAATATTGATTCCCTCAAAACAATAATAAGAAATTCACCAACACCTTGAACACCATGAATTTAGCATGCCACGATAGTGTGGACGTATACAAATTCAACTTTGTTCAAGTAGATTTTTCTTATTAATTTTACTATCATGTCAACATAACTTTATGATAAATAAAATTAATATGCTGGTCTTGCTCTGGTCATACAAATAATAGCAGTGACTCCGATGGGAAGGATACCATTATTTGTATCTAAGTATATACCATTACTTAATACTAAGTCCATTACCTTGTATTGAGTTCCTTTAGATGGAGAAGTGAACATATACTAGGTAACTTTCTACAATTATCCCTAAGGAAGTTTATACTGATAATCCATAATTATACTCATCCGATATGGAGGAAAGCACTAAAGCCAACACGCAAGTATAATTACATCACCTATAAACCAGTAATGGAGACCATAGGATTTATACTAAATAAAAATCCTCTTCCACTTAGTTATTTAACAATGAGGATTTTTCTACTAGTTGATATTATGTCCATATTGTCCATTATTAATGTAGGCTTGGTTTTTCAAAAAAAACAACCACACTATAATAAACATGCATAATCAGAAAAAGCAAAATGACAAAAATAAGAGAAAATATCCAATTATTATGGTCATCTTTACTGCTCCATCCTCAACTATCCTAATCTAAATATCCAACTATTATGGTCATCTTAGATCCAACTATTAGGTTTTGGCTGTCGATTCCTTCATCAAAAATCATCCGTCTACCTCTGGACTGCTTAAAACCAGCATCTCGTCCGGCGTCAGAAACAACCACCACCGCCATCACGATTAATAAAAAATAATTAAAATTACATCAATCCTATGCCTCCCGAAGGAGTTCACACATAATCTAGATTGAAAAATTAAAATAATAAGCACGATCAACCCTCGTGATTTTAATTACATCCACAGTAACAACAACATCCACGACATGTCCGTGGTTTAAACAACACAATCAAAAAACATATATTGGACCATAATACTTGGATCTAAGATGCTTGCAAAATCGAGTTAGAACAGATCTATATCTATCGATAATTACACGGTGCAGGTTTTATTGGACAACATGGATGTATCAATCAATACGTAGATCCAAAGTGGCTCTGATACCAATTGATGGAACTGGGGATTCCCGGGACCCTTCCTTTGGTGTGCGTATTTATCGATAGAAAGTTGAACATATCTAATACGTGCTCTAACCCTTCATAGGCAGAAACTAGGGTTCACGAATTATACCTGCGGCGGAAAGGAGACAAGTAATTCCTGGCAATCTCGAGCGGACGACCCCAAGATCTTCTGCACGTATTCCCTTCTCGAGTTGGACGTCGTGTGGGCGACGATCTTCCAACATTTTCTTCTCCTTGGCAGCCCTCTTTTTCTCTCCTTACGTGAATCACGAATTTGGAGAAAACTTCATATTTCTGATCAGTAATCTGGCGGCCAGAGAATAGAGGATATATATAAGCCACGGCAGGGACCATGAGGAGAAATTAGGGTTTAGCCTCCTAACGGATCTGGATATCCCGTGTTCAGCTCGAACACACAATCCAGGTCCATTAACAATAGCTCGGTCCACTAATGAGCTATTGTTGTACTACCTCCCTAATCCCAAATTATGTTTGTGGGCTCCTTTTATTATATGCTCGTTTGGCTCCCCATATTAAGATATCGTATGTCCTTCGATCAAATTAAGTTACTGACAACTATATTGATTCGACATCTTTTATCTTTAAGTAGTACCGCTCAACTTTATTTGTCATGTCGATATAATCCACCTGCAGGGTTTACATGACAATCCTTATGAGCTCCTTAAGAGGACATCATCAACCCGATGTATCTGGACATGGATTCTATTTAAAATCAACAGCCCATCAAACATACAATGTTATTACCCAATTCATAGAGGTTGTTGATCCATAATGAATCTCACTCTTTTATGAGTCAAAGTAATGCACACTGCATGTACATGTCCGTTATTATATCCGGATGAAGAGCACAAGCATCCATAATAACAGAGGTGTTTGTTCTCTTATGTAGTCAGTACAAAGAGAATAACCTCAAGTGGTCTTGTTCAATACACACAAAGTGTACTAGTGTAAACCTATAGTCAAGATAGACTAATACCAGATTATACTATAACATTTCCAATAGATTGTCCAAGTCCATCTAGGTTGTGAACTATTTCTATACTCCATAGGAAACTGATAATATGATCTTCTGTGTGACACCATACACCATATTATCTACAATATAAAATATTAGACATTTGTATTAACACTTGCAACAAATACAATATGCAAACATTTGCCCATATGATTCTCATTCAAAATTTAAAAAAATAAGGTTACTACAAAAGTGGTGCTTTTAGTATATAACCCTAACATGAAGCACCACACTAGACTTTTCCTTCCAACAAATTTCACATGCAAGACCTAGACGAGCTCACCTTCATGTAGGTATATCATGTCCTACTAAAATATATCCCCTTGTACTCTATTTTTTGATACGACTTTCGGGTCATAAAGACTAAACTATAACCCTTACCATAGTACCGATATACTTTTGACTACATATATGGACTCAACCTCGACTCAATTTTTCGACCAATATATGATTGCGACCTACTAAATCCCTTAAATGCTTAACCTTGCATTTTATCTTGACTACTTAACCCTTGTCATTTTATTTTCATGTCTTATCTCGATTCACTTAGACACATAACATCTTTTGCTCTTCAATATTACAACCCTTGCCCTTCTCCCTTCCAATTAAATTGCTTTACTTATATTTCACTATGATTCCTCCATAGTTTATGCAACCTTGTTCCTCGTATGATTCCCTTATGCGAAATAAAATTTGATCATGACATTCTTGGGTTAGTAGAGGTTAGATTAGAGAACCCCACAGCATGGATAAATAATATAGTTGGTTAAGATAATTACAAAATTACCAGGTATAGATTCGACATAAGTAAATATGTGCGATAATTCCAAATAGATGAAGTAAGGAATGTTATATTGTGTTTTGATAAAACACTCAAGGGTAAGTAGACTTCTCGAATTTCAAATTTTTTTTGGGGTAACTAAATATTGAGTGAAGAATCTTCTAAGTTGTTGGTGGAACCAAGTTTATACATAAAAATGGATGCAATTTTTTTATAAATACAATGTTGACGTTGCCTTCGATAAAATATAGTGTTATGATGATATTATTTTTCAAGGATAACCAATTCTTGAAGAAAGAAATTCCTTTACATTTTTTTGATTAAGTACTAAGATGATTATGAATATGAAGTTAAGATGACTTTCACGTCTACCATCAAAAAGAGGAGATTGTTGAATTCAAATTTTCGAGAGAGTCTAATGAATATTTTAGGAAATTTTTAATTATGAAGATAGGAAATTGAGTTATGAAGGTATACTGCTAGTTTTCGAGATTTATCGAACATTGAAGACGGACTTTTATTTTGGTGCCTATGGATGCATTGTACATTGACCAAAAAAATATACAAATTGTAGTAAGAAGATTTTAACTTGTACTTGGGCCAAATTAGTTGAAGATTTTGAAATTTAATTTTAAAGGGAATCACAACGTGGGAAGATATATATAAGTGAGCTATATATTGGATATTATGGAATTCAAAATTTGAGACTATTTGAAATTCTATAACAAGATACATGAAGTTAGAGTACATTTATCATCATATTGGTTTTTGTTAAATTTTTAAGGGAATGTGGTACGAAAGTAATTTTTGGAAAGAACAATTTACGATAAGAGAGATTACATGATTATTGATGATAGCAAAGGATTAAGGAATTTATTATCTACTTTTGAGGTTGCCCCTTTTTTAAGGTTAATGTTAAGGTTGATCGAGCTTAGTCATTGATTAGTTGTCATATACATGATCATAATCTAAACTGAAACCATCAAATTTTTCTGTTCTAGTCGATCAAATGACATATTGCCATTGAAATGTCGCTCGCCTCCTCATCGAATATTTTGTTTGCATTCTAGTCCCAAGAAGTTCACGTGCATCTATTCGAATAAACTCTTTCCATCCCCTTCACCCTACCTACCCTAATTACTCCTAAATTTCGAGGATAAAATTCTTTTAAGTTGGGTAGGATGTAAACCCCCTAACTTTCTACTAAGATTTTTTTAAAAATAATTTTGTATTTATTTTGTACTCCGTATCTGCACGTCGCATACGAGTTCGCATTATTGTATTTGTGTAGCGTGGGAGATTTACGTTTCGTAATTGCTCGACGAGTGCGAATATGTGTCGAGGTACATATTTTAGAAAAATATTTTTATTATAAATTTTATTTTATATAGGAAAGTACATGTTCAAATAAATGTGATAAATATTTTTATTTTTAAAAAAGAGTTATTTTGTTTGTCGTTTAAAAATAAATAGTGATTTCAAAATTGTGGTTTATATGAAATATATTCCAAATATTTTGCAAAATTTGAAATTTGTTTATTAATATGTTTTTTTATTCATAAAAGCTATTTTATGATTTAAAATTTAAGTATTCGTCGTAATTTTTGAAATTAATTATTACTATATTTAATCATGAAAATGATATTTGAGATTTGGTTGATTTTAATATTTGATTAAATATGATAATTTAAATTAGAAAAGATTTTATTTAAATTTGACTTAAATGAGTGAAGGTTTTATCTATGCTTGATTTCGATTTGAACGATTTAAAATCAAATTTAATTAAATAGTGAATTATCAACTGGGGGAATTTAAATCCTACCAATCCTTATCCAACTGAAAATTCTCACCTCCTATATAAGGAGAGGTACTCATCCATAAATTATCTACCATCCACAGATTGTGCATCGTGTTTGTGCCATCCGTCTACTATATCCCCACCATACAAACACAATAATTATGTCCCGTCCGACAATCCCGGACGTCCACCCAGTCGTGTCGGACACTTCCGACACGACACATCCAACCCAACAATCAAATCCTATTCCTAGCCTAACTCTAGCTCAGCCTCGCCAATCCGCCTTCCCGATCTTGGACCCTATCACCACCACGGTCGCTTTCAGGCGATCGAACTCCTGCTCTCCGCCACACCTCCACCATCACCACCGGACCACCATTATCACCATCACCACCAAACCCCCATCGCCACCCAGGACCACCACTAGTACCGACATCGAAAATAGCCACCACTGCCGCAATCGGCAGCTTTCTGTCGTGGCCACCAGCACCCTCACCCTTCACCACCGCCATTAACACAACCACCTCCGCCGTCTCCCCAAAAAAATTTGGCCATCATCCGCCCCCCGCCACTACCACAAAAAATTCCAAACCACCATGGAAATAAAAGGGAAGGGGAAACCCTAACCTCCGTCATCCGCCGTCGATCTCCGTCGCCACTATCGGAAGCCCGCCTCGTCGCCCCTTGGCCATGACCCTCCGGTACTCCGCCATGTCGTCCACCCAAGTCACCGCCGGCCACCAGCGTGAGCGCGTGAGCGTTGTCTCGCCAGCCCAGCGTGCCGCCCAAACCCCGGTGCTGACCGCACCCAGCCGCTCCGCCCTCCGTGCGCGACCGCCCCCTTCCGCGCGCCGCCGCCTTCCGCCGGAGCCGCCCTCTGAAAGCCCTCCGATCTTCCTCCTCGTCGAATTCCTCCTTTCCTTTTGGTAAGTTCCCAATTCTCTTCTCTAGCCTTTTGGTTTATTTTTATATTTGTTTTTTTTCATATATTAGTATATGCTTCTGACTTGGAAAAGAAACCAGCACAATTACTATTACTTAATAATCATTATACACTAAATATTTTGTTAAAATAATTATAATTCAAATAAAATTATATAATATATTATTAGTATATAAATGTTATAAATGTTTATTGGCAAAAATTATTATTAAAGGACAGTATACACCTTTAATTTTTTGAGTAAATAAAAATATTTTACTATGTGTTTTTATAATTATTATTTTAGATAGGTTTTGTATTATGGTTGTTATTATTATTATTATTGTTACTATTCATTCATTAAATAATTAGATTCATAATATTTTCCAAAAAAATACTTTTATAAAACTAAGTAGTCCTAAATATTCTTCCAGATTTCTAAATATGTTGACTAATGAGATGTTAATTTCTACAAAAATCTATATTTTTACAAAATTAGAATTTAGCCCAAAATAATTTTTGATATTTTTTAAAGTATATTTTTTGAAGTATGATACTAATAAAAACTAGTTTTAAAATAATATGGATAATTTCTAAGCATAATATATGTTTGTATCCCACAAGGTTCTCCTCGAATATCCTATCTAATCGTTTACTTCCTATTTCTCGCAAATTGGACCCTCACATATCGACCTCGGCCATTGGACAGAACATGACTTGTTGGATCATTGCACCACATCAGACGTAACACCAGGCGTAACAACAGGCAAGATACCTTGACATCATACTGTTTATTTTAAGTTTGCATTTTATTACATATCACTGTTTATTTATTTCTAGTTCTTATAGTTCTCTATTTAGTATCTGCTCAGTGATATTAGCTTACTTGTTATTATCCTTTGATTGCATATGGCCCTAGAGTTAACGGACTACCGATTGTAGTGTATCGTATATACCTTAACACAGTTGTACCACGAGGATGTGTGAGATGAGTGGCATGAAGAGGTCCTTGCGTGTTGGCTGATCACCCGTGCGCATGCGTTAGCTCTACTGTCAATAGTTGTATATTAGAAGACTTGACGGTTAGTAGTATTACATGGTCGTGGATACGACATGATAGGTACATTGGGTGGGGAGAACATTTCCTTGTCATATGGTCTTTGATTGTACTTCCCTTGTGACCCGAAAGCTCCGCTGGAGATACGGGGATGATTAGCCTCTCATCTTGGCCACTGTCGTTTTCGAACGTCATGCGCTTAGGTCACTGTATCCAAGTAGGGACTATACTATATCCTATTTACAGCCAGGGCTCATGCGACGAAAGGTTTCTTCTTAACTGCATGTTCACTTTAGTATGATTAGATTACCTTATTGTTATCTTGTCACTTACGTTTGTTTGTGGCATATTTTATATTCAGTATTTATATGGCCTGTTTATTGTATCTTATGTCCCTTTGAGGACCTGGTTATCTCTCCAGGTGTGTGCCATCGTGATATTTTTGCAGGTGCTCTAGCCAAGGCCATATTTACTCTCTTCTTCCGAGGTGATTGCACTTGGATCGCCTTCGCATCGCTCGACAAATTCATTTGTTATGTATTTCTTCTCATTTCTAGTTGGTAGTGGATTTGTCTTCCCCCAATGATTGAACCATAATTATTCAAGTTGATTTTATATTATTATTCTTTTTATTGTGGATGAGATTTACTCTGGGATTACTGCATTTTATAGCTTATGTATACATACAAGGTTTCCATACATTGGAACGCACTTCGTATGTATACAGCTGGCATGGATACGTACCTAGTCCTAAGTATTTTGGGACTGGGCGTTACAGCAGACTATGACACATATTGTTTACTCTTTGTAATATATATTTTGTGGATTAGGATAGATATATGTTAGTTGATTTGATAGATAGTTTTAGAAAACCAAGATAGCTTATACATATTCAAGCTAGGCTGGAGTCCACTTGATATGTAGTTGACACGTATATGTATCCTAGTCCTACGTATTTTGGGACTGGGACGTTACAATACTCATATGGTAGCATTGTCAAGTGTATAATGTCATGGAGGGTAGGAAGTATTATACATGATTAAATTGTCATGGTACGGGTAAGTACCTAGAGTGATTGTTAAGTGTCAGCAAATTGGTTAGTTTTAGGATACTAATATAGGAGGGGTAATTGTCTAGATATAGAACATCTCAAGTATCATAAGCATTCAAGATATGGATAACCTAATGGTTAGTGTTATAGGTATAGAAGAGATTCTTGAGTACCTTAGTGGGGGAGTATTCCACGAGTTCAAATATATGAGTTAGTGCCATGTGCTAGATAGTGTCAGAAATTCAGATAGGTATCCTATATATACTAACTTAGAAGTTTTAATATAGCATCCATAGTGGTACGTGCTAGTGAATTAAGTGTGTCCATAGCTTAGAACCACAGTATATCATTAGTACTAGAAATGGTAACCCTTGGTATTAAATATTTTAGCTAGATTGACATTAGTGAATGACTAGAGTGAGTATCAGATATAGGTAAGAAGTCTAGTTAGGCCACCTATGGCACCGTAAATTGCCTCATACCAGCGTGGGAAAACACCCCATCAAAGCAGAGTTTTTACGATGGCAGTTGAGGAGGCGATGCTATAGATTCTGTTCTGATATTCTCATTTCCTTTCAATTCCTTTCTATCTATTGATCTGTGTGATTCCTAGTATCTTATAATTTGTATTAGTAATATTGTGCTATAGTATAGTTAGTAGTAACCCTTGATAGAGACTGTAATATCGTATTAAGTGGAGATCATAACCATGCATATTTGCTAATCTTGGATATTATTTTCAATAAAATTGTATCTTGTATGATTTTGGATAGGATTTTCTTACGACCATGATTTGATACGGACAGATTGAGCATAGTAAGAATTATAAGCATATAAGGAGACGAGATGTATGAGTGATACCTATCTCTTAGAACATGAGTTATTTTTCATTTCGTGCCTTGCTTTCATCTTAAAATTCGAGGACAAATTTTTTTCTAAAGAGGGTAGGATTGTAACTACCACTTTCCAACATAGGGGTATTTTAGTAATTTTGGATGTTAATTTTTTATATATATTATTTTATATTATTGGTTATCTATAATTATATTAGTGCTCGATAGTGGCTAGCCAATTAGATTCCTGCAACTGTTAGTGCTAATTATTGTTAGTCATAACTTTAGCAATTAGAATTAATTAGTTTTGTTGTCATGAAAGGAATATTCTTTTTAGTTATAGAGATTCTTTTAGTTAATTAGATTCCATTCATGACAAATTCAGAGGGACAAACTTGATATTTTGGCACGACCAAAAGCTTACTATGAAGGATAATTTTTAATTAGGGATTCCTCCATTTATTCCATTTCACTCATTAGCCTTATTTTTTTCCAAAGCTTCTTCTTTTCCACGCAAACCCAATTCTCTACCAATTCTACTCAATCCACTTCTAATTCCACTCATCTTCACCATCATGAAGGTCTAGAGCATTACAAAACACAAGGAGATCCATAGGAGAGGAGTTTGCTAGGAGATCGTGTCCGACTCATCTTTTTCGTGTCCAAATTTGGAGTTCTTCAAAGGAGGGACATAAGTTGGGTAAATATCTATTCTTCCCCAATTTTATAGTTAGGAACACACTTGAACCCATAGGAACCTTCCCATATGTGGATTTGACTTCCTAATGACATATCTAGGTATTAGAAGCTTTCAATTTAGTAGATCTAGGTTTTTATCATGAGCAGTGTTGATTTCTATGCTCAATTTGTATTTGTTACAAATTTGTAACCACCAGGTGTTTGATTCGTGCCCGCAAAGGGATTTTGTGTCCTTTTTGAGTCAAGACAAGGTATATGTGTCATAAATAGGATACATGGTGTTTTGTCATGGTATCTCATGATACTCACAGATAGATTTAGGTGTATACATGTGTTCTTTTGTCCAAAATAGCCCAAACTCGTTAGAGTATTTATCCTCGTTTTTAGCAGTCATAGCAACTTGAAAATATCATAACTCCTAACTCGGGACTCCCATTAATCTTCTATTTTTTAAAGAACCTTATCGTAGTTAACTTTTAAAATATAAATATTAATAGGCCAAATTTATTCTGGAACTTTCTATAAAACTGTTTGAGTATCCGGTGTCTAAAAGACGAACGCGTTTCGGTATTTTCGTATTTTCGGGAGCTTTCGGACACGAAAATGCAATCCATTTGAAGTTTTAGAAAGCTGATGCAAAGAGATATGACATACTTTAACCCTAGAATTTATTGAATATGTCTAATAAGTGCAGTATTGATTTAAAGTAGAAAACTGACTATAAAACATAAACATTTTGTGTATCCTATGAGCCTAGGTAGTATGGATATCAAGTGAGTGTAGGTATCATAGGTTGTATATTTATATATATATATATCTATATAAATATATATATATATATATCTATATATATCTATATATATATATATATATATAAAATAGACTATATCTATAACTATATATCTATATCTATACTCATATCTATATATATATTATCTATCGTATGGATATCCAAGTGAGTGTAGGTATCATAGGTTGTCTATATATATATATATATATATATATAATATATATATATATATATATATATATATATCTATATATATATATATATATATATATAATATGTGTTAGTTAGTGTTGAATACAAGTGGTTATCAAGTGAGCTAAGTATAGATAAGTTATGTGTCAAGGTATTCGAGTTTGGGACAAGGTACTGTTATGATACTTGGGTACCATAAGAATATTGGTATCATGACACTCAAGTATCATGTGTAAGGATAAATTGGTATTGGGACTTCAGTAAGACATCCTTTTTGGTGTCAAGTAATAGTATTAGAGTTAGTTGGGTAAGTATCTAAGAGGATACGATGTTGGTCAAGATACTAAGATATTGGGTATGAGAACTAGGTAATGGATAATATCAAGATGTCAAGTGCCAAAAGTAGGGTGAGTATCTTGGATGTAAGGTAACTGTAGATTATGGTCATGGATTAGTATCATGGGAGTTGCTATCATATGATACATAATGTGGTACCATGATACCATGTACAAACAAGTAAGATATGTGTGAGATAAATTAGAGTATGGTATTCTAAGAAGAATCAAGGTATTTAGAATATCAAGATACCAAAATATTAGAACTAGTAAGAGGTAATACTAGGACACTAAGGTAAGGTTATGCTATTGGATATTGGATTAAGATACCAAGGTAAGGTTAATATCTTGCTTGGATAATGGGTTAGGTATCAAGGTATGAATTAAGGTATTGGGTATTGGTCAAGGTGATGGGATTAGCTAAGGTATTAGTCTAGAAATTAGGATAGGGAATAATATGTTAAGGTATTGGTTAAGGTAATGAGGTAATACTAAGGTAATAGCTAGGTAATGAATATATAGACTAAGATAATATGAGTTAGTGTTATATTAGTGTCTATGTATATTATATATATAGTATAGATATTAGCTAGTATTAGTTAATATTAGCTAGTATTTGTAGTAATATTTGGTATAACTTGGATATTAGTAGATATTGACTAGTATGGACTAAAAAATCTAGTTTAGCCGAGGTATTGACCCTAGAACTAAGGTATTGACTAATAGTTAAGATATTTGAGATACAAGCTAAGGTATTAGGTAAATGTGTGATACTGGTTAAGATACCATGATACTTTTTTTGGGGGTAAGGTAAATATCTATTGGCCAAGATATTGCTAGAAATTATAGGTAGAAGTATATATTAGGATAATATATGCTAGGTACTTATAAGCATAGCCTAGAAATCCAGTATTAACTAGTATTGACTAGTTTGACCTATTTAGCACCTAAAAACTAAATAATGACTTGTTAAGACCTAGTATAACTTTATAAACCTTGTAAATAGGTAAAATTAACCTAATAACTAGAAAATAATCTAGTTTGACTGTGTTAACCTAGATTTGGCCTAGTTTGCCTATTATGACCTAATTTTCACATAGAAACCTAGTTTTGAGTTAATTAAATATACTGTTGACTTTAAAACACAATTTGACCTTGATACATCATATATAGGTCATTTGGACTCCTGTTCAGGTACTATTATATATTCATTACTCCAAACCTTAGGTACTACACCAAAATATACAATTTATAACATAATTATTTTTCAATTCGTAACAGTTATTAACGTTACAAACTTGTAACGATTATAACCGCGACAATAACTAAATAAACGTAACTAAAATTATAATTTTATTTTATTTATTTATTTTATTTGTGGTTACCATAATAACAGTAACAAACTAAAAAAAAAGTGTTACGATAAAAAATTTATTTTTCCTCTTTCTGAAATTTCATGACTCAAAAATTCCTCCTCTCCCTCTAATTCCAGCTTTCTTCCTCCTCAACGAGTGCTTAAGGTCACACACGCGGTCCACCAAAGGAAGCACTTGCTACTCCATCTTCTCTGTTTCTTCCGCCTCGCCAGAGCCCTCTTCCCTTCTTCGGCTTTGCCAGGAGCACCATTGTAATTGGAGCGAGCTTTCCTCTTCGTCTCTCCCTTCGCCAATGTTACAGCTACCGAAGATGACGACAGTATTGCATTCTTGGAGGAGCTATTGATGTTTTTTCTCGTTACTGCTATTGTGAAACATCGATGGCTAGGCTGAGATCATGCCAGATCTTATCAAAAGTAATATTTATGACTTAGGTCTTCGGATTCCAATTTTGGCTCTGATAATGCCATTACTTTGTTGTTGGTACTGAATTTTGAATTTTTTTATTTAGCACTAGGAAACTTTGAGTTTCTCCTAATTCTGTTCTAGGGTTTAAATTTCTTATCGATTGTCTCAAATTGGAATAATTTACTCAAGTTTGACAAGTAAATTTGAGTTTGTTTGATTTAGAAGCAGGAATTTGGTTTATGTTCTACAAATTTTGGGGGTGGAGTTTGTGTTTTTTCCTATTTTACTTGTTGCAACGGGAAAACCTATGGAAAAGCCTTAAAGGATTTAGCCACTTAAGAATTCCATCTCTTTAAACGAGGCTACCGCAGTTCAATATTTCATATTATTGGGTGTAAACGTGTATCTGTTCTCATGTCGAGTTATATAAATGACTCTGATGTATCTAACATTGAGTTTATATGAAAAGATCGGTAACAGTACCATTTTCAAAAATGTTAAGTCATCAACAAGTATCAATAGATATTTAAGATCACCACTACAACTTGAGGTTTAACAGTACTTTTATGTAGACTGATAATGACCGACAAATGTTACATGAGTTCGGGTATATTGTTACAGTAGCTAGACAATGTTCCAGTTCTCTTCCATCTGAGCGTTGGGGAGAGGAAGCGAGCTGATGTAGGTATACCATAAGATCCTCGTTGGTCAGGACCGACTCCCCTTTGTTGGAGATGTTACTGCCCTCCATGTTGTTCCAGTACTCCGACATCGTCACCGGTGTAGGCTATGTCAGTATCGTCTTGAATACCTCGAACAGGGTAATTACTAAGTTTCTTGATTGACGTAGCATGAGTGATGGCCTCTGTATTTTTGAAGTAGCATTACAGTTGTATTGTTGTTAATCATAGGTAGGGAATGGTATAGACATGAATTAAATATTTTTCGATTGAAGAACTAGTATGGAAGTAATAAGGATTCTACTTTCGGCAACTGAACCAATCACCCATATACATTGTTGTACTTATTTGTGGATGTCCTTCAATCAATACAATGAATCCTGTAAAGACACATTTTTCTTCTCTTAGAATTAGATCATGTAAAAATTTCAAACTTCTACATTTGTAAGCTTTTTATTTAATTTCTTGTTTCATCATTTTTCTTTCTTCTAGTGAGAAGCTAATAACTATGTGTTGTGTTATACTCTTATAATCAGTTGTGACAACGATGAAGAAAGGGTGCCCTCATCTGGTAGCGTGCAAGGGGTGCTTTCTCTGTGTATGCTTGTGGTGTCAGCTCTATCGCTTGTCGACTCAGACTACAACTGCCAGACCTGGATGGATTTTGTGACCAATGCAAGTATCTCGAGTCTATGTACACGTCTTCTTCTCCCGGGCTACCAATCCAAGCAAATATGATAGTAGTTTTACTCATGTTACGTGCTTATAATTGAAATAATTTAAGAAACATACTGTAGGAAGAGAACTTGTTGGTAGGTTCAAGTGAGAGTAGCTTATCAGACTTCAGTAATATAACTTTTGTGACAAGAAATAAATGGTGAAGGAATAAGTAATATGTTTTATTAGTACTACTAGAAATGCTATATTCAAATGTTTTGTTTATGCTTCATACATTATTGTTTAGATCCATCCAAGTACACAATTTTAACTTCTGAGTTGATTAAAGAATAGTAATGAAAATGAACTATTGTGCACATATATTGTGATCTTAAAATTGTTTCTTGTCAATGAAAATAGATAGTCTATTTTGTTTGTAGAATGTAGTAATTGGTTGTTCTTGTCATTAACATGTAGTTGGGGCTGGTTGTACCGGTTTAGTTAGCTTATAATGTCATATTAAGAGGATATTATGGTTTGCAAGTATCAGCATTCTATTTTCTTGGGGAAAAAATATGAGTTGTAACTGTTATTATTGTGAGAAAAGTTGGTGCCATAACGATTATTACCATGACCATAATTGGTTTGGTCACGATTATTACCATGACAAAATATAGTTTCGACAAGGTTATAACCGTGACGAAAATAATTTTTGCCACGATTATTACCGTAATGAAAATAATTTTCATCACGGTTATTAACATGACAAAAGGTGTGACAAAAAATAAATTTTTTCACGGTTATTACCATGACAAAAAGTGTGACAAAAATTTGTAACGTTGTATTTGTTACGGAAATAACTGTGACAAAAATTATTTGTCACGGTAATAACTGTTACCAATCGTCAGTTTTGGTGTTGTGAGGCGAGTACATTCTTTGATAATTTTTTGTTTATAATATCTTCTATGTTTCTTATATATAGTGCAGCTATCCTTAATTTCTTGACACATGATTACACAGATTGGTATTTTTGTATCCCGTCATGAGATGTTATTCCTTAATTATCTTGGTGTACCTTGTGCAAGTCTTGTTGTTCTTGTACTTGTATGGATATTGATTCTGGAGGAGACTAGCTTCATTCTCATAGAATTTCGTGTCGTAATAAACCATGGTTGGATCTACTATTCTAGTCGAGGACGGTGAGTATTAGTGTATATAAGTGATCATACCCTCCTTGTGCATGTCTTGTTCCTTGTGAGTATTGATCATACACCGCATGTATGTTTAGCCAGACATTTATCATTGTACAAGTTTCCAAGCCGATAATATATTGAAACTAGTGCTCACTCACATATATGGCTTATTCTTGATTCTTATACAAGATATTTTGTGCCCTTATATTTACTTACAATATTTCTCATATCTTGTTATATTCTTGAACCTGTTCCATTTTTTTGTATTTTTTCTATTTAATGTTACATAGTCTATATTATTTATTGGAACTGTTATTAGAGGTGTGCTTCGCTCCAATCCTGACTGGATACATGTTTTTCAGATAATTATTTAGAGGATTGGTGTCCTACGCATTATTGATCACATGTTGGAGAGCTAGCTGAGATATCACCATAGTACATGAGGACCAATACCAGTTGTTGAGGAGGCTTGACTAGTATAGCAGACATTTAGCTAGTATATTCTTATTTTATTAGATCTATCTCCAGCTTAGACATTTGAGTTATTATTGATGTTTAGACTTATTATGATTTGTTGCTAGGCTCATAGACTTAACTATTTTGTTGTGTCTATTCTAGTTTAAGATTCATGACTTTTCATATTTGATATCATGTCTTTCCTTCCTTATAGATATTATAATTGAGTAATGATATATTATATTATCATCTTGTCCTCCATATGGAGTTGAGATATTATTGACTGGTTTTATATACTATTGTGTGAGATGCTTAGATAGAATTATTGACCTAGATACCGTTCAACCGTCGAGGCTGCGGTGTAGGCTGGACGTACCCACGTACTCATGTCGGATCATTCTAGAATGTACTCGCCTGAGGTTCAGAGCAATGAATATCAAATAGTACCTGAACTGGAGTCCAAATGACCTATATATGATATATCAAGGTCGAATAGTATTTTGAAGTCAATAATATATTTAATTAACTCAAAACTAGGTTTCTATGTCAAAACTAGGTTACAATAGTCAAACTAGATCAGATCTAGGTTAACATAGTAAAAATAGGTCATTTCCTATTTATTAGGTTGATTTTACCTATTCACAAGGTTTATAAAGTTATACAAGGTCTTAACAAGTCACTATTAGTTTTTAGGTGCTAACTAGGTCAAACTAGTCAATACTAGTTAATACTAGGCCAATACTGGATTTCTAGGCTATACTAATAAATTCCTAGCATATACTATTTGATATTCATTACTCCATGCATATTTACCCATTACCTATATATACACATGTATCAATACATCATACCTATACCATGTACATTTACTCATATCCTTGGTATGCCTACTTACCCAACATAACCTATACATTTTGTACCCATGGCTTACCTATTTATATTTCCACCACCTATTTCAATATCTCAAGGTAATACCTATTACCTTGGCTATACCCTTTCCTAATATTACCTAAACATACCCTCTATAACACTTATTCCCTATACCACTATATCCCTCATACCCTAACCTAGTATCAATGTAGCCCTATAGGTAGATGTATATAGATATACGTATCGACCGTCCCATACCATATCTATATATTACCTAGCTTACCTAATCACTCTATCCTATATCACATAGGTACACTCCTTACCTAGGTTCACACAAATCACATAAACCTTTATGATTTCCCCCCAAGTCCTATACTACCCACTTTCTTCTCAAGATAATCACATGTATACGAACTACTGCCCCTGCTGCCCAGATGTTGTCCTACTAGCATGCGGCCCCTGTTTTAGATGTCGCTGTTGCTATAAACATTTATGCTGCTCCCTATTTCCTGCTAATTGTAGCTTCACTACAGAAGACACATGTTACTGTCCCCTTGCCTGCTACCAAACAGCAGATGCTACTGCTATATCTATCTATCTATCTATCTATCTATCTATCTATCTATCTATCTATCCCTAGAGGTGCACCACACAATATATACACATAACTCATTCATTAAACCATACTACACAATCTATACACACACTAATCTATTGACACTAACACTCACAAACACATACATGCTCACACATGTAGGAACATGTATAGATACACACACGTCTATATATAGATTCACACACTCTCTATAGGTATGTAGATACATATACACATGACATGTGGTATCACACATGACCCTACACACACTTCCTATTCCCATGTACAAGCATACACATATGTACACCTATGACACTCTCATATACACATATAGATATCTATATATAAGGGTACACACACCTATATATTTGTATCCATATAGGTAATTCACATAAGACACACATGGATACATGTGACACTCACATAAATGCCAAAAACCAAACACTTTGTGTGCATCACCCTCGTATCGCACTAATTTATGATACTTTTGTGATATGCCCAAAATACCTATACCAAACCTTGTCCGAATGTATCCAAATCACATGAATATACCTAAAACATAAATTAGATTCTAGTTAGAACAATATATAGCTAGTGCAAAGTGTCATGAAGAATTGGACATGTGTGCCATATGTGTCGGAGGAAAAAAATCTCAAAATGACTCTGTGTCCTACCGTATTATGATATGGCCTACTCGTATCCAATTGTGGACACGGATCTAGACTAACACAACTAAAATAAATCTAAATAGATCTATATTACAAACACTTGGTGCACCAATCTCAGAATTCCCCTGCGGCAGGCGGGATAAATAAGGTGTTTAAGACAGGGCCAAAGAAGGTAGCATGGCTAGCGGCGAGACTACATGCTTCAATTTCATAAGTGGGCAAAGGAAGAATACCTGAGCTTCAAGCAAAGAAGGCGGGGAATTAGAACTCAGAATAAGCTCTTTTGACCAATTAGCACGTTTGGTGAAAGAGGATATCATAGAAAGCATTCACAGTAGTTTCTACGGTCACAGATCAAAAGCACATACATTCATTAAGGGATTTTACCAGCTCGAGGCCTATTGTCCACGAAGGCTGGCAAGAGATTCGAAGATCGTCTGCATCATAAAAGAAGCAATGGAAGGCCGAACTACAGCTTTTCTTGACTTAATCAACTCGGCACTAGCATAGGCTACGTGTTGTATAATGAGAATATAGGAAGATAGTTCACAGTTTCCGAATGCCAAGTCAGCATACATGTCAACCCCCGTTGTTCAGCCATGTCAGCCTACCATGACACTCCCTATTCAACTTTCTAACGCACAAATCTCACTATAACTTCCACTTTCTACCAATGTTTCAAGTACGTGGATAGTGAGGGGGTAGTCTATATTGAATTTGTAGACGTGGACCCCTTTAAAGAAGTTGAAGCTTATTACTCTTATTTGGTTATGTACAGATCGTTAAATCATTTGTATTCTAAAGAAACGTCTTCACTGGAGGTCAGTGAAGATAGAGGTAATAATGTCGATGATGAAGCGAAAGTAGACTCTGGACCTGCTAGTGATAAAATCTTAGTCATACACTTGAAGGGTTCTGTCACAAAGAAGCCAACAGAGGAACCGCTTGTAATTAATCTACACAAGCTACCTAGCAAAGGCAAAGTCAAGCAGCTACCACTAATAGATCATACAAGAAACAATGAACCTCTTACAATTGATCTTCACAAGTCAACAAGGAAAGAGCATTAGTGATTGACTTGACTTGGGCAAGAAAATATGAGCCCTTGAAAATTTACCTTTGTCGTTCTAAGTGCTCTATTACTCATGAACCGCCATTGGTTATTAATCTAGCTCGGCTCGTGCAACTACTGAAATGCGAGATGATTATGTAAACAAAAAACCTCTTGTAAATCTCCCTGATGATGTTTTTTTGAGGAGAAAATCTTATGTTTACCAAATGAAAGAGGTTTATCTTTTGATTATTCTGGCATTATTTCGACTTCTGTGAATACTTTATGTTAACTAGTAGGCGTTATAAAGTTTTATATGCTCATATCCACCTCCTTTGAGAAAGGTGCTCCTTATCTTCCATACAAACTCCTATTTTGAAGTTCCAGCAAGAAAATAGGCGACAAGTACTACCAAAATAAGACATATTAACGATCTCTAAAAATATCGCTAAAAATAATCAGTAACATAATTAGCGACGTTTTTATGTTGTCGTATTTTTCAAGGTCACTGGCACAAAAATGTTGCTATTGGTCCCTATAGCGACGTACTTTAGCGAGTAGGCCATGTCTTCGATTATTATCACACTAGCGACGTTTTGTAGCGTGACATTGCTAAACTAGCAATGTCATGTGTCGTTGCTAAACATCGCTAAAGTAGCAACACTATCATCGATGTTTTGCTACAACAATGCTGGCACGAGAAAATTTGCCATGTCAACTTGTCAGCGACGTGTAGAGACGTCATGATAAACTTTAGTGACGTTCATGATACAGGTTAGCGATGTTATAGTACTTGTTAGCGATGTTATAATTGATAGTAAATAACATGCATAAAAAGACAGAAAAATGGTACATGACGTAAAAAACTGAAGTAAGAACAATACAATTATGTAAACTAAAAAATGGTATGTCATCGAGAATCGTCCTAATAAACGTGACTACCGGCAAATTTAGAAAAACCCCAACTTGGTGGAGCTTATGGCCCTATAAATCACAGCTCCGTGGGGGCTCACCACCTATAGTAAGTCCCTATCGCAGCTCAGAGGGGGCTCGTGATCGAGAGTGGTCAAGTGTAGCCAACGCCTAGTAATAATCTCTATGCCTAAAACTACAAGTGAAGTCAAGTCAATCATGTCAAGACCAGGTTAAATCTAGGTCAAGGCATATCAAGAGATCATGCCACAGGACTAAACAAACACTATCAGAATCTATATATGAGATTACAATAATATATAGAATAAAGAAAAATAATATATGTGTACGTATAACAAAGAAAATGATAATGATATGAACATGAGAAGCAGGTAATCACGTATAACAGAAAAGAAATTGCAGTATAGAAAATGCATGAAAATATTGTACAATTCGGCAAGGTATACTTACTTTTAGTATCCCCGTAGAACCCATAATACCAAGGCAAAACCAAGAGTTCACACATATAATAAAGATTATTATTATTATTCTAAATTTACATATGACACATGGGTTCATGGCACACAACATTTTTTTAGGGAATACCTAGACCTAGTTTCATAGTTTTTGACTTCCAAAATTCAAGGCTAAGTCCCTAATACGAGCACGTGTATATAAATCATATAAATATCATAAAAATACAATTTAAATATGATTTATACTCGATTTAACCTCTGAATTCTAGATTTGGATTTTTAGATACAGTACTTGGTAACGACTAGTTTACATCTATTAGTTTCGCTTGGAACTTAACAAAATTTTACCAACCATTGGCCATAACTATATATATATATCAAAATGCCTATAAATACATGTCTAATCATGATTAATATTCAGAGTTAATTATATTTTTAAACATTAAATTCAGCACCTATTTTATGTGCCAAACTATGTCAAAAATACAATCAAGAACTTATTTTAACGGTATACAAATTTAGGGTTAAGAATTTGGCACTTAAGAGCCATAAATACATGATAAAAACCAATATAATTCTAGATTTTATCTTTATATATTCTTAGATTTATTGTATCAAAATTCTATTCTCAAAACTATTCACAAAACCTAGCAATGCACATGTTCTTGATTCAATTTCTCCCTAATTTTTCATACGTGGTTATGATCAACTTTTATTATTCATACATGATTAAGACATGCAATTTATGGGTTTATAAGGTGGAGTTGACATTTATTTGATGGTAGATCATGCAATGGAAAAGAATCAAGAAGAGGATTTTTGGAAAACCTTCCAATAAGTTGTTGGAGATGGTTATTGACTGCTTTTCTTCCTTGGTGAGCTCTTCCTTGCCTTCTTTTGATGTGCTCTCCTTGGTTTTGAGATGATGAGTTTGATAATGGAGGTGATAGTTTTTTTTATGGAGATCGTAAGGGTTATAATGCTGAATTCTTGAAAAAAATTAAAAATTGAGGTGTTGTGGAGATGGAGAGATGGAACTTTGTGAAGGGATGGGTTTTTTTGTGAAAGAAATATGAAAAGAAGTGTAAGCCCATTTCCCGAATTTTTTTAATTTTTTTAATTTAATTTATTTTTCGTTTGATATATTTTCTAGTTAGAAGATAAATTTTTTTTTATTCTATGAAAGATATTTGTATTGGGAAGGGATATGTCAAACTATTTTTTTTAATTTGATTTTGTTTTTATAAAAAGATATACTTTTAAACTTATTAATTTTTTATTATCAATTATGTTTAAGTTTATATTTATAAAAATCCATTTATAAATATTATTGAATTATTAGATATAATTGATTTTAGATATGGTAAATTCTAAATTATGATTGGATTTAGTCTTATTTTATTGCTATATTATTTCAGACGTGTTTTGTATTTATGAAAATATACATTTAGAAATATTAGAATTATTCTTATCAATATTTTTGATATTTGATTTTATGATATCTATTTTAAAGTTATTTAAAATATTAGATATTATTTTAAAGTAATATTATTGTAATTAATTATGGATTGAGATTGGGTCAAATCTAATTTAATTCATGGAAAGATTTAATTCATTGAATCTAATCCTTCCTTACTTAGAAAATCTTCCATCTCCTATATAAGGGGAAGTCTCCTTTCGCTTTTTCTCACAAACCCAATTATTATTAGGATCAATTATGGATTGAGATTTGATCCATATAGTTTTGAGATTAATTTGATTTGAATTTAATGGAAAGATTTATTCATTCGATTCTTGACCCTTCCAAATTAGGAAATTACGAGTCAATCTCCATCAATTAAAGGGGTCCTTATTATTCTCCCAATACCAAAACCTTTCCAACCAATTCTCTAATCCTAATTAGGAGATTGCTACCCGTTATATATATACCTATTGAACCTATGTGATCTCCCATAATTTTTTCCAAAATTCTACTCTTTTTCGTCCAAAATAAGCCAAAATTTGTCATAAATTCAGTCTCATTTTTTGAAGCTATAGCAACTTCGCGAAGCCGTTGCGACCAACTTAGGACTTCATTTTACCACCATTTTTTGTTAGAATCGTATCGAGGTTAGATTTCCAAATCTATATCTTACGTTCTATAATTATTTAAGTAAAATTTTGAAAATTTATTTGAGTGTCGGTTGTCCAAAAATTGATATGTTGCACTGATTTTGGGATTCTAGGAGATCCTGAACATCGATTTGTGATCTGTTTGAAGTTTTAGAAAGCTGACACAAAGATGTACAACATATAATTTTTCCATAAATTTAAAATTTTGTTTAAAATTTTATTTTATTAGTTGAACTCGAATTTAACCGATAATTCATCGATTTGGTCACGATTAGCCATACCGACGACTTTGGAGTTTCTCTATATTGGGCTTATTTGGGAATCATTGATGTTATGAATCTCGACGTCATCATCTCTTCGGATCAATTATGACTATTGTTTTTGACCTATTTTGTGCCAACATGATCAAGTCACTTGTCAACTACAACAATACGAGGCAAGTATACTATTGCTTATGTGCTTCTTACATTATAATGCTATCTTTTATTGTGTTTAATTCGGTATCCCGATTGTGACATGATTGTGACACGATAGGCTCATTGTATCATTGAATCGTTTATTGATTATTTAGTGAGTCGGGAGGGAAAATGCTAAATAGACGTGTGAACAAACCAATATTGTTATTGAATGATAGCTTAGTTATATACCTCATGTATGGGTTAGCCGTACCAAAATTGAATGATAGCCATCTATTTTGTGCCGTATTAGCCCAACCGTTCACATGTCGAAAAGTATTTAAAATACAGTCTATTTATTATACATGTTCATTGCTAGTTGCCTTATTCATCCATGTTGTTGCTAGTAGTTTCTTGTACATGTTTGTTGTTTCCAGTTCATCCAAATGTTTTCTTATTTTCTAATGCATCTCTAATATCTAGCATATTTTGTATTAAGTTATATTAAATGCAATAGGGTTGTACTTTACTCCTTTTCTGACTGGATATATTAGTTAGTTTCTTTTATTTAAATGTTTGGCGAATTTGTTCCTAAAAATCACTTTGTTGTATTATTGGATTTGTAAATAAAATAGTTACTGTGAATGAGCAATTAGATTTATTTTGTTGCATTTGAAGATTGGCATTGAGACCTAGACAGCGTACTATGCCGATGATTTAGCATAGGCTGGACTTGGCTACGTACTCGTATCCCAAAAAAACAGGTGCGGGTCATGACCAAAAGATAGAAAAAGGGGCTGTTATTGTGGAGTTCACGAAAAAAACTAGGGAAGAGAAGTGGTCGGCCAAGCAAGGAAGAAAAGAAAAAAAGTTAGGGTTAGATTATATATATATATATATATATATATATATATATATATATATATATATATATATATATATATATATATATATATATATATTTATATATATAGGGGGCGAATATATAAGAGGAAGGGAGAGACTGCACACAAGAAAAGATAGGGAAAGGGGTCGGCCAATGAAGAGAAAGAAGAAAGTTAGGTATTTTATTATTCATGTAGAAAAGTTCCATATAAAATATATATATATATATATATATATATATATATATATATATATATATATATGGAACTTTTCTATATATATATATATATATATATATATAAATATCGGATAATATATATATAAATATCGGATAATATATATATTTATATATATATATATATATATATATATATATATATATATATAAATATCGGATAATATATATATAAAAAAAAAATATATATATATATATATAAATATCGGATAATATGGCTCTTCTTCTCTGGTGCTCTCCATCTCCGAGGAGACTCTAAGGTCTCCTTTGTACCCTCTTCCCTCCCCCCGCCCATCTCTCGATGGTGGCTCCTTGGCATGCCGACCTGCTGGCTCTGGTCGGCCAACTTCCCCCTACCTCCTCCCCTCCCTCCCCGGCCCCGTCTCATTCCTCCTCTCCTCCCCCCCGTTGTCTCTCCTCCCCAGGCGACCCGCTCCCCCACCCTACCCGCTCGGATGTTCCGGCTTCCAGTTGTCGGCGTCCAAGTGGACCCCCGTTCTGGGAGTTGGCGTCGACAGGAACGGGAGCTTCTCGGACCTCGGTGGCCGATCTCCGGCCCCCTTCTTTTCAGACATTCGCCTCATCCACTGTCCCATCAGGGCGGGACACCCCCTGCGGTGCAGGTGTGGAACCCCCCTTCCTTGGTTCCTCGGAATAGGCGCTAGCAGCCCAGTCAACGAGGCAGACCCCCTCCATTTTGAATTTAGCCGCGCAGTACGCTACCTGGATTTTATCATTTTACGGTGGGTCCCACCCCTCATTTTCCTTTCCTGTGCTCTACGCAGCCCTGCGTTCAAATCCCGGTGGGTCCCATCGGACCACTGCTGGTGCCTTCAACGGAGCAGCTTCTACCAATATTTACGATAAGCACATGGCCCCTTCCGCGTATCAAGCCCTCCCTGCGTATTATCCCCCCTCCTCCCTTTACGCCGGACTCGTGCCCCCTTCCGCGTACCAAACCCCTTCCATGTCTGCGTACATCGACGGTTCTTCCCCTTACCCACAGTTTTACGCCCTCCAACTTGTTCCCTCTGGGCCCCCTATCCTCTTCCCTCTCTCCCCCTGGGCTCCTGCCCTCCTCACCACCCCTATCATTTCTTCCGTCGGCCTCCTAGCAGCTACCACCCCCTCTGCCCCTGCGTCCTCCGTGTCGCAGTCCTCCGACCCTTTAGCTTCCGTCGCTCTCCATCCCCGGACCTCGGGAGTCCTCCCTTCCTCGAGCGTTGACGGTCCTGGGGCCCCTCCCAGAGCGGTCCACGACGCTATTGCCTCCCTCCCTACTCCTCCGACCATGGCGCTATCGTCCTCTCCGGTGACGCCTTCCATCGCTCGGGGTGCTACCACCACCCCTCTCCTTCGGCAGTCCCCTTTTAGCTGGCCCCGCTGTCTCCCCTACCAGCCCCGAGTCGGGCCCCTCCTTGCTGCAGCCCCTGCCCACCGAGGGAGCAACCCAGGTCCCTCCCTGTCCGGACCCTCCCATCTGTCCTTCGCCGCTGCTCTCCTCCCGGACTTGGCGCCCCTGAAGGGTATCTTTCACCATGATGTTAGCCTCCCGAACATTGTATTCCTCCAGGAGTCCTCTATTCCTATGGTCCCCTTTTCCGACTTGGAATTGACCTCCCTGTCATCCTCTTTCCCCCACACCTTTGTTCTTAAGTTTTCGACTGGCTACCCCAAACTCTCCAGGGTGCAGGAAGAGATTGCCAGCTGGAACCTCTCGGCCGAATACCGGGTAGCCCTCCTCGACCCCAAGCATATTCTCCTCCATCTGTCCTCCGACACCGACCACAGGACGGTGTGGTCCAAAGGCACGTGCAGGATCGGATCCCACCTGATAAAGATCATCAAATGGTTACAAGGGTTTACCACCAAAGAAGACTCTGCGAGAGTCGCTGCTTGGGTGACTCTGCCCAATCTTCGCCTCATATGCTTCATTTCGACGGCACTGAGGCGCATCGCCAACTCCTTCGACACGTATGTGGCCACGGCCCTAGAGACCAGTAACCTAACCAAGGTCTACTATGCTAAAATTTGCGTGGAACTAGACCTCACTGCCGATCCACCTAACTTCATCACTATAGAACTGGGCAACCGATCCCACAAACAATAAGTCCTTTACGACAACCAAAATATGTTCTGCAATCATCAAGTCATCTTGTATATAAACAACTCCACCACCTCGTCAGGCACACCAGGCGGCTGCCCCATCGCCACTTCATCCGGCACAATAAGTGGCTGATCCTCCACCTCCTCGTCCAAGGGATGGAACGAATTATCGGCATCCTGCTCATCATCCTCTTTGCCCGCCGTAGTGGACTCCGAGTTCGGTACAGGAACCATATTCGCCTTTTTCTTTCTCTTCTTGGACCCCTCGGGTTTCTCTGCCAAGCCAATACCGACAATAAAGCTGGTACTCATGTCAAAATTAACGGGAGGCTTGCTCGCCGTAACATGATAGAGGGTCGCCATGTACAAAATCTCCCCTGACGTAATAGCATCAGGGACCGAGAAGCTAGCTCGGGTATGAACCGCACTGTAATAATGCCAGGCCCTGATACCATCAAGGACGCTGCCCTCAAAGCCCAGGCAAGCACTGGGACAATCAAGGAACAGTTAGCTATACCCGAACTGGCGAGAGAACCTGCTGGGCAAGTAGGGCTCCAGGTACACGTTATTGCGGTAACAGGTATACCAGGTGCGCTGGACGAATATTGTGCAGCCAAAGGAGCATTTTTTCAGATAAGAGGAGGGAAGGTTCAGTGCCATTAACATGTACACCCCTCACTTCTCTAGCGGTAAATTAAGGAACAGACACAAAGAAGTCGTGTCCGTCTACTCTCGCCAGCGCCCTCCGACAGGCTGGCATGGTGTCATAGTCTGACGATGGTATTGAAAGGGAAAGGCGTCATCAGCGGTAACACCGTCTTCTGCTCCGGGCCTCATTAATGACCGATAATGCATCAATAGCCACCCCCATTAGATTAAGGTAGGGTAGCTCTATTCGCTCAAAGTCCAGTGTCATCTCGCGGGCAATAACCTTGGACGAAAAGGCGCGGAGGCCGTGGTGTATGCTACACACCATGGCCAGAAGAAGGGACAGCCTGACTCTGAAGACCAGCTTCACGGCAGGGAGGATGAAGTGGCGATTGATCCTTTCAATGGAACCTGCCCCTCCCGAAACTATGCAGTTCCGTAGTCACACCAACAAGAATCCGGCTAAGAGCGCTTTCTCAGACATCTGTCGGGTACCGTGGTAGAAATAGCTGAAGGAGTCAGTTCGACTCCCAAATTTGTCACTGGTGGACCTCGACCTCTTGGCATTCGACATCAGGTTTTTTATCTTCTCCTGGGTTTGAGGACCTTGGGAAGAAACCCAGCCAGAGGGACTTAATTTGAAAAGATATGAGACCCAGGACGTGGTATGGGGAGTGTTTCCTTCTGAGCTATCGTTCTTCTTGATAGCCGTTTGGTGACAGATACTGTGGTGGCATAGCAATTCCCGGTACACGGCAACGAAACCCAGGAATCGTCGATCCAGATCCTCGAATTCCTCGTTTGTCAGGGTGTACACTTCAAAGGCCTCGTCCCCCCATGGCAGCTTAGAAACAACATACATTTTATGGAGAGCAAGTCCCAACTCCCTTTCGGGAGCGAAGAAAGTTCCCATCCGCCGGTTATATATTTCCAAAAGAGCCATGAACAACGGCTTGTTGATGGGTAACCCGTAGCAGGTGCTCCAGATGGCATAATAGAGGTCAATCTCCCGAAGGAATGCCTCATATTTCCTCAGGATCCAGGAGGTCAGGTTGGCCCACGTAGGGATGGGGTTTATCCAGTTCAGCAACGACAACCTGCCAACAGGATAAGACCCCTTACGAGCGAGCTGATTCAGGAAGGTATCGGCTAGAGTAAAAGTGAAGTTGGGACCAGATACGTTTATGAAGGTACCCGGAGTCAGTCCAATCACGCTCCGACTGACCGAATCCCTGCTCGCATATGTCGACCCAATTTTCTTATTGTAATGGATGTTGCCCACGAACATCCCCGATTTGGTTGGAGTTAGGGAGCCCACCATCTTCCTGCTCAATGGTACCATATTGAACCATGAGAGGGGAAAATAATGTTCCATTTCGGGAATATGGATCTCCACCCCGTCCAGAGTAAAGTGCCAGCTCTCAGAAATGTCCAGCACTCGAGGGTTCTTTATGGATAGAGCATCCCCGAAGAGAAAGGCTGGTTTCAGATACTCTCCTTCCAGCCTTCCCGAGTTTATCAAAGTACAAAGAAAGTGGAGAGGCTGGTTCTTGATGGCGCTCACCCTCTCCAAAGGCTCATCGGTGGGAAGCTGATGTGACACATGTCGAACTAAGTCGTCGAGCTGCACACCCATGGCATATTGGGCTGAACCCACCAAAAGCTCTCCTGCTGGATTGATTGGCAGATCCACTGAAGAAAGACAAAAAAAGCGAGATTAAAAGACGGTTAAAATGAAAACACTTGGAGTTTCTTAAAAAGCTCCCATGAGCCTATGCGGCTCGATTCAACGTAGCCTTATGCGGCCCAATTCAGTTGGGTTTCGTGCGGTACTTCTTCGATAGAGCTTATGCGGTTCGGTTGAGCTTATGCGGTTCCATTTAGTATATGAGCTTATGCGGCACGGCTTAGCGAAGCTTTATGCGGTCCAGATTCATCAGGAGCTCATGCGGTCCTGTTCAAAGGGACTTCATGCGGTTCAAATCTAGAAGTGCTCATGCGGCTCAAGTCCTTCTCATGCGGCTCAAACACAGGGCATGCCCCATGCGGCACAGATATGAAAGGGTCATGCGGCCCATGCAACATATACGGCTGTAGGAGCGTAAAAAGTGCTTCAGAGAAAGAGTCAAAGAGATGGATCATTTCATTCATAAGTGATTGGTTTTACGCCAAACAGAGCGGTTAGTCTCTTTACGCCCAAGACAAGGCTAATCACTTTACGCCTAAAGCAGGCTGATTATTTTACGCTCGGGTCTACATCCATGGTTTTACGCCAAGGACAGATCAGCCACTCTTACGCAGGACAAAGCTGTCAAATCTCGCATTTAATGCAAACTCTGACATGGAGATCTTAATGATGGCATATATCACAAAGGGATTTGTTTTATACAGAGACCAATGTTGTCGTTTAGTATGTGGATTGAGCTACTTTACGCTCACACTATGGCTTCTTTTACGTACAAAGACTATACGAGCTTTTACGCTCAACAGCTGACGTGTGCGTAAAGTCTATTTGAGCTACTTTACGCTCAAGGTTATTTAACAACCATTTTATGCGGGAAGTCTATGTCAAGGCTATTTTACGCCTAATCTACTGCTTTATGCTCAGAGTACATTGGGACTATTTTTACGCCCTATTCTCCTCCACCAGCTTGGAACGTGGTCTGCCTACGTGGCTTTCATGCCATTCTTCTCAAAGAACTTGTATACATGCATCCTATTCTTATTGAAATGATGGGACACATGTCAACATATGCAGAGGTTGGCTTCGATCGTGGATGGCAGTTGTTAGCGTAAAGATGGAACTTTTGCTAAGTTTTTACGCACAAGAGCCCAAGTCTATAAATAGACTTATTTTTCTCATAATAAACACACACAGAGACAGGAGAGAATATAGAGATCAGAACTTAGAGATTTCGAGAGCATTCTTCTTCAAACTTTCTTTCAGAACAGAGTGAAGCAAAGCAGGAAAGCATTCGGCCTCGCCATCAGTGCCCAAGTGCGTCGATACCTTTCTGGTGACTTAGTTCTTCCAGTTGTTCTACTTCAAGCAATGATCTTCATCATCATCATATGGTCCAAGGAACAAAGTGATCATTTACGAATCAGACTTCCATAGCAATACTTTTCCAGAATCAAATTTGTACTTCTTGTAATTTTTCTCGTTTTATTTTCAAAAGCCAATTCCTCAAGGCATTTTGTTAAGTGAAACAAAAATGGCGACTCTGCTGGGGACGACCTTCTCCTCTGACGAGGAGGCAATTGCTCAATATGATGATGTTTCAATCGGTTCGACCAAGAAGACTCTGGTTGTACACTTCGACCAGACTGTCTACGAAGAAATGCTCCGAACTGGGGGTGGTTCTCGCTGCTCCAATGTTCAAAAATCTCGTAAAGCACGAAAAGTTTGGATTCCTAAATCCAAAGTAGCTGCTGATCTCTCTGTTGCTTCTGATAGCAAGGGAATTCTTCCCACTCCTGTTGTAGGGGCTCCCGTTCGTAACGAGGCAGTCCTTACTTCGGCGTCGCTCTCTAAGTGTGACAATTTGTCTCCCGTCTGTGACGGTGTAGATGATCAGGTTTCACGCCCACTGCGAAAGAACCAGTTTTTACGCTCAGTGGGTAAAAACTAAGTTTTACGCTCAAGGCATAAGAATGAGTCTCCCATTTGTAATATGGAAGATTCTAATGCTTTTGAGTGTAAAAATAAGTCTCCCGTCTGTGACATGGTAGACACACACAAATTACGCTCTTCGCGTAAAGGAAAATCTCCCGTCTGTGACGCGATAGATAACCAATTTTTACGCTCTACGCGTGAAGGTAAGTCTCCTGTCCGTGACAGTGTAGATAAAATTCACAAAGATGTTTACACATCTAATGTGAACGTACCTAAACGTATGCAGCATAAAAATCATGTTGGTAAAACTTTAGTTCTACACCAACAGCCTTCTTATACTGCTCTACGCAAAGTACTAAATCTACAAATTACATGCAATGAAAATGGAGTCCTTCGTGCTAAAAAATCTCAAGATTTACGCACACAACTCCAAACACGTAGAAATATACAATTTGGTTCTGCGAATGCAGCCAGTAATCTTCTTTATACACAGGGTACTAAATGTTTCTCCACCCCTAATGTAATAAAGAAGACTACTCTCTCCAGTCCTTCTGACTTACGTGAATTGTTAATGCAAAAGCGTAAGAATAGACAATCTCCGGTGATATTTCCCCAAGAAAAATATCATTGTGATTATCACCAGGTTGTGATCAACTGTTGTTGTTCGGCTTCAAAACGGTCAGTTTTTGATCGATTAAGTTTTAATCCGCCTCAACATCAAGCAAAAGACCAAGAACATGAGGTATCATATGCATCAATCAACATGGCGTCTCATACTAACAGAGGACGACGTCCAAGACGGAATATGACCCAAACTCCAGGTCAGCAACAGTTCAACAGACTTCTTGATTCTTTTGAGGGGGTATATCAAAATACTCGATCAAGAAGACAAAGACAAATGCAGACTTCTGATTCAGAAGCTGGGGGTACTCAATCTTTTGAGTCCGAGACTGACAGTGTGGATTCATACTTCTATACAAATTCTTCTGTATCTTCAAGAGAGGTTGAATCCTACGCTGTTGGAGATGAACCAGAGACCTCATCTGTTAATACAGAACAGCGTCTCACTACCGTTGAGCAATCACTGAAAGACATGCTTAACATGGTACAAAGCATGCATCAGATAATTTTGAATCAGCAAACTGCTCAGCCAACGGTAATAACACCAGTACCAGTAGCAGCACAAACTCAAGATAGTCAAGGGGCTGAATACCTTTGAGTATTCAAGAGCCAGCTGTTAATCAAAATTCTGTATCTCCAGATCCCATCATTCCTGAAGATGTACCACCTCCAATGGGGGTTACGGTACATCCAACAACTATTCAATTAAATGTGCCGCCACAAAACAGTGAAGCCATTTAGGCAGTGCACGAACTCAAAGCACAGTTTGAAGTCTTGAGGCACAAGGATCAGCTTCAGAGGTTAGGGATCAAGCAACCTTATCCTCCTCATTGGAATGATGTACCCTTTCTACTGAAATTCAAGCCACAATCTATGGTTTTGTTCGATAGAAAAGCATCTTCCAGTCAATATATCAATTACTTTGATATTATGACTGTACACTTGCCGAAAGATGACGCTCTTCTTACTCGAGTGTTCATCGGGTGCCTGACGGGTTCGGCTTATGATTGGTATCGAAGTTTACCCGACAATTGCATTTCGTCTTTTGACGAATTTAAGGCAATATTTCTCTCCCGCTTCTATGAAGGAGGTATGGACATGAACATGTCCTCCTTGATAGAAATCAAACAAAAGAAGAAAGAAGATATTCGAACGTTCATCGAACGTTTCCGACAGGCTACTTTAAAGATGCCTCCTGGTATGCCAGATTCAGCGTTGATTGATACATACAAGATGAATCTACGACCATCCATCGCTGTTTTCACAGGTTCCCAATTCTCAGATTGGGCTTCATTCATCATAGCAGCGGTTTCTGCCGAGACCAATGGTAGGTTGGCTCGTGAACATGGGATGATTTTCGCCTAAGATGATAGAGGAAAGAAAAGTAATCCTGGTAATAACCCCGGCAATCGTAATGTGAAGGGAAAAGATACCCTCATGGTTAATCTTTCCAAGAATAAAACGATGCCGAATAGTCAGGAATCTTCCAGGCCAAAGGAAGAATACTCTTTTGATGAGAGTGATATCCCAGGGATATTTTAGTGTCTGGTGAAGAGTGGCAAACTTCAGATCCCAGAACCAAAGAGGCCTAATGAGGTGAATCTAACAGATAATCCCAAATATTGTATCTATCATAGATACATTAGTCATCCTACCAGTGCTTGCTATGTCCTGAAGAAGAAAATCCAGGAGCTGATAAATGGCGGTGCTATCGCTTTAACCAATGATGACCATACGGTTACAACCAATATGGTTTCTCTTCAGTTCGGAGATTTTCTTCCACAGTAAGTCCCAGATGGAATTATCTCGATTTCGAAGGCGACGATGAAAATCGTGAATATCCCGCCTCCCAGAGAAGAAAATGCAGGATTGCTGCCGCTCACACTAAAGAATGGTGAAATCATGTGGGTACATCATGACTTAGTGCTTGAGTTAGAAAATGAAGATAAAACTTCAAAATCCAAGAAGGGTAAGAAAGTCAAAACCTGCAACACGATTTCTCATGTTATTCCAGATCCTGATGACTTGGATCATCTATGGGATGGCCTTCCTTTAGAAGATAGACTGAAAGGACTGAACATCTGTCCTCCAAGTCTAGCTCCTCCTACTAAGCTCAAGCTTACTCACCAGTAGTGGCTAGCCATGAATAGTGTTCCTTTATACCGGGCGCAACAAGTCTTCGCTGCTTATGAAAAAGCTCCGACAGGGATTTTTCCTCGTATCCCGAATCTTTCTCCTCCTATGGCTACAGAGACATCTATTCTTCATTCTCCTGTGGATACAGAGATTTCTTCTCCTTCTGTGGAACCATCTGTCAAAAGTTCGCTGTCTACGCACTTGTATAGTCAACAATCTGTCCATCTCATGAAGAAGATGGGTTATGACTTTCAAAAGGCAGAAGGTTTGAATTATGATAAAGGAATATGACTTCCTTTACAGATTCAAAGTCAAAATTCTACTGTTGGATTGGGTTCTGAAGTTCCTCGTAACAATCCACACAAGAAGAAGGCTAAGAGAGGGAAGACAAAATCCTGTAATATGGTACTTCCTTCTCCTGAGTCTGAGGAAGAAACTTTTACTGGTACAAGATCCGGAAAAGAGTACCATAAAGACTACGAGGGATCCTCCAAAGAAGCTGAAGACGTAGTGGAGACACTACCAACTCAACCCTCTCCTGTTCCTGCTAAATCTTATGTGATTGAAAAGGGGAAACAGAAAGCAGTGCGCTTCGACGTCCCATTGAAGTCTGCTTCCAGTCAGGGGGTGGTGATGAAGTCTTACAAGTTTGATATTCTGGCTCAGTTGGCCAATACTCCGGCTAGACTATCTATATTTGAGTTGCTTCGCCTTTCCAGAGAAAGCAGAGAGACTTTGAGTGAAGCTTTACTTCAGGCAGATTCATGCTTGGCTCAACTCAAGACTCCTGATAATATACCAGTGTCATGTCCACAATGTCATAGTGTGATGGAAGTAATTCCCAACATCACCTTTACATAAGAAGATATGCTGTTGAAGCATAACAAGCATGACAGACCTTTGTGCTATACTGGGTATATTGGATCTACTGAAATTGACAGGATTTACATTGACCCGGGGTCCTCAATTAGCATAATTCTTCAGAGTATGCTAAGACCCCTGAGGATTCCTACTAGTGATTTGACTTACACTAGTACTACGATAGTCAGTTTCAACTCTGGCAAGAGCAAACCATTGGGGAAGATTCGTCTGCAGATTCAGATCGGTGATCTTCGAACCATGGCAACTTTCTATGTTATCAACTCAGACGTGTCCTATAATATCCATTTCAGGAGACCGTGGATTCATTAGCACAATTTTGTACCTTCAACTCTCCACCAATGCTTCAAGTATGTGGATTCCCAAGGAGTTGTGAAGACTAAGTTCGCTGATATCAATCCCTTCAAGGGTGTCGAAGCCTATTTTTCTGATTCAAGACTTTATAATCAAGAGCATGTGAAAGAGATATCAGACATGGCTGAAGATCAATCACCCACTAAGGATCAGTCTAGTAATGAAGATCCGCCAGAGGAGCACCTTTGAAGATCATAGTCAAGGGACGAATCCAATCCCAATCTGTCAATGATCAACCTCTGATAATCAAGGTTAAAGGAAGAACTCAAACTCTATCTGAGGAATCAACAAATATTCCTGCTAAGAGCTAAGTTCAACCTTTTATAATCAAGGTCAAAGGGCGTACTTCTTGTACGAATGATCCAGAACCACCATTAATTGTCAATCTTGGCAAAACTACGCAGAAGACGGATAATGGTCCACTGTTGATTAATCAGAAGCGTAGTGATCAGATTGTAAATGATGTAAATATTGATCATTCTATACTTTTTGATATCAATGAAGATTTTCTTTTCGAGTATATGGCTGTCAAGTATATCGAAAGAATGACTTTATCTTCTGATAATCAAAGTCATCAATATAAAGACGACATTGAGCCAGAGAAAACTTTATACATCGATCATAAGGAAAATTCTTTCCCTTCTCATATAGATGTTGGACCTTATGCTCAAAGGTTCCTAACGTCTTCTCCTTATCTTCTACCTGTGGCCGCTTCATCACAAGCTTGCGTAACTTTTAGACGTCACGAAGAATCTTATTTCATGGTTTCGTCTGATAAGAAAAACAAGCGCCAAATTGTGTTTGGCCTGGCTAGAAATATCCCTGTTGCTCAGGCAGATGAGCTGAAGGATAAAGACAAGGGAAGAATCCAAATTGACAAGTATAGTCAACAATCTATCAAGATTATCCAGAACATGGGATATGATTCGAAGACTATGCAAGGTCTCAATCAAGGCAAGGGTAGACGACTACCATTATGTGGTAATCCGTTTTACCAAAAGACTCGTTATGGGTTGGAATATGATCCGTCCCACATGTTTTATGACGATATACAAGAAGAATTTTCTTCCAGCTCTTCGCAATCATCGGATTCAGAAGAAGTCCAGTTCATTGAAACTGATATGTCTCGTTCCTCATATAATAAATCTGGACAAGTATTTTCAGTCAATATGGTTCAAACTGATGATGAATCTGAACTATTTGAGAATGATCCTTGGGCTCAACAGATAGATACTCAGTAGAAACTCCGTTTTGAACAACGATAGCCGCCTACAGAGGATGAAGTTATCCAGATTGATGTTGGAGATGGAACTACGTCCAAACCAATATTCATCGATAAGAATCTTTCTGAAGATGAAAAGGAACAGTTGATAAAACTTATCAAAGAATATATTGACATTTTTGCATGGAGTTATGAGAATATGCCAGGCCTAGATCCTAAAGTTGCTACTCATAAACTCAATATTTTACCTAACGTTAAGCCTGTAAAACAACAGCAACGATGCTTTAGACCATATATGATGGATGCAATTGAAGCAGAAGTCAAAAAGTTGACCACATGCGGATTTGTTCATGAAGAGCAACACCCAGATTGGGTTGCTAATATTGTTCCTATCATGAAGAAGAACGGAAAAGTCCGAGTTTGTATAGATTATCGAGATCTTAATGCAGCTTGTCCAAAGGACGAATTTCCACTTCCAATTACTGATGTCATGATAGACAATACATGTGGTTTTGAACGCATATCTTTCATGGATAGATTCTCAGGGTACAATCAGATCAAGATGCATCCAGAAGATGAGAAACATACCGCTTTTCGTACACCCCTTGGGGTCTACTATTATACGGTTATGCCGTTTGGTCTTAAAAATTACGGTGCCACATATCAACGGGCTATGAGCAACATCTTTCAAGAACATCTACGGAACATAGCTGAATGCTATGTAGATGATATTGCTGTTAAAAGTTGATCAAAGGATGATCACATTCAGGACTTGAGGACAGTATTTGAGTTGATGTGCCGGCATCAATTGAAAATGAACCCTACTAAGTCTTTCTTAGGAGTTTCCAGTGGCAAATTTTTAGGATTTGTCATTACTTCTCAGGGTATCCATGTCGATCCTGATAAGATTAAAGCAATTCTTGAAATGCATCCTCCTCGTAATCTGAAAGAACTTCGTGGCTTTCAGGGTCGTATTGCTTATATTAGAAGATTTATATCTAATCTTTCTGGGAGATGTCAACATTTCTCTCGTCTATTAAAGAAAGGCGTATCTTTTGTTTGGGATGATGCATGTCAGAAAGCCTTCAATGACATTAAGCAATACCTTACAAACCCACCTGTTCGGGTACCTCCGGTAGTAGGAAGGCCATTTTTGCTATACGTTCGAGCCTTGGATCACTCACTTGGCGCTCTTCTTGTACAAAAAAGTGATATGGGTCATGAGCAAGCAATATATTATCTGAGCAGAATGATGGTCGAAGCTGAACACAGGTATACTCCTGTGGAAAAGGAATGTCTAGCTTTGGTTTTTGCCATCCAAAAGATAAGACATTATGTGACAGGACAGACTATTCATGTCATTTCCAGAATAAATCCTATTCGGGTATTAATGAGAAAATCTAGCATTCTTAACTCCAGGCTGGCCACCTGGGCGATGTTGCTTACTCCTTAGGACATGGTTTATGTACCTCAGAAATCAATAAAGGGTCAAGCATTAGCCGATTTCTTAGCTGCTCACCCTATACCTAAAATATCAAAATTATATGAGGACATTCCAGATGAAGTCGTGGATTGTAACCTATCTTTGGAGAATGACATATCGCAATTATATTTTGATGGGGCATCACGAGTAGGACCTAAAGGCAATATTGTCTCTAGGGTAGGAATCGTCTTGGTTTCTCCTGACAAAATGGTCATATACCGTGCCTACTTTCTCAATGAGCCATGCTCCAACAATGTAGCAGAATATAATGCTCTATTGATCGGTCTTCAAGTAGTAAAACAATTGGGTATTGAGTTCTTAGAAGCTTATGGAGATTCTCAATTGATTGTTAATCAAGTTAGAGGGACTTATGAGGTCAGAAATCCTGATCTCATTCCTTATCATCAAGTGGTGGTTGAACTGGTCTTTTTATTCAAAGGATTCTTCATTAAGTTTGTACCACGCTCTCAGAATGTGGAAGCTGATGCTCTTGCTAGTTTAGCTGCAGACCTAGCTGTTCCAATCCGAAGGCAGAATACAATTACTTTGTTGGATCGAGACTTGTTCTGTGTCAAGAATAATTTGTACATTGAACAAAGTTATACTACAGAGTCAAATTCCCAGCATAAGGATTGGAGAGCTCCATTCGTTGATTATACAGTTTATGGAATTTTGCCTAAAGATCCAAAAGAAGCTGCATCAATCAAAAGACGATCGTCTCGGTTTTATTATGATTCATCTTTACATATGCTATACCGCCGTTCCTATGATGGACTCTTGCTGCATTGTCTCTCAGAAAGTGAAGCTAAACAAACACTACGAGAAGCTCATGATGGTATTTGTGGTGCTCATCAACCGGGTCCTAAATTACAAGACCGCATTCAAAGAATGAGGTATTATTGGCCTTCTATGATAGCAGATGCTATAGACTATGCCAGAAGATGTAAAGCATGTCAGATTCATGCTGATTTTATTCATCTGCCGTCTGAATTTCTATATCCTACAGCATCTTCTTGGCCCTTCGAAGCTTGGGGCATGGATATCATTGGTCATATTAACCCTCCTTCTATCAAGGGACATCGATTCATATTAGCTATAACCGATTACTTTTCTAAGTGGGCAGAAGCAGTTCCCCTTGCCGAAGTGAAAACATCTAATGTGATCAGCTTCATCAAGCACCATGTCATTTATCGCTTCGGGATTCCTCGACGAATAATTCATGACAATGGCCCATAATTTGTCAGTCAGGCATTTTATCTATTCTGTGATAAGAATCGAATTTAGAATTTGGCTTCTACGGCTTATAATCCAGCTGCTAATGGTTTAGCCGAAGCTTTCAATAAGATGATCATTAAGCTTCTCAAAAAGTTTGTCTCTTCTAATAAACGTGACTGGAATGAGAAACTTGGAGAGTGTTTATGGGCTTATCGAAGAACAGTCCGGACTCCTACTAGTTTTACACCATTCTTATTGGTTTATGGATGTGAAGTTGTCCTTCCATTGGAAATCTAGATCCCATCTCTACGAATAGCCATTGCTAATGAGCTAACTACAGAGAATAATGATCGCTTATGACTCCAAGAACTTGAAGGATTGGATGAGAAACGCCTTCAAGCACAACAACACATTGAACTATATCAAGCCCGCATATCTCGAACTTTCAATCGTAAAGTTAAAGAGAGAGTATTCAAAGTTGGCGAACTTGTATTAGCCGTTCGGAGACCGATGGTGATGACTCATAAAAGTAAAGGGAAATTCCAAGCAAAATGGGAAGGCCCTTATGTAATTGAGTCCGTATTTTCCAATGGCGCCTATCGGTTATCAAAGCCCAATGGAGATCTGCTCATGATGCCAATCAATGGCAAATTTCTTAAGAAATACTATGTATAAAAAAAAGAGACAGAATGAAAATAAAGTTTCTTTTACTACTATTTTTGTTCAAAACAAAAGGTCAAGGACGAGGACCACTGCCTCCCTTATTGAATACATAGTCAGTTAATGTCTCGAAGGCATTGTTGCCTGAGTTCATAAAAAACTTGCAGGCGGCCATCCTCAGTGCTTCTTCTTCAGGAGTTTTTCCTGGCTCTACTAAGAACGCAAGGATATCTTGTGGTGGCTTGGGCGTAAAAGAGCTGTTGCCTACTTGAGTCGGGGCTGCCACTGTTGGCTCAACGGGACACATCTCAGTGACGTCCTCAATTTTCCTGGAGACTTCATTCTTTTGCGGTACATCCTCGGAAGACATTTTCAATGGGGAAGTAGAAATAAGAATGAAATGATTACAGAAAGTTCTCGCCTACTTATAGAAGAGGACTGTTGATGAACCGGACTTTAAGATTGAGAATAACTTTTCATTCCCGAAAAGACCTGTCCATTCGTTCTATCGGGTTCATTCATTTAATTACGGAATCGAATCAATGCTTTCTTTTCCCGAAAATCATGATTCATTCATATATTAAGATGGACTTATATACTCATGACATCTGTTTCATTAGTCCCCAGCTACCAAGGTTTGGTTAAGCTGATTTCTTGTCTCCTGGGAAAGGGATTTTTTATCTTCTATTTTATCAATTTATTAGAAAGTGGGATTCGTTATTTATCATGTTTCCATGACCTCTGGATAAATACTAAATCTACTTACTTTTCCTATCTATCACTTCTATTTGACCTCTGCATAGATATTAATCTAATTTTCTTTTGAGTTCATATATACTATTATGTCCATATTACCTCTGATAGTATTATATACTCTGAAACAGAAAATAAGATTTTATTTATCTATCATGTCCATATTACATCCAGATAGATACAAATCATTGATCATAAAAAAATCATCATTTCCATTCCCATATCATCAAAAAAGTCTATTACATTTCTTAGACTTTCTTACAAGTTATAATGGAAATCTATTACATTCTTGGATTTTCATTTCTATACACACAACGATAGCCTAATGGAGATCTGTTTCTTCTTTGGATCTTCTTCGTCGGATTCGTTGTTGGTGTCAATTCCTTACTATCCAAGCCTTTGTGGCGACCAGAACGGAAGGAATCAAACTCTGGTCTTCTCTCTCAGACGAGAGGAGAATCCCAGAGTATGGCAGCCCGAAGACGTGTTGCTGCCAATACAATTGGTGGATTAGGGGCGGCCTTCCAGAGGAGATAGGAATGTATCCAGCATTGGGATACGATTCCTAGTTCTGCCGTGAAAGGAACTCTACTACCCGATTTCCCAGGGTAGAGTTGACTCCAACATCCAACTCTCCGTGTATAAAGGCTCTTCCTACCAACAGAGGAAGACCCTTCTATCCCACGAAGAGTTCTGAGTTGTCTGATTTGCGCGTCAAAAGCGCATGAGCTTCCTGATGTTGATGTCAGAAGAACGCTCTTCACAACGTCAAAGTCACCAATGCCGATTCTGGAAAAGCTGTTTAGCCAAACTTCTGCAGAAAACAACAAAGAAGAAGTGTTTTAAATAGAAGTATCATCAGATGCGTATTAAACGCTAACTAAAAACAGATGACAAGGCTTTTACGCCAACGATTCAGCAAGGCTTTTACGCCAGTGATTCAGCAAGGCTTTTACGCCAATGCTTCAGCAAGGCTTTCACGCCAGTGCTTCAGCAAGGCTTTCACGCCAGTGCTTCAGCAAGACTTTTACGCCAATACTTCAGCGAGGCTTTTATGCCAGTGCTTCAGCAAGGTTTTTTACGCTCGTCAAGAATTTACACTCATGAATAGCTGTTTTCAACAAAAAAATTCGAACGTAGACAATTGCTTATGATCGGACTTACCACTTAAGTCAAATGGTTTGGCTCTAATGGTGGTTGAATCTACGTCTAATGACTGGGTGTACAAAAGAACGTCGTTGGAAAGCTTCGCCATGGTCACTTGTTGGAGAACGTCATTGCAGAAAGTTATTTTCAGAGGAATGAGAATGAGAATATATGAAACATTCTCGGCTATTTATAAAGGTTGAAGAAACTGATTGGTATGAGTCTATTTCGGGAGAAGATCCTATTTAAAGGCTCTCGTAACCACAAGACAGATGCCACGTGTTGGTTTGTCTCTTGGGAATTAACAACCATAGAAGCAGTCAAAATAAGTGCTGAACAGTTCTATATATACCAACAGATGAGATTAACATCAGACTTTATTTATAAAAAAGGGGGGGAGTAGCCTCCTACAGATAAAAGATTCACAGAAACATCATTTTTTCTCTCCTTCGTCGGGCTGACGAAGGAAGTACCTAGTTCGTGCATATTGCGAATCCCGAAGCGACGCATCAGATTAAGAAATGCCTCTGCATCTCCTGGCCCTTCGTACGCAGTTGGGGGACCACCATCGATGCGACTAAAGACTGCAGGAGTCAGTCCAAAGCACTCTAAAAGGTTGCATGCTCGCTCAAAATCAAGCCTGGAGCCCAAAGCCTCTTTGTCAGTAATCTCATTCTTTGGCGCCATGTCACTAGGAGGATGAATGACAAGAGTGAAGAACTTCTTCTTATTTATACAATTAAAACAACTCTTCATATTCCTCTTTGGAAACTGCTCATTATTAATGTAAACTTGGGGAAACGAAAAGGCATTCGAAAGTCTCGAGAAAGAAATTCATTGTGACGGTTGAGTGTTGACCGACACTATTGAAAATTACGCCGACTGTTGGATATCCCCATTTTTACGCGGATGACGGTTGCGTATCCCGAATTTTACACTGACTGATCAAGTCTCAACTTTTACGCTTTTGTTCAAAGTGTTTCAAATTTTGGAGATATTTGAAAACTTTGAAGGGGGTCTTGTAGGAGCGTAAAAAGTGCTTCAGAGAAAGAGTCAAAGAGATGGATCATTTCATTCATAAGTGATTGGTTTTACGCCAAACAGAGTGGTTAATCTCTTTACGCCCAAGACAAGGCTAATCACTTTACGCCTAAAGTAGGGTGATCATTTTACGCTCGGGTCTACATCCATGGTTTTACGCCAAGGATAGATCAGCCACTCTTACACTGGACAAAGCTGTCAAATCTCGTATTTAATGCAAACTCTGACATGGAGATCTTAATGATGGCATATATCACAAAGGGATTTGTTTTATACAGAGACCAATGTTGTCGTTTAGTATGTGGATTGAGCTACTTTACGCTCATACTATGGCTTCCTTTACGCAGGAAGACTATACGAGCTTTTACGCTCAACAGCTGACGTGTGCGTAAAGTCTATTTGAGCTACTTTACGCTTGTCACGACCCGCACCCTCTGTTAGGGTACGAGAACGTAACAACGCCCAGCCTACGCCACAGTGTCGGCGGTAGAACGCTGTCCTAGGTCATATCATCTAACAATATAATGCTAAGCAGATACAGTCTCAATCACATTTAAGGTAGAGCATGATAAGGTTAGATAAAACATAAAATCCAAAGAGATACGGGAGATAGAAGTCTAAGTGTCTAAGATACAAAAACCCAGAAATACATCTCAAAACTCAAATACAGTAATCCACAAAGTAAATACAACTCCAGACAAATGAAATAACTATCTAAACAACCTCTAAGGTGTCTCCTCTAGGCTAGCAGGCAACCTCCAAGCTATCTGTAAAATTTATCAACAGGTCCAGTCAGGACAGGAACGAGCACATCTCATCTAGAAAACCCAAGTAAATGACAGAGAACTATAAAACAGTTATAGGCAATTGTATTGATGAAAATGGTAGTTTATATTCAGGTGATGGTAAGAAAGACAGATAAGGTGCAAGGAAAGTAAATAACTAAACAAGAGAAGAATCATAGCAATGAAGTCTGTAAAAATAGAACTAGCTGAACCAGGGTAATATGATATGAAGTCCAGACAACAATGTAGACCAGTGTAACTCCAATGTAAGTCCAGTACAAGATGAATCTAATACAAGATGAATCTAGTAAGGGACGATTCCAGTTATAGTGATCAATGATTCCAGGGTGAGTCCAGCCTATACTCTAGCAGTGTGTTTTAAAATATCGGAATCGACATGTGAACGGCTGTAGGTAATACGGCACATCACACACCTGGCCGGGTGTGAGATGGCTATCATTCCAGTATAATTCCAAGGGAGTGGTTCCAGTATTTGGGTATGTTCACATGCCTATTCCAATATTTCCCCGTCCAGCAAGTGAATCCAGAATTTTGACACAATGATTCAAGATGAGTCCAGCCAAAATATAATGATACCAGTAAATGATTCCAGTAAAATGATTCCAGTTAAATGATTCCAGTAGGTGATTCCAGTAATAGAGATGATACCAGTAATAGAGGCCAGAAAATAAAAGTGTGTCGTATACATGAATCCAAAAATATCCACACGTGTTGTAATAGAGAATCGCACACAACTAACTAGAACTGAAGTACAGTAATTGACAAGTAAATGAGAGAACTATCAGAGAATGTACTCGCCTGATAACCTGAACAGCTGATAAGTATAGGGGGTCCAACTGAAGCCATAGAGTCCTATTTAAAGCAACACTGGTTACAAGGTGTCTGGTTCCAAATTAGAACAACACAAGTCACAACATGTCCAGAAGGGTAATATAAAGCACTACAATGCATTCTACATGAATCTAGGTCAAACTAGGCCAAAGTCAACCCTTGGTCAACTCTGGTCAACTGCACTAGTCAAACTAGGTCAAACTAGGTCATGTCCTAACCCAGTAAGTCTTACTAGGCCTAACCAAGACTATCCTAGCAAGCACACATCAATACAAGGCTATACAAGCAAACATACACCCAACTCTATATAGCATACAATTATTCAATACTCAAATAGGCAAGAATTCACATTGGATATACACTAGGTAATCTATTACTTTAAGCTATATATGTCTACGCATATATACACATGCATATATTGGTATTCAATATTAGGTCTATAATCATGGCATTTCAAATGGTTATATAAACTTATATATTACAACACAATATGCTAACATATATATAATATACGTACATAGCTAAGTTAACTATATTCATAAATACTTATTTAAGAGGCTATGTGGGTGTATGTGAACATGGCAAAGGGGCAAGTGAGGGCTGAATGGGCATACATAGTGTATACATATCAAAGAGTGTCAAAGTGTAAGTGAACAATGTGTCAAGTGTGATAGTGTCAACATAGTGTAAGGGGGTACATGAGGTAATATAGGATTTGTGTTAACATAGAACATTATATCTCATTAACTTGTATATTGCATATATTACATCTATTATTACATTACATTCATGCTTGCATTCGTTCATCATTCATTATTCTCTTGCACCACTATATGCACCATACATTACATACTATGGAACCTACATATTCATTACAAGTCATACTTATACATGCTTACATTAGATAGGATAATTACACCTCATACATTATTTATTTAACCATTTACTCATGCTTGTATTCTCTATTTAATTACATAATGTATATACATTAACATGGATTAAAATCAAATAGAATATTATATTAAACACAAGGGTGCACAAAATGCATATGCCGAATAGTAACTCCTACTAATAATCAATACTGTACCATCTCAGCATAAATTAAAATTTGGGATTAAAGTATGTTATAGATCTATGTGTTAGCTTTCCGAAACTTTAAACGGATCGCATTTTCGTTTCCGGAAACTCCCGGAATCGCGAAAACACCGAGAACGCGTTTGTCTTTCGTACAGCTGACACTCAAATAATTCTCTAGAAAGTTACATAAAGAATTGGGCCTATTAATACATGTTTTTGGAAAGCTAACTTTAATACGCTTCTTCTAAAAAAACGGGAAATTAAACCGAGCTTTGAGCTAGAAGTTATGACATTTCTAAGTTAGGGCTGAAATTAAAAACGTGGATAAAAATCATGACGAGTTTAGGTAGTTTGAGACAAAAGAACACAAGTATATAACATAATATATCAATAACTCACTCTCTACACTAATATGTATATATGAGACACTATAGAACACATCTCCAATACAAAAATATGAGATTAAACATGTAATAATTCATTCATACATAACAACAACACATAGTGTGTCCAAATTTGGAATTTTCTCACATCGACACAATCACAACACAAAGGACACTCCTATGACCTCCAAATGGACACAAAATGGACACAAATGGAGATACAACTATGGGATCATTCCTATGGGTTCAAAATAGACCTATATGCATGAGGAAATGAAAAGGAGAAGAGATTTATACCTCCCGGTAGATCGAATCGAAAAAAAGCCTTCCCGGAGCGACACCGACACGTAGAGATTCCAAAAGGACACGAACGAGCTCCGAATCTTCCCAAACTTGGGTAGCTTCCTCCTTGGCTAGAATGGAGAAGGAAAGAAGAAGATTTGATGGTGAAATGGAATGATTTGGTGGAGAAATTGCTAGGGATTGCTCTCTAGGAATTTGGGGAAGAACAAGAGAGAGTGTGGATGAGAATAATGAAATGAACTTGAGCCTATCCTCTCCCAAAGTGGCTGGCCATATGGGGCTATTTGTCCTATTATGGTAAGGTCCAAAATGCCCCCACTAACCTATTCTATGAGTATTAGGAAAGGGCTAATTGGTTGGGGCTAAATTAGTCATTCTAAAGTGTCTAATCACACTAACCTTATCCATAATAATTAGTCTAACCTCTAACTAAAATATTTCTATCATGTGGACTAAAATTAATATCATGTGGGCCATGCCTAACTAGTGTGTGGGTCCCACTAGAGTCAAACTACCCCCGGGTCCCCGTTTCAAGTCGGATTGAGTTGAAATTCGAACCCGACTCGAATAACCCCAAAACAATATCATAAATAATAAAATAATATCAAACTAATTCAAAGAGGTCAAATGCAAAAATATCCTTAGGCCAAAAATGACATTAAAATATCATAATCACATGGTTAGGCTCTAGGTCAAACAGTCTCTAGGGTTTCACTAGCAAAACGTCAAAACCACAAGCCATTGATTTAAATAATTTTAAAATAATTTAAAATCACCAAAAATCATATCATGAATTAAATATTATTATTAAAATAATTATAAACACAAAATTTCAAAAATACTCTCATTTCGGAAACTGGGTGCTACAACTCTACCCACCTTAGAAAAATTTTGTCCTCGAAATTAAAATGTCTATACTCCCTCTAGGTCAAACCCCCACAATCAAAGTCCCAGATTAAAACAAATCATGTGATCAAAAGGACGACATACAGGGTTATGGCATACGGTGGTAGTGAAAGTCTCATCTAGGTATACTAGTCATGCTAACCGAAACGGTCATAGGGTATCAGAACATACAAGCAATTTAGGGTGCTAAACTAGAGAAGTTACAGAAATAACAAACCATCAAAACTGTAAGGCGGTCTACCATCCTATATGAAACTGGTACTTATCAAAACAAAATAAAGGCAACTACCAATTATCTGAAAAAGGGTACAGAAAATTAAATTCAAAAATTAAGGAATTGAAAATCACTTGCATTGAAATCCAAATCACAATATATATATACAGAGAGAGCGTTAGAGAGAAAAAACTAGCACTATGTAATGTTATGTGGTTTGTGTGTATATGGGTGTATGTGAAATATACATGAAATTGTATATGAGCTATCCTGTTACACTACTCATGGCATATGGGTTAACAACCTACAATACACAACCTATTTAATCATAACATGCATGGCTAACCATAAACATCTATAATAGGTAGAGATTTAGTTATGTATATACATATATTATAACATGTATGCCTAAGCTCTATATATATCTATACAAGTATGTGATCATAACATAGAGAGGAAAGATTAGGTTACATGACAGCGTATACTAAGTTAGGGTATGTGTGTGTCCTTGTACAGGGTTATAGCTTAGTATTGAAAGGTTAAACCCAGTTTTAGTTCAGCATTTACATACAAAATCTGTAAATAAGCTAACATTTAAATCAGTGTAATATTAACATAATGCAGTCTCAGATTTTACAAATTTAACATAACTTAACCAATTTTTCTAAAAATTGAAACTCTGCAGATATCATACATGTGCAGTTATGTAGACAAAACTAATAACATAAAATTTATATTTAAATTACGAATTTAAACTGGAAAAGCAAAAAACCAGAAATATTGGGGTTTTGAAAATTTTAACATTAACAACATATTAATATGTATTTAGATAGGTGGAAAATCAAGTGTAGCATGCATACGTATCAGGCAAGTGTCCACTATGTAAATATACTCATATATTTTCATGTCCCAAAAAAAAGTAATTCTACGTTAAGACCAACATTTAGATTCCTACCAAGATCGCAAAATAGGTGATTGACGAAATCAAGGCAGTTTTATTATTATTATTCAATACTAGAATAATAGCAAGAAGGAAATAACGATAAAAGCTGTTTGCTTATTTGCCTAAAAGAAGGAACCATTTTGAAACCAGAGCTAAATATCAAATCCAAGATAAAGTCTAGCAAAATCATCGATTCATTGTATTAAGAAGAAACTCATAGCAAGAAGTTACACAAGCTACCCCTAAGTTTAATAATTAGAAGCAAAACAAAGCAAAACAAATAATAATTCTTTTTGAAGGACTGCATCAAAGTAGAGAAAATATGCTTGAAAATATTTAAGGTACAATCTGATAATCATATGCGTCTATCCAAAATCATGGTACTCTAAATCCCCGTCATACTAGTAAGCAAGACTACGATAATCACTGAGTCCTTGACTTATGCACATACCTCTAGAATCGTGGTATTTAACATTTTCGCGGTACCGCTAGCTTGGCTGCGAAAACCTTAAATTCCCACACCCGAGAAATATATTCAGAGTCAGACTATATGTCCTCACCATGCTGGCTAATGTGACTATAGAAGACTAGATTCCATAACATAGATGACCTAGCCCATATAATTTCATCTTGTCAAAAAAAATTTAAATTAAATCAACAATGAATACCCATAAATCAAATCAAATTTATCAACGAACTTCAAAATTCAAAATGAACAAAAATCCATCAAAATACAACTCGGATGCATCAGCTATCATCAAGATTCAAAATTCGACAATCATTCATCAAAATCAATGAATACAAATCAAATTCAACCATAATCCATCAAAATCAAATTTAACAACAGTAAGTAAAAATAAATCAAATCAAGGAAAAAAAGAGTTCTCAAATCGAAGTTAAAATAAGATTCTCAAGGGTCGTTCCGAAAATCTCTCAAGGGTTCCTAACTGTGATTGAGTACCTTCAAGATATATCCTATTCCTACTGCAGGCTGTAGTGGTACTCAAGTTCGAATACCACTACATAAATTCGACCTGCATGGGTCACCACTAAAAACGTGTCACGACCCGCACCCACTGTTAGGGTACGAGAACGTAACAACGCCCAGCCTACGCCGCAGTGTCGGTGGTAGAACGCTGTCCTAGGTCACATCATCTAACAATATAATGCTAAGTAGATACAGTCTCAATCACATTTAAGGTAGAGCATGATAAGGTTAGATAAAACATAAAATCCAAAGAGATACGGGGAGATAGAAGTCTAAGTGTCTAAGATACAAAAACCCAGAAATACATCTCAAAACTCAAATACAGTAATCCACAAAGTAAATACAACTCCAGACAAATGAAATAACTATCTAAACAACCTCTAAGGTGTCTCCTCTAGGCTAGCATGCAACCTCCAAGCTATCTGTAAAATTTATCAACAGGTCCAGTCAGGACAGGAACGAGCACATCTTATCTAGAAAACCCAAGTAAATGACAGAGAACTATAAAGCAGTTATAGGCAGTTGTATTGATGAAAATGGTAGTTTATATTCAGGTGATGGTAAGAAAGACAGATAAGGTGCAAGGAAAGTAAATAACTAAACAAGAGAAGAATCATAGCAATGAAGTCTGTAAAAATAGAACTAGCTGAACCAGGGTAATATGATATGAAGTCCAGACAACAATGTAGACCAGTATAACTCTAATGTAAGTCCAGTACAAGATGAATCTAATACAAGATGAATCCAGTAAGGGACGATTCCAGTTATAGTGATCAATGATTCCAGGGTGAGTCCAGCCTATACTCTAGCAGTGTGTTTTAAAATATCGAAATCGACATGTGAACGGCTATAGGTAATACGGCACATCACACACCTGGCCGGGTGTGAGATGGCTATCATTCCAGTATAATTCCAAGGGAGTGGTTCCAGTATTTGGGTATGTTCATATGCCTATTCTAATATTTCTCCGCCCAGCAAGTGAATCCAAAATTTCGACACAATGATTCAAGATGAGTCCAGCCAAAATATAATGATACCAGTAAATGATTCCAGTAAAATGATTCCAGTTAAATGATTCCAGTTAAATAATTCCAGTAGGTGATTCCAGTAATAGAGATGATACCAGTAATAGAGGCCAGAAAATAAAAGTGTATCGTATACATGAATCCAAAAATATCCACACGTGTTGTAACAAAGAATCGTATACAACTAACTAGAACTGAAGTACAGTAATTGACAAGTAAATGAGAGAACTATCAGAGAATGTACTCGTCTGATAACCTGAACAGCTGATAAGTATAGGGGGTCCAACTGAAGCGACAGAGTCCTATTTAAAGCAACACCGGTTACAAGGTGTCTGGCTCCTAATTAGAACAGCACAAGTCACAACATGTCCAGAAGGGTAATATAAAGTACTACAATGCATTCTACATGAATCTAGGTCAAACTAGGCCAAAGTCAACCCTGGGTCAACTCTGGTCAACTGCACTAGTCAAACTAGGTCATGTCCTAACCCAGTAAGTCTTACTAGGACTAACCAAGACTATCCTAGCAAGCACACATCAATACAAGGCTATACAAGCCAACATACACCCAACTCTATATAGCATACAATTATTCAATACTCAAATAGGCAAGAATTTACATTGGATATACACTAGGTAATCTATTACTTTAAGCTATATATGTCTACGCATATATACACATACATATATTGGTATTCAACATTAGGTCTATAATCATGTCATTTCAAATGGTTATATAAACTTATATATTACAACACAATATGCTAACATATATATAATATACATACATAGCTAAGTTAACTATATTCATAAATACTTATTTAAGAGGCTATGTGTGTGTATGTGAACATGGCAAAGGGGCAAGTGAGGGTTAAATGGGCATACATAGTATATACATATCAAAGAGTGTCAAAGTATAAGTGAACAATGTGTCAAGTGTGATAGTGTCAATATAGTATAAGGGGGTACATGAGGTAATATAGGATTTGTGTTAACATAGAATATTACATCTCATTAACTTGTATATTGCATACATTACATCTATTATTACATTACATTCATGCTTGCATTCATTCATCATTCATTATTCTCTTGCACCACTATATGCACCATACATTACATACTATGGAACCTACATATTCATTACAAGTCATACTTATACATGCTTATATTAGATAGGATACTTACACTTCATACGTCATTTATTTAACTATTTACTCATGCTTGTATTCTCTATTTAATTACATAATGTATATACATTAACATGGGTTAAAATCAAATAGAATATTATATTACACACAAGGGTGCACAAAATGCATATGCCGAGTAGTAACTCCTACTAATAATTAATACTGTACCATCTCAGCATGAATTAAAATTTGGATTAAAGTATGTTATAGATCTATGTGTTAGCTTTCCGAAACTTTAAACGGATCGCATTTTCGTTTCCGAAAACTCCCGAAATCGCGAAAACACCGAGAACGCATTTGTCTTTTGTACAGCTGACACTCAAATAATTCTCTAGAAAGTTACAGAAAGAATTAGGCCTATTAATACATGTTTTTGGAAAGCTAACTTTAATACGCTTCTTTTAAAAAAACGGGAGATTAAACCGAGCTTTGAGCTAGAAGTTATGACATTTCTAAGTTAGGGCTGAAATTAAAAACGTGGATAAAAATCATGACGGATTTAGGTAGTTTGAGACAAAAGAACACAAGTATATAACATAATATATCAATAACTCACTCTCTACACTAATATGTATATATGAGACACTATAGAACACATCTCCAATACAAAAATATGAGATTAAATATGTAATAATTCATTCATACATAACAACAACACATAGTGTGTCCAAATTTGGGATTTTCTCACATCGACACAACCACAACACAAAGGACACTCCTATGACCTCCAAATGGACACAAAATAGACACAAATGGAGATACAACTATGGGATCATTCCTATGGGTTCAAAATAGACCTATATGCATGAGGAAATAAAAAGGAGAAGAGATTTATACCTCCCGGTAGATCGAATCGAAGAAAAGCCTTCCCGGAGCGACACCGACACGTAGAGATTCCAAAAGGACACGAACGAGCTCCGAATCCTCCCAAACTTGGGTAGCTTCCTCCTTGGCTAGAATGGAGAAGAAAAGAAGAAGATTTGGTGGTGAAATGGAATGATTTGGTGGAGAAATTGCTAGGGATTGCTCTCTAGGAATTTGGGGAAGAACAAGAGAGAGAGTGTGGATGAGAATAATGAAATGAACTTGAGCCTATCCTCTCCCAAAGTGGCTGGCCATATGGGGCTATTTGTCCTATTATGGTAAGGTCCAAAATGCCCCCACTAACCTATTCTATGAGTATTAGAAAAGGGCTAATTGGTTGGGGCTAAATTAGTCATTCGAAAGTCTCTAATCACACTAACCTTATCCATAATAATTAGTCTAACCTCTAACTAAAATATTTCTATCATGTGGACTAAAATTAATATCATGTGGGTCATGCCTAACTAGTGTGTGGGTCCCACTAGAGTCAAACTATCCCCGGGTCTCCGTTTCAAGTCGGATTGAGTTGAAATTCGAACCCGACTCGAATAACCCCAAAACAATATCATAAATAATAAAATAATATCAAAATAATTCAAAGAGATCAAATGCAAAAATATCCTTAGGCCAAAAATGACATTAAAATATCATAATCACATGGTTAGGCTCTAGGTCAAACAGTCTCTAGGGTTTCACTAGCAAAACGTCAAAACCACAAGTCATTGATTTAAATAATTTTAAAATAATTTAAAATCACCAAAAATCATATCATGAATTAAATATTATTATTAAAAAAATTATAAATACAAAATTTCAAAATTACCCTCATTTTGGAAACTGGGTGCTACAACTCTCAAGGTTATTTAACAACCACTTTATGCGAGAAGTCTATGTCAAGGCTATTTTACGCCTAATCTACTGCTTTACGCTCAGAGTACATTGGGGCTATTTTTACGCCCTATTCTCCTCTACCAGCTTGGAACGTGGTCTGCCTACGTGGCTTTCATGCCATTCTTCTCGAAGAACGTATGTACATGTATCCTATTCTTACTGAAATGATGGGACACATGTCAACATATGCAGAGGTTGGCTTCGATCGTGGATGGCAGTTGTTAGCGTAAAAAAGATGGAACTTTTGCTAAGTTTTTACGCACAAGAGCCCAAGTCTATAAATAGACTTATTTTTCTCATAACAAACACACACAGAGACATGAGAGAATACAGATATCAGAACTTAGAGATTTCGAGAGCATTCTTCTTCAACCTTTCTTTCAGAACAGAGTGAAGCAAAGCAGGAAAGCATTCGGCCTCGCCATCAGTGCCCAAGTGCGTCGATACCTTTCTGGTGACTTAGTTCTTCTAGTTGTTCTACTTCAAGCATTGATCTTCATCATCATCATATGGTCCAAGGAACAAAGTGATCATTTACGAATCAGACTTCCATAGCAATACTTTCCCAGAATCAAATTTGTACTTCTTGTACTTTTTCTCGTTTTATTTTCAAAAGCCAATTCCTCAAGGCATTTTGTTAAGTGAAACAGCGGCTTCATCATGTTGAACTTAGGCAGTTCAAAAAAGATGAGGAACGAAGGCTTGTGCATAAAATATGCAACAGAGCCATGGTTTTTTTTTAGGGTTCAAAGCATTCAATATTCTATCCAATCCTTACCCTCAAAAGCATGGTGGACGTCAGGGTGCACTTTAGGCATCGTGGCCGACGAAAAAGCCGCTTTCTTGTCCTTCGTCACGGCAGAGGCAGCTTTGGAAGACTTGGGAGCCATGGTCGTCCGACGGTCGGAGAAGAAAGACAGAGACAGAAAATTAGGGCAGTAATAGTTGAAGACGATAGAGAGTAAAGAAGTCTCTCCGTCTGAACATGTTCCTATTTATAGGTTAAAGAAGGGCGATTCGATCCGCGTGCATCATGAAAATTGACTCTTCGATTATCGAGACGAACCGACTAAATAAAGATCAAACTCTTGGGATCCTGCCCCGAAAAGCGGCTTCAAAATCTGACGGCAAATCAAAGGCAATTAATGTAAAAGATTTGCATACGTGGCAGGATGACGTGGTGAGGAGCCCATACGGCCAGACAACCTATACGGCCAGACAGTCCATGCGGCTGGTTGGTCAATGCGGATCAGATGGACAGGCGACTGAGGAGGCCATGCGGCTGGGACTTCCATGCGGCCAGAACACCCTATGCGGCCAGAGGAGTTTATACATAGCCATGCTTCTTATTCAAAGTATTTCAATTTTATAAATTGAAAACTTTGAAGGGGGTCTTGTAGAAGCATGAAAAAGAATAAAGAAAGGTCTATGTGGCCAAGAATCTCCATGCGGCTTAGAGAGCCCATGCGGCTCAGGGGTCCATGCGGCTCAAGCGTCTATGCGGCTCGGATAGGCCCAGAGCCACGTGGCCTTCAACAACTTTTTTCTCTTCATCTTTGGCTGCATTTAATGCCCTGACGGCTGACAGCTCTGACAAATGACAGCTCTGACATAAAGGCACAATAATGACTGACATAAAGGCGTGTTCCTAAAGAAGAGGAGGAAATCTCTTCACAGCTGGCAGAATCCACCGAGTCCCGAGGCATGCGGCTGCTGTATTTATGCGGCCGCCCACTTTATGCGGCCGTCCACTTCATGCGGCCACCTATCTTCATGCGGCTGCATCCTTTATGCGGTCGCCCATCAGCATGCGGCTGCCCATCTTCATGCGCCTGTTCATCCCCATGCGACTGTCCATCTTCATATGGCCGTTCATCCTCATGCGGTCCACTTATATATGGCTCTGCCAAGATGACCCAGTGAAGACACGTGGCGCTTTTCACGATGATTGAGACACGTGGCAGTCTTATCTTCCTGAAATTATGGGTGCTAACAAATCCTAACAAAATCAGATTTGTTACAATCACCATAATTGCCCAGATCAAGTCAAATCGAGCAAATTAGACACGTGGCAAGCTATTACAAGTCACGAATATTCATGGCAATCAACATTTATTGCCCACAGAGATTTGATGCAATCTATATTAATTGCCTAGATTTGCTACAATCAGAATGAAGGGCCTAGATTAATTGAGCCTTAACCGCCGACTTATCAAGGAGGCAATCATTGCAAACCCTAATGATTGTATCCCATTCCTATAAATAGTAAGGTGCCATTCCCTTGCGGAGAGAACTTTTTCGAAGAGCACCAGAGCACCTGGAGAGACTTGAAGAGAGAGAGAGCAGAGAGACAAAGGCACGCACAGAGAGCATCCTGAGAGCATTTCTTCTCCGGAGCTAAGGCTGCATTCGATCGTCCAAGGAGTAAGGCGGAGCTGCCGTCGCTTTCTCGAGCCTCTACCGTCACTCCCCAGAATCTAAAATAAACAATTGTACTTAGATTGCTGTACCTAGGTTTTCGTCCCTAGGCTTTCTTTGTACAAGCGAGTTTGTATTGTGAAGTAAAAGTCCAGTGGCTCATGCGGCTGGGTGCCATGCGACTGGAATAATGCAAGTCTACGCGGCTGGGGAACAATCAAGTATATGCGGCTGGGGAGTTGCTAGGGCCTTATACGGCTGCGGTTCAACAAGTACATGCGGCTCAAGAAAAGTTGGACTTATGCGGCTCAGCAAGGGACGGGTCTTATGCGGCTCAGAATTGCCAAAGCCTTATGTGGCTGCAAGGGGGCGAGTATATACGGCTGAATGAAATCAGGGCTCATGCGGCTCAGAAGAAGAGGGACACATGCGGCTGGAAGTCGTGGGGCTCATGTGGCAGCGGGAACACAACGTCTTATGCGACAGCGGGAGGAACAACTCATACAGCTCGATCATGGCAAGGCCTATGCGGCTGAAAAGATAGGAGTCTCATGCGGCTAAGTTAACCCGGCCACGCGGCCAAGGGTGTTCGGGTCTCATGTGGCCAGAAAGAAGGGTGGTTCTTATGCGGCCCTGGTTAGAAGTTCATGAGGCTGAAAGAGACTTGTCGCATGAATGTTCATGCGATCATGTACTGCTATGCGGCTGAAGACTGTTCTTCTTCTCTGCTTGTCCGAGAAGAAGAGCCATGAAGTTCATGGCTTCCAAGCTCCATAAGTCCTTCATTCCAAGCCCAAATCTGGACTTCTATAGGTCAAAATGGGGCAGAATAAAATTTTATACATCATGGAACAATCAAAACTTGAAAATAATAATGTTAGCTACATCAAAACCCAAGAAATTTGAAAATACAATAAATTTAGATCTACACAAATTGAACCATGGAAATTAGAAACACTAAGTACTAAAGTGTGTTATAATCTCTTGAGGAAGAGAATGGAACAATAAAAATGGAGTTCCTCCATGAAGCAAGCTGAAGTACCTTTGAACAGGTAGGTGAAGAAGTAATGGTGAAGAAGAAGAAGTAATGGAGAAGAATTAATGAGTAGAGAGAGGGTTGGGCGGCTATTAAAGAAAATGAGTGGGGGTAGGTGGGGGTTTTCCCTTTGGTATGATGAACCCCAAAGCAAACCAAGCCAAGCCAAACCAAACCAAGTAATAGAATGCCCAAATATATCATGCAAGGAAACATACCATACGAGTCAAGATACGTACACGTATTCCAAAATATGCTATACGATCTACCGGCATTATATATATATATATATATATATATATATATATATATAAAATATATATATATATATATATATATATTTATATATATATATAAATTGATAATTAATTATCTAGATTAAAAAATATACTATTAGTGGGCCCGACCCATAGTATAATGGGTCCAACCTAATAGGTCCAACATAAATATACTATTAAAAATATATTAATTAATTAAATATACTGTTAGTGAGCCCGGTCCATAACCTAATGGGTCCAACACGTGTGAACAACATGGCTACCTATATTATATTGTGTATTATTTACATAGTTAGAATATGATAAAATCTAACAAAATAAAAAAATAAATTAGTGTTTTAAAGGGGACTCGAACCATAGACCACATATACCACAACAAAGCACTTAACCAACTAAGCTACAACAATAATTTGGTAACTAGGAAACATATATTGTATATATCTACACACGGCTATAGCTCGAGGGAGCCCACAAGAACAAAAAGGATCGAGAAGAACTCACTTACCAAATATGATCGTCGTGCTCGCTCGGTCATCGTTACCGTTGTCTACGTCCGTCAGTTCACGTCGACGTTCACGTCGGGATAGGGAAGGTGGCTCGGTGCTTGTCGTTACGATCGGCTTGGTGCTCGTCATTACGATCGACTTGGTGCTCATCGGCTACGAAAAGATGAATGGAAGAAAAAGGGGTGGTTCGACAGGGCTTTGCCGAGCGGGTGAAGTGAAGGAGAATGAAAAGGTGTGAGGGTCTTTAAATAGAGGAAGGGAGGAGAAAGATCAATCGGCTCGTCAAAAATGGTTACTGAAACGAATTCCATTCATTTTCCAATATAGAGTTCACTCTGGTGAATTCAATTAACACTAATGGTTAACTTTATGGTGAATTCAATTCACACTAACGGTTCACTATATAGTGAATTCAATTCAATTCACACCTAGCCATTTTTACACATAAGTCCTCTACTTAATTCTTATTTACGATAAGCCCAAAAAACTTAGTATTGGTAATATTTTACATATATTCAATCTAAACCTTAATTTATAAGTAATTGTTTAAAAACCAAATTCCTACTAATTTATAACTAATACTAATTTGTTATTTACCAATCAACCATTCCTATTTAATATTAATTACAAAATTGCCATTTATCAATTTACAAATCTTTTTTGATAAAAATTTAAACATTAATTTATCCTAAATAAAAATATAAAAAAATTTATAAACTATATTTAATTATTTATAAATTTATTTAAGCTCAAAAATTTGTAAAATCCCCAACTTATTTATTTTGTAAAATTAATGAGTTACTAGCATAGTCCCCACTTAGGCTTAGAGGCCAAGAGTATAACGTTCCAACAACGTCAGTAGCCAACCTAAGAGAGTAATCTCACACCGTATCTCCAGCGGACCTTCCGGATTATTAAAGGGGATGTGCAATCGTGGCTCATACGCTAAGAAAATGTTCTCCCTACCCTATGCACCTATCTAAGTCGTATCCACTACCATGTACCTCTACTAACTGCCAAGTCTTCTAACATGTCTTTATTAGCAGTTAGACCTAACGCATGTGCATGGATGATCAACCAACACACAAGTACCACTATATGCTACTAATATCTAATAGATATCTCGTGGCACAGTCGTGACAAGTTTATGAAAATACTCTAACAGATAGTAGCCCTTTAACTCTAGGTCCATATGCAAATTGAAAGACAAGAAAGAAAATATGACTAGCACTTGCATCATAATAACTGAAAGTACAATAAGTAAATCATGAACAGTAACAAGGATGCAACTGAAAGAACTAGAAATAAACAACAAGAAATCTGCAATAACTAAACAGTAAAGATGAAAAATAATTATAAGCAGTAAATATGGCAAGGTATCTTGCTTCGTGGTGTGTTATGATCTGACATGTACTGATTGGTCCGCTAACCATGGTCGATGTGAAGGGTACAAATTTTATGAAAAATATGAAAGCATAATTAGTCATGATAAGGGGAAATCTAAACGAGGAGGGAGTTTGATTTGGAAAAAGGAATTTCTTTATTAGAAAATATGTAACTTACTAGAAAAGTATTTCTAACTATTTAGATCTTATTTATATCCTTAAAAATAATAATAATATCACAATCAAATTAAAAAATTTATTTAGTACAAAAATATTTAAGTTCAATAGGCCCAAAATATACTTTCAACTATGGTGTATATATTTATATATATTTAGGTGCAAAGTCCATAATCGAAATTATATACATAGGCCTAAGAATGTCTAAAGCCCAAATTATATTTCTTATATAAAATATATTTTGATTACTATATAAAAAAAACCCATTTTAGGTTAAAAATATTTATCTTATAAAGTATGTTATACAAATATGTTTATGCATATGTATATTTTTAGAAACATGGAGATTAAAGTCCAACCCAAATAATTGTTAAAAATAAAAGCCCAAGCTCATGACTAATATATATACATATAACTCTTATAAACTATCTAACCCAAGCTTAAAGCCCAGGCCCACTAGGTTTCGGACCCCGGCCTAGTGCTTAATCCCTACCCCACCCTTTTTCTCCATTAATGGAGATATTTACCACAGAGAGAAAGAGAGTTTAGAGAAGAATAGGGAAGTGATGCGAGCGAAAGAACGAGGGATAGAGAGAGACGAGAGATCATAGAGGAAGAGAGCAGGGGTGCGGAGGAGACTAACCGTGGGGGACTGTTGACAAAGCTCTTCGGGTGCGGTGGAGGCAGATGGTCGATCGTCGCTGGACGTGTGGCGGCCGACGCGCAAGTGGCTGACAGGGGAAGCGGCGATGACTGTTGGTTGGTTGAGCCGGCTTTTCGACGTTGCTGATCATCGGGCGTGGTGGGTGAGATGAACCCACGATGGAGGGCGCTGTCGGATGGCAGGAGCGTGCTGGAGATGCGGTACTGGCGTAGGTGGTCGTCACCGAGACAGGGGCCGGGATTTGGTGAAGAGGGTTTCGTTGAGGGTTAAAAATGCTTGTTTTGCTTGGTGTGGTGTTTGTTTTCTCTATGGTGGCTAAGGGTACTGGTCATGGGGGTTTGATCGGGTCGGTGGCTTGGATACAAGTGATAATAGGGAGATGGGGGCTTCCATGGTGGTGGTGGTAATGATGACGTAGATGATGTTGGCGATGGTGGTGGACTTGGTCTCCGACGAGAATTGGGCAGAGGGTCGTAGTTAGGGATGGTACTAGAGGTTCATCGGAAGTGGCCATGGTTGGCCGAGACGAGGGAGAGCAGGAGGTGTTGGTGGCATGATTCGTGGAGGGGGCATCAAGATCTTGGTCAGAGAGAAGATGGAGGAGTACGACTGTGCACTAAGGTCTCCGACTTCGACGCGACTATAGGGCTTCCAGATGATGTGTCACGCCCCAGAACCAGAATACTGGAGAGCGGGGGCAGACATAGCCAGCTACGTATAATGAAATGGAATCCACTCCATTATACGGTCACGGCTGTCTAGATATATGAGGGTTTATCTACAAGCCAATAGTCTCTTATTGTCGATAACAAGCCTAGAGTCTCAATCACAAGCAAGTAAATAGAGTTACAAGATGTAAGATCACCAAATATACAATAGTAAGGCATCCCAAACATTACATATCCAGCTGATCATGAAGCTAGTCGTTACAAAATATGAGGACTAGCAAGAGTTTAGTCATACATGATCAACCCTAGGTTGCCAATCACGTTACAGCCCGTAGGCAGACAGTAAGTAAAAATGTACACGAGCTAACACTTGCTCGGCGGCTAAACGCCTCAAAAAAATAATTTTACAATAGAGTGGAAGAGCAAAAATAAACCCACTCGTTGCCAGGATTCCGTCTAGTGGTCACCATGTGGCTGGAGATTCGATAGATCCTCTGGAGCTGCTCTGGTATCTGGCTATACAAAACCAGCTGGGTCAGACCCCAGAAAGAGCAAGTGCCACAAAGGAGGCTTCACATAGGAACTAAAACCAGCAATCAGCACAAGAGTAATAATATATAATAAAAGACAATAATTAAAGAAAACAGGATAGGTGATATACGATGAGATAACCATGGGACTATTCAGATAACCAGGTTACAACCCGTAAACCAAACAAGGACCGGGGTTGTAACCCTTCGTCTGAACAGAACTTGGATTCTCCTACCATTTATCGGCAGGATAAATTAAGAAATTAGGACATGTAATAATCTTGTACAGGATCAAGACAAGAATAGACTGGTAAACTTTACCCAACATTTTACGGCCAAACAATAAGTACGGCTTAATACTTTAACTAACTAGGGTTATCACAAGCCTAATTACTAACAAGATGCAGCGAGATTATTCCACAGCCACAAGCCCTGCAGACCATCCAGGCTATCCGGACGCAATTAGAGTTGAATTCAAGTGGGTACATCATCCAGGAAACGCATGTACCCTTAGGTGACTTAGAGGGTGCAACACATGACAGTGTGCTGGAAATGTGCCCTACTCGACGGCAGGCTACAGATCCCAAGTGGGGCACCCAAATAACGGGATTGCCTGTAGCTGGGAAATCTCTTCATGACTACTGGATTTATTCTAGTTGTTAGCCTTAGTTGATTTCAGTGGGTGCCCCTGACCGTGGTACTCAGGGATCCCCGTCCTAGACATGATGCAAGACAAGACGGATTCATTTGTGCAAGCACAATCGTCCACGGTGTCCAAGTTATTCAATCTTGTCATGTCGTGTTAGCCATCGCAACAGCATTTCGAGGAATATCATGTCAGGTTTATCATGTCAAGAGTGCGCCACGACGGGCCACTATCAAGAATTATCATGTCAAGTTATCATGTCAAATTTGTCAGGTCAAGTTATCATGTCGGGAGTGCACCACGGCGGGTCACTATCAAGTCATGCCATTTATCAAGGAGGGAAGAAACTTGAGCAAATTAAATAATAATATAATATAATATATATATTCTTGAAGCCAAGGAGAAACTCTACAACTTTCATGTTGGGAGTGGGAAGAAATTCTGACCATAATTCACGCAAATAAGACATTTAAACAATCAAAGTGGGACCCATGTGGTCCAAAAGTGGGAGAACAAACATGTAGTCAAAGAGAGTGGGAGGCCACCCATGCGGCCAATATAACAAAGAGGGCATGAAATCAAGTAAGACAAAAGATAGTGGAACCCGCAATAATTGCAAGCTTCCACTTCAGCGAGCAAGTCAACTAAAAGAAGTTATGTGGGACCCCCACAATTAATGCAATAAGAAGTGGTACACATGAACCCTTTAATTAATGATTCACGTGGCCAAAATATTAAATAGTGGGGGAAGGGAGCCTATGCAGCTCACCTTAGATTCCATGCAAAATAATAATATTAAAATGGCCAAGGCCATGCGACTCTGCATCAAGCAATTGCTAATGCTATAAATATCCATGCGGCTCACCCTCACATTACTTACATGAAAGTACAAACAAATAAATAATAAAATAAAAATGGCCATGCGGTTGGCTTATTTCCAAGCCCACGTGAAGGCTTGCCAAGCATGCATGCATTTCAACTCAGGTTAATGCCCAAAATGCATTAAGTTATAAAGTGGGGGTCTTAAATGCAAAAAGTGCGTTAAGTACAGAGCCTTATGCGGCTAGCTTTGGACTTAAATACATTAATGTATTGAGGGGACTTAAATGCAATAAAGCATGAACTAGGGTCTTAAATGAAAATAAGCATTAACTAACAGAGCCTATGCGGCTCACTCCAAGAAGCATTCATGCTTATTATATAATAAAGCATGGATGCTTATTATAATAAGCATAAAAAAAATGCTTGTCCAGGAGCATTAATACTTGGGATGCTTGGGAAAGGAAAGCATTAAATGCTTTGGAAAGGAAAGCATTACAACATGCCTTTAAATTCCATGCGGCAAGAAGCACTGATGCTTAATAGAATAAGCATGCAAGCTTTCCTCCCCATGCGGCTACAATGCTAGTAGCCATGCGGCTAGCTCAGGATGTGCATGTAAAATATGCATTAAGTAATGAATGCTTTAAATGCTTTCTCCTAAGCCTATGCGGCTCACAAAATTCCCATGCGGCTGAATGCTATGTGTTCAAGTATACATGCGGCTGGCTCCCAAGAAATGCATTAAATATGACGTACATGCTTGCATGCGGCCCACTTGCAATTAAATAAATAATTATAATAATAAAAAAAGGCTTACAATTAATTCTCATGCGGCTAGCTTATATATGCCATCATGTCAGGAAGCAATTCACGCTGCCACGCCCATGCGGCTGGGCAAAACTCCTGCGGCCAAAATAAATGCAAGCCAGCAACATTTTGTTGCCAACTGAGAAAAAGTTCATGGAAAATACCATGGCTTCTCCACACCACCCAATTTCCCACATGAGTCCAAATTTGGATTTCCATAGGTCAAAATAGGGTAGAACGAAATTCTCTCCAACATGGAACCATCAACTAGCAAAATTATGCAAGTGTGATGGGTCAAAAGTCCTGGAAATCAAAAAATACCACAAGGCTAGATCTACAAAATTTAACCATGGGAATAAAAAATGACAAGTACTAAAGTGGGTTAGAAACTCATGAAAAAAACAATGGAACAATAAAAATGTGGTTCCTCCATGAAGCAAGATGCACTTGCCTAAGCTCTCCACTCTCTCCTGGTAGGTGGGGAAGTAAAGATGGAGAAGAAGAAATGAGAAATGAGTAATAATGGAAGAGAGAGAGTGGGATAGATATTTATGGTGGGAGTGGTGGTAGGTGGGAGTGGTTCTCCACATAAAACCAAACCAACCCACTAAATCGAACCAAACCAAGCCAAGGAAATGCCAAGATGAACCATGCTAATACAATATGCAAAAAAAAAAAATCCAAGGCCAACTAATTATGACAAACCAAAAATACGAGCCCGGAATACGTACACGTATTCCCAATACGTAATACGGACCACGGGTATTACAAGATGGCCGGGATCCGAGGTCATGTTGCTGTGATGGCGGCGACGAAGAGCAGAGAATTAGTGCCAAAATTAGCTGGGGTTTGGTTACGGTTTGTCATCGCCGTGCCCTGCAAGACACGGACATGAGGAATTTATGTGGTTTTGAATCGTATCCGACGTGACCGACACGGAGAGAAGATATTTGTTTATATAAATAATGCCATATAGTAAAAAGACACCGGGGTCCGACCTTAGGCCGTTACGGCTTACACGGGGAAAGTGGACACCGACACGGTGCACACACATTAGTGGAAAATTTTGGGTTTGTGGGATTTCTAGAAAAAAAGAGCAAAGAAGCTCTACTTATATAGGAGGTGAAGACCCATAGTTGGATAAGGACTAGTAGTAGTTTAAATTCCAATTGATAAATCTATCTTTTAATTTAAATTACTTAAAAACCAATTCAATAAAAACTCTCTAAATTTAAAACTAGATAATAACAACTTTAATTTAAAAACTATACAAAATCTATCTAACAAAATATAATCCCGATTTAAATCACAATAAATAAATTTAAAATATTTTTTTATAAATGTAAAAAAATAATAATAATAAATAATTTTGAAAATTAAAATATACATGACTTTATTTGGTGGGACATATTTTATAAAAATAAGTATATCTTCTTAAATTAAAATTAAAACATTATTTTTTTCAAAATTATTACTTATACTTTTTCAACAAATAAAATAGCCATTTTATGATAATAAAAATATGTTTAAAGTTTGACTAAAATTTGGTGGGACATATTTTATATACAAAAATATTTAACTTATATTATTTCGAAGATATAATAATTTTCTATATGAAGAAAATCTATAACAATTTTTTTATAAAGATATATACCTAGCATATACGTATTCGCACTCGAAATACAAATACCAGAATAAATTAATAATGAAAAAAAATCATAGTAAAATTTTAGTGGGTTTACATCCTACCCAACTTACAAGAATTTTGTACACGAAATTTAGAAACAACTAGGGTAGGTAGGTTTGAGGGGATACAAATTTTTTGATAAAAACACGATCAAATCATTGGGTGAGAAAAAGTGAACGACATACAACGAAAACAACCAATTCGCAATTTAGATAACTAAGAGAATAAATCAATAGTGTAGTTTTGAAATGATCATGTAAATGACATCCTTTTGTGTCTAATTTGATCCTACTTCTATCAATCCTAGAAATGCGGAATCTAAAAAATAGTTAATAACTTCCTTGATCTTAATCTAGGATTAATAACTCAATTAAGTCGGGTTTAAGATCGTCATCATTTTTGAAACGTCGATATTATCTCATCCATAATCACTTTTTACAATTTTAATTTCTCCTCAAAATTTATATTCCATAAACATAAAGTCCTTGGACCTATTTTCCTTTCCTTTATCTAATTTGATAATCGTCCTCAAGAATTTTACTCACAAAATTTTGATTCCAAAATATATCTTTTAATTCTGTTATCTCGTACTAGAAATTCCATGAGTTCCGAAACTTTTAATTCAAATAATCTCTACTCTTCTCCTTCAATATATCTATATAGTTATATATATTTTTTTCCTTAAGCTAAGTTTAGTCTTTCATAACCTTCTTGAAATTCAATAATTCTTCAACAAGTTTAATCGAAGGTAAAAAATCAACCACATCCCAATATGAAATTTATGTTCATAATCATTAGAGAAATTAATCCTCAAAACATCAAAATTAAAAAGAACTCTCACTCAACACATCGCATTCCTCAATTTCATGTAGTAGGGTTTACCACATATTTTAACTTTTGTCCAATCTTATATGTACCTCATAACCTCATAATCATACTAACTTACTATACTAAGAATTTTCTCTATGGGGATTCCTAATCTAGTCTCGTATAACTATAGGGTGTCATGATACAATATTCATCTTCGCACAAGGAAATCATACAAGAAACAAAGATTCCATGAATTACGGAGGAGTTTAAATGAGAATCCTTAATGAGTGAAGTAAGTCAATTGAGTGAAGTAAGTCAATTGTGAGGAGAATATTGTTACGTTATGTCACGACCCGAACCCTAGAGTAAGGGCACGAGACGTGGGTACGTCCAGCCTACGTCGCAGTGTCGGCGGTAGAACGCTGTCCTAGGTCAACATCTAACAATATAAAGGTACCTGTACAGTATATACTCTCTGAATGGAGGTGACATAGCAATACAGTCTCAATCACAACTAAGGTAGAACAGGATAAAAATAGATAGATAAATAACCAGAACGGAAGAAATCACAGAGATACACTCCAGAATTCTATGTGACTAAATAAGTACATATCCCAAAACATCTCAGAATCCGTATACAGTAATCCATGAAAAGTAAAGACATCCTAATCTAGGGGAGTGTCATCAACTGCTAGTGGATCCTGCTGCTGGTCCAAGTCACAGCACTCATCTAGTGTAGCACCGTAATACGTAGGACAGAACGCCACAGCCTCGTCCTCTGTAATATTTCAACAGGTCCAGTCAGGACATGAGCGAGCACAGTACATCTCAACAAATCATAGCAGGTCAGGATATATAATCATGCTAGAGAGTAATATACAAGAAACTGAAGAAAATAATATGATAAAAAGGAAGACTGCAAATAAATAGCTACAGTATATAGAGAACTATCAGTGACTAGTGATTCAGAGCACAAGACGGTTATGTAAACGGTACGATGTTGTACACGAGTAGTCTACAGAGGTTTGTACACGAGTAATCTACTGGATTGATTACATAACCACTTCTACTTCCCCGCCCCAATCAATACACAAGGATCTAGCCAAGTTATGTTATTATACACGAAGAATGGTCGTACACGAAGATCATGTGAGTACATGAATATACACGATTTCACACGATTTGTACACGAATGTCACGATTACAAGGAGTACACGATGCTCACGATAAAGTACACGAACACGAAATACCCGATGTATCCGCTAAGGGGATAACATCGCACGACAAGATCCATATAGTTCTAATCTGTGTTTCCAACGTGTCAGCATCATGTAAAGTAATCTAAAGCAGGAAATATACTCCTAATGCAGGATATAAAATGATCAGAGAATGTACTCGCCTGTATCATGAGTATCTGAAGAATATCTATTGTCCGAGGAGTGGTGTCTGTCTCCTATAGAATAGTACAAGTCACTATGAGTCAAAGAAAATAATAGCACCAAATCAATTATACTAAAAATTACTGAAAATTCTAATAATTATAATTAATACTAAAAGTTCCAAATAATTCCCAAAATTTTAAAAATGACCAAAATACCGTCAAGCTAGAAATGTGGTAGTGACAAATCTACCCCCCTTAAAATAATTTTGTCCTCGAAATTAAAAGGGCGAAACTAACTGATGAGAAGGATAGATAATCATACCTCACGGTGCAAACAAATATGGGTATCGCTCGCGCATCTCATCCTTCCGCTCCCAGGTCGACTCTCCTGGAGAATGATGCCTCCATGCGACGCGAACCAAGGGTATCACCTGGTTTCTCAGCACCTTCTCACGGTGATCCAGAATCTCCACAGGTTGCTCTGGATAACTGAGAGTAAGTCCAACCTCAATCTCCAAATGATCGAGCACATGGCTAGGGTCAGCCACGTACAGTCTCAACTGTGATACGTGAAATACGTTGTGGACGCCCAGTAGTGCAGGTGGCAAGTCTAGCCTATAAGCCACATCACCGACCCTCCCGTTGATCACGAAAGGTCCGATGAAGTGCGGACTAAGCTTCCTACCTCCACCAAAACGTAACGTACCACGAGTCAGAGATATTCGCAGAAAAACCATGTCTCCAACCTAATCACAAGCAATGTCTCAAGTTACTAAAAATCAAACATGATCAATCAAACAAACAAAAATAAAACCTTCTTCTAATCCTATCTGTAATTTTGTACCTCAAACTCCAACGGCATCCGGTGGCTATCGGCCCAGTGTCGATGTCTGTCCTGCGCCATGCGAAGTCTGTCCCTGATGAGCTTCACCTTCTCGGCTGCGTCAACAACCATCTCTGGTCCCAGTAAAGCTCTCTCTCCAACATCATCCCAAGATAAGGGTGTACGATACCTACGCCCGTACAGAGCCTCAAAAGGTGACATCTCAATGCTGGCCTGATAACTGTTGTTGTAAGCAAACTCCACCAAATGTAGATGATCCTTCCAGGAACCTCCAAATCCAGGACACACGTTCGGAGCATATCCTCAAGCGTCGGAATAATCCTCTCTGACTGTCCGTCCGTCTGGGGGTGGTATGCAGTACTAAAGTTGAGCTGAGTGCCCAAACTAGTCTACAAACTCCTCCATAAATGGAAAGTAAAGCGACTATCCCGATCTGAGACAATGTTGACGGAAACTCCGTGAATCCTGACTATCTGTCGCATGTACAACTCCGCAAGCCTCTCTGTAGACGTCCCCACCTTGAATGGCAAGAAGTAGGCCGATTTGTTCAACCTGTCAACGATGACCCAAATCGCGTCTTTCCTTCCGGGTGTACGCGGTAACCCAGATACGAAATCCATGGTGATATGCTCCCACTTCCACTCTGGAATGGACAACGGCTGTAATAATCCTCCGAGCCTCTGCCTCTCTGCCTTGACCTGCTGACAGACCAAGCATCTAGCTACGAAGTGGGCCACCTCCCACTTCATCACGTGCCATCAGACATGCTCTCGCAGATCCTTGTACATCTTGTTAGCACCAGGATGTATAGAGTGCTGCGATCTGTGAGCCTCCTGTATGATCTGCTTCCTGAGCTCCCCGCTAGGCACATATAACTTAGAGCCGTGCCTCAAGGCACCATCCTCTGCAAGAGAAAACTCACCAACCACCAACCATGTACGAACCTGCTCTCGGATACACCGCAGAGCCACATCCTCGAACTGTGTCACCTTGATCCTCTCAATCAAGTCCGACTGTATTTGAAGGCCCCACAACTGCATCTGCACTTCGGGCACAATCACCTCAATCCCAAGGCTCTCCAAATCTGCAAGCAAGTGCCGGTCCATAGTCAAACAAATGGTTGTCAGATACCTACTCAAGGCATCGGCAACCACGTTGGCCTTCCCGGGGTGATACTGAAGTGAGATGTCAAAGTCCTTCATCAACTCTAGCTACCTGCGCTTCCTCATGTTGAGCTCTTTCTGTGTAAACACATACTTCAAGCTTTTGTGATCTGTAAAAATCTCCACCCTCTCTCCATACAGATAGTGCTTCCACAACTTCAGAGAAAAAATCACTGCTGCTAACTCCAGGTCATGGGTAGGTTAGTTCTTCTCATGGGGACGTAACTGCATGGAAGCATAGGCAATCACCTTCCCATGCTGCTGCAAGACACAACCCAGCCCCTTCCCTGAAGCGTCACTATAGATAGTGAATCCTCCTGAACCTGAAGGCAATGTCAGAATTGGAGCTGTCGTAAACCGCTTCTTCAACTCATCAAAAGCTGTCTGACACTCCTCTGACCAAACATACTCAGCATCCTTCCGGGTCAACCGAGTCAACGGCTCTGCAACCCGGGAGAAATCCTACACAAATCTCCTATAATATCCTGCCAGCCCTAGGAAACTTCTGATCTCTGCCACTGAAGTCGGCGTTGTCCAAGCCTCAACTGCTGTGATCTTCTTCGGGTCCACTGAGTTTCCATCTCCAGTCACCATATGACCCAAGAAGTCAACCATGTCTAGGAAGAACTCGTACTTCGAGAGCTTGCCATACAATCTCTTCCTCCTGAGTGTCTCCAGAACCACTCTCAAGTGCTCCTCGTGCTCTTCCTCTGTCTTGGAATACACCAGGATATCATCAATGAATACCACCACGAACTTGTCCAAGTACTGGTGGAATACCTTGTTCATTAGGTTCATAAACACTGCTGGTGCATTGGTCAGCCCAAACGGCATAACCAAAAACTCAAACTGCCCGTACCGCGCCCTGAAAGCAGTCTTGGGAATATCCTCCCTCTTCACCTTCACCTGGTGATAACATGACCTCAGATCAATCTTGAAGAACACCCGAGCTCCGCTCAACTGATCAAAGAGATCATTGATCCGCGGCAATGGGTATTTGTTCTTGATCGTCAGGTTGTTAAGTGCCTTGTAGTCGATACACATCCGTACCGACCCATCCTTCTTTGGTACGAAAAGTATCGACGCACCCCAAGGTGAAGAACTTGATCGGATAAAGCCCTTGTCCTGCAACTCATCCACCTGCTTCTTCAGCTCCACTAATTTACTGTTGTTCACTCGATAGACATGCTGAAAAATCGGTTCCGCACCGGGAACCAAGTCTATCGAGAACTCTACATCCCTGTCCGGTGGAAGCCCTGGCAACTCCTCTGGGAATACGTCCATAAACTCTGCGATCAAGGGATGCGGAGCCACCTGCTCCTCAACTGATGCTCTACAGAAGACTCCGTCGTCCTGCTCTGCCTGCCGTCGGGCGTACTCAAACTCTGGCTCTTTTGGCGCCCCAAACAAAACTCTACCCCCTCGACAATCAATACGGACGTAAAGTCTGCTCAACCAGTCCATACCTAATACTATATCGTAGTTCGGTAATGGCATGACGAGCAAACTCACCCCCAACTCTCGGCCTTCCAATATGACGCTCCGCCCTCTGTAAACATCACTCACGAGGATGACCCTACCCCCGGTCGTGATCTTGCAGGTCCTAGGCAATGGTTCAGAAATCAGACTGTGTCTAATAGCATACGATACTGACACAAAGTTGTGGGAAGCCTCGGAATCAAAGAGTGCAAAAGCTGGAAGGGAGTCGAGAAGAACCGAACTTGCTATCAACTCCCCTACGGCCTTGACTTCCTCAGCCGCCATGGTGAAAGCTCGCCCCTGCTGTTGTCACGACCCGCACCCTAGGGTTAGGGCACGAGAACGTAACAACGCCCAGCCTACGCCGCAGTATCGGCGGTAGAACGCTGTCCTAGGTCTCAATGCATCTAATAGTATAAGACTAAACAGTTTATACTCCCCGAATGGGGGTGACATAGCAGAATGTAAACTCAATCACATCTAAGGTAGAGCATAAAGGAAGATAGATAAAACATGAAATCGAAAAGAGATACAACAGATAGAAGTCTAAGTGTCTAAGGTACAAACTCAGAATACATCTCAAAGCTCAAATACAGTAATCCATAAAATAAATACAACTCCAGACAACTGAAAATAGCTAACTAAACAACCTCTAATGTCTCTTCTAGGCTAGCAGGCAAATCTCCAAGCTATCTGTAAAATTTGTCAACGTATCCTGTCAGGAAAATGAACAAGTACAAACACTAACAGCAGTTCTATATGAATTAAGAAATACTATAAGAGACAGTAATAATGAGATACAAGACAAAGAATATAGGCGACTTGGGAACCATTTGAAAGCCGAGTTACAACCCTTAAACCAAACAAGGACCAGAGTTGTAACCCTTCTTTCGAACAGAACCTAGTCCCATCATCATGGTACAGTATAAAAGGCAGGTAGAGCATATGAGAAATGAATCATAGCATGGTAAAAGTACAGTAAGTAAAGGTGAACTGGAATGTAAGATATGACAACAAATAAATAAAAAGTAATTTAAACTATTAGGGCAAAATGTGATCGGCTGGAAAACACGAAAAGGTTATCCATTTGGCCTGGCAATCACACGAAAATCTCTGGAAAGGGTCATGCCGGCCAACCTGGGGGTATCTGCTATACCCTACGTGAGGTGAGGGTGGCGCTAGCAATATATAGTAACACACGGAGGCTTTGATCACATAACCCCTAATAATTCCCCTCTATCCCCCGAATAGTATTACGGATCCGGACATGGCACGTCATGACACAGGGTTCGAGAGGAGGGGGCCAGCCCACTCCCAAATCAATGTCTATACAAGTACAGGAACACGAAAATATCTCATACCCATATACCAAGAAAGTCCAGGAATAACATCTCATGACAGGATCCGACGTATACTAGTCCGTGAACCGTCGTGTCGGGAATCAAGTAAAACACTACGACTGAATCGGATATAGTAGATATCAAGACAATAAAAACTATCAGTGAATGTACTCGCTTGACATCTGAATATCCAAGGTAAAGATACTGTCCGAGAAGAGGTGTCTGGCTCCTAATTAGAACAGCACAAGTCACAACATGTCCAGAAGGATAATATAAAGCACTACAATGCATTCTACATGAATCTAGGTCAACTAGGCCAAAGTCAACCCTTGGTCAACTCTGGTCAACTGCACTAGTCAAACTAGGTCAAACTAGGTCATGTCCTAATCCAGCAAGTCTTACTAGGCCTAACCAAGACTATCCTAGCAAGCACACATCAATACAAGGCTATACAAGCCAACATACACCCAACTCTATATAGCATGCAATTATTCAATACTCAAATAGGCAAGAATTCACATTAGATATACACTAGGTAATCTATTACTTTAAGCTATACATGTCTACACATATATACACATGCATATATTGGTATTCAACATTAGGTCTATAATCATGGCATTTTAATGGCTATGTAAACTTATATATTATAATACAATATGCTACCATATATATAATATACATACATAGCTAAGTTAACTATATTCATAAATACTTATTTAAGAGGCTATGTGTGTGTATGTGAACATGGCAAAGGGGCAAGTGAGGGTTAAATGGGCATACATAGTGTTTACATATCAAAGAGTGTCAAAGTGTAAGTGAACAAAGTGTCAAGTATGATAGTGTCAACATAGTGTAAGGGGTACATGAGGTAATATAGGATTTGTGTTAACATAGAATATTACATCTCATTAACTTGTATATTATATACATTACATCTATTATTACATTACATTCATGCTTGCATTCATTCATCATTCATTTATTCTCTTGCACTACTATATGCACCATACATTACATACTATGGAACCTACATATTCATTACAAGGCATACTTATACATGCTTACATTAGATAGGATACTTACACCTCATACATCATTTATTTAACCATTTACTCATACTTGCATTTTCTATTTAGTTACATAATGTATATACATTAACATGGGTTAAAATCAAATAGAACATTATATTACACACAAGGGTGCACAAAATGCATATGCCGAATAGTAACTCCTACTAATAATCAATACTGTACCAACTCAGCATGAATTAAATTCTAGGATTAAAGTATGTTATAGATCTATGTGTTAGCTTTCCGAAACTTCAAACGGATCGTGTTTTCGTTTCCGGAAACTCCAGGAATCGCGAAAACACCGAGAACGCGTTTGTCTTTCATACAGCTGACACTCAAATAATTCTCAAGAAAGTTACAGAAAGAATTAGGCCTATTAATACATGTTTTTGGGAAGCTAACTTCAATACGCTTCTTTTAAAAAAAATGGGAGATTAAACCGAGCTTTGAGCTAGAAGTTATGACATTTCTAAGTTATGGCTGAAATTAAAAACGTGGATAAAAATCATGACGGATTTAAATAGTTTGAGCCAAAAGAATACACAATATATATCCTAATTATCCACAACAATAATAGCAATAATAATATGAGGAACCACACTCACAAACTTGATTATATAATCATCATGAACCATTTATTACATATGTAAATATAGATACACTCTCATTACAATATATATATATATATATAAATCTATATATGTAACATGAACACATCCACAACACAAAGGACACTCCTATGACCTCCAAATGGACAAAAAATGGACACAAATGGAGATACAACCATGGGGGTCATTCCTATGGGTTCAAAATAGACCTATATGCATGAGGAAATGAAAAAGGAGAAGGGATTTATACCTCCCGGTAGATCGAATCGAAGAAAAGCCTTCCCGGAGCGACACCGACACGTAGAGATTCCAAAAGGACACGAACGAGCTCCGAATCCTCCCAAACTTGGCTAGCTCCTCCCTTTCATGGAGTAGAGGAGAAAAGAAGAAGATTTGGTAGAAGAAGGAGTTAATTTGGTGGAGAAATGATAGGGATTTGCTCTCTAGAAATTTGGTGAAGAACAAGAGAGAAAAATAGATGGATAATGACAAATGGGAAGCTCAACCCTATCCTTATTGTGGCTGGCCATAAAGGTGGTTTTGTCCTATTAGGAAAAGTCCAAAAGCCCCTTTTCTAGTCTATTTACTAATACATTGGTAAGGGGTTAAGTTGGGGGTAGTTTGGTCAATCCTAAAACACTAATCCATATTAATACTAACCAAAATAATTAGTCTAGTCACTAACTAAAATTAATATCATGTAGACTAAAATTAATATTATGTGGGCCATGCCTAACTAATGTGTGGGCCCGCTAGAGTTAAAACTACCCCGGGTCTCCGATACAAGTCGGAATGAGTTAAAATTCGAACCCGACTCAAATAACCCCAAAACAATATCATAAATAATAAAATAAATTTCAACCCCAAAATAATATCATAAATAATAAATTAAATTTTAAAAATATTCAAAAATATAAAATAACAAAAATACCCCTATTTTTGAAAACTGGGGGTGACAAATCTATCCACCTTAAAAAAATTTCGTCCTCGAAATTAAAACAAAGCAATCACAGGAAACACATGCAGAAAACAATCTCATTCAAATACTTTTCAAAAAAAATCAGCAATAAAAAAAAATCTCCTTGAGGCACATCAAACATTTATAAATAAAAACTGATACATGTCCGATACGGACACAAAACCATCACACCTATCAAAGGTCAAAATTAACAATCATCAACGCAATAAATATCAAAATAATTCAAGGAGGTCAAATACAAAATATTCTTAGGCCAGAAATGACATTTAAACATCCTAATCACATTGTTAGGCTCTAGGTCAAACAGTCTCTAGGGTTTCACTAGCAAAACATCAAAATTACAAGTCAAGATTTTAAATAGTTTTAAAATGATTTAAAAAAATTACCAAAAATTATATCATGATTTAAATGTCAAATCAATAAATGATTAAAATTTCAAAATTACTCTCATTTTAGAAAATTGGGTGTTACAAGTCTACCCACCTTAGAAAATTTTCATCCTCGAAATTAAAATGTCCATACTCCCTCTAGGTCAAACCCCCACAATCAAAGTCCCAGATTAAAACAAATCATGTGATCAAAAGGATGACATACAGGGTCATTGCATACGGTGGTAGTGAAAGTCTCATCTAGGTATACTAGTCATGCTAAACCAAGACGGTCTTAGGGTATCAAACACACAAGAAATCTAGAGTGCTAAACTGAAAAAGATACAGAAATAACAAATCATCAAAACTGTAAGACAGTCTACCATCCTATGTGAAAGCTGGTACTCATAAAAAAATATAAAAATAAGAAAGGTAACTTCCAATAATCTAAAAGGGTACAGAAAAATCTATTTCAAAGTTAAAGAATTGAAAGTCACTTGCATTGAAATCCAATCACAATATATATATAGAGAGCGTTAGAGAGGGAAAAGCTGGCATTATGTAATGTTATATGGTTTGTGTGTGTATGTGTGTATGTGAATAGGTTAATATTGTAAGATAGTAGGCATGTGTGTAGACGAAATATACATAAAATTGTATATGAAAAATTGGGTTTCAAAACAACGGCTATCAAGTTACACTAATCATGGTATATTGGTTAAACAATCTACAATACGCAACTTATTTACTCATAACATGCATGGCTAACCTTATACATATATATATAAAGAGGGTGTGTGTGTGTCCTTGTACAGGGTTATAGCCTAGTATTGAAAGGTTAAACCCAGTTTTAGTTCAGCATTTACATGCAAAGTCTGAAAATAAGCTAACTTTTAAAACAGTAAAATATTAACATAATGCAGTCTCAGATTTTAGGGTTTTGAAACATCGCAACCCATCTCAATGGTCCTAATACATCCTAACATGATAGAAATGAAACCCTAACATACTATCCATACATTTATCCATGCACACAGTTCAATATTACATGTTAAATCTGAAATTTAACTAAACATGGAAATCATGTAAAAAATGTTAACATGTAACTAGTTTTCAGGATTTTGGAAAAATTTGAATATTAAAAACCAACTCAATGTTTATCACAACTAACATGTAAGAATATGAAACCTAAATTTATATCCCTACTTCCCACAAGGTATATAGCTCAAATATTACATTTAAGAAATAAAACAGCAATTTGAACTAACATTTGAAATCCCGCATTAAGGGTTAACATGCACACAGTCTCAGATTGACAAATTTAACATAACTTCACCAATTTCTCTAAAATTAAAACCCTGTAGATATCATACATGTACAGTTATGTAGACAAAACTAATAACATGAAATTTATATTTAAATTACGAATTTAAACTGGAAAAGCAGAAAACCAGAAATATTGAGGTTTGACAATTTAAACATCAATAACATATTAATGTGTATTTAGACAGGTGGGAAATCAAGTGTAGCATGCATACGTGTCAGGCAAAGTATTTGTGTCCACTATATCTATATTCACATGACCCAATATAAAAACCGAATTCTATATCAAGAGCAACATTTAGAATTCTACCAAGATTGTAAAGTAGGCGATTGATGTAATCAAGGCAGTTTTATTATTATTATTTAATACAAGAATAATAGCAAGAAAGAAATAACGATAAAATCTGTTTTGCTTATCTATTTAAAGAAGAACTATTTTGAAATCCAGAGCTAAATTATCAAATCCAAGATAAAGTCTAGCAAAATTATCGATTCATTGTATTAAGAATAACTCATAGCAAGAAGTTACGCAAAGGTTTATAAAACAGGCAAACCTACTCTTAAGTTAAATAATGAGAAGCAAACAAAACAAAACAATTAATAAATTTTTTTGAAGGACAGAAACAAAAGTAGAGAAAATATGTTTCGAAAATATTTAAGGTACAATCTGATAATTATATGCGTCTGTCCAAAATCATGGTACACTAAATCCTCATCATACTAGTAAGCAAGGCTACGATAATCACAAAGTCCACGACTTAGGCACATACCTCTAAAATCATGGTATTTAACATTTTTGCGATGCCGCTAGCTTGGCTGCAAAAATCTTAAATTCCCACACCCGAGAGATATATCCAAGTCAAACTATATGTCCTCACCATGCTGGCTAATGTGACCGTAGAAGACTAGACACCATAACTTAGATGACCTAGCCCATATAATTTCATCTTGACAAAATTAATTTAAATCAACAATGAATACTCAAAAATCAATTCAAATTTATCAATGAACATCAAAATCCAAAAATGAACAAAAATCCATGAAAATACAAACTCGGATGCAACAACTATCATCAAAATTTAAAATTCAATAATCATCCTTCAAAATCAATAAATACAAACTCAAATTCAATAATAATCCATCAAAATCAAATTCAATAGCAGAAAGTAAAGGTAAATCAATCAAGGAAAAAGAGTTTTCAAATCGAAGTTAAATAAGATTCTCAAGGGTCGTCCCGGGAATCTTTCAAGGGTCCTAACTGTGATTGAGTACCTTCAAAATATATCCTAATCCTACTGCAGGCTGTAGTGGTACTCTAGTTCGAATACCACTATACTTTTAGTCTCGACCTGTATGGGCCACCACTAAAAACGTGTCATGACCCGCACCCTAGGGTTAGGGCACGAGAACGTAACAACGCCCAGCCTACGCCGCAGTATCGGCGGTAGAATGCTGTCCTAGGTCTCAATGCATCTAATAGTATAAGACTAAACAGTTTATACTCCCCGAATGGGGGTGACATAGCAGAATGTAAACTCAATAACATCTAAGGTAGAGCATAAAGGAAGATAGATAAAACATAAAATCGAAAAGAGATACAACAGATAGAAGTCTAAGTGTCTAAGGTACAAACTCAGAATACATCTCAAAGCTCAAATGCAGTAATCCATAAAATAAATACAACTCCAGACAACTGAAAATAGCTAACTAAACAACCTCTAATGTCTCTTCTAGGCTAGCAGGCAAATCTCCAAGCTATCTGTAAAATTTATCAACGTATCCTGTCAGAAAAATGAGCAAGTACAAACACCAACAGCAGTTCCATATGAATTGAGAAATACTATAAAAGACAGTAATAATGAGATACAAGACAAAGAATATAGGCGACTTGGGAACCATTTGAAAGCCGAGTTACAATCCTTAAACCAAACAAGGACCGGAGTTGTAACCCTTCTTTCGAACAGAACCTAGTCCCATCATCATGGTACAGTATAAAAGGCAGGTAGAGCATATGAGAAATGAATCATAGCATGGTGAAATTACAGTAAGTAAAGGTGAACAGGAATGTAAGATATGACAACAAATAAATAAAAATTGATTTGAACTATTAGGGCGAAATGTGATCGGCTGGAAAACACGGAAAGGTTATCCACTTGGCCCGGCAATCACACGAAAATCTTTGGAAAGGGTCATGCCGTCCAACCTGGATAACCGGCACGGGGTATCTGCTACACCCTACGTGAGGTGAGGGTGGCGCTAGCAATATATAGTAACACACGGAGGCTTTGATCACATAACCCCTAATAATTCCCCTCTATCCCCCGAATAGTATTACGGATCCGGACATGGCACGTCATGACACAGGGTTCGAGAGCAGGGGGCCAGTCCACTCCCAAATCAATATCTATACAAGTACAGGAACACGGAAATATCTCATACCCATATACCAAGAAAGTCCAGGAATAACATCTCATGACAGGATCCGACGTATACTAGTCCGTGAACCGTCGTGTCGGGAATCAAGTAAAATACTACGACTGAATCGGATATAGTAGATATCAAGACAATAAAAACTATCAGTGAATGTACTCGCCTGACATCTGAATGTCCAAGGTAAAGATACTGTCCGAGAAGAGGTGTCTGGCTCCTAATTAGAACAACACAAGTCACAACATGTCCAGAAGGATAATATAAAGCACTACAATACATTCTACATGAATCTAGGTCAACTAGGCCAAAGTCAACCCTTGGTCAACTCTGGTCAACTGCACTAGTCAAACTAGGTCAAACTAGGTCATGTCCTAACCCAGCAAGTCTTACTAGGCCTAACCAAGACTATCCTAGCAAGCACACATCAATGCAAGGCTATACAAGCCAACATACACCCAACTCTATATAGCATGCAATTATTCAATACTCAAATAGGCAAGAATTCACATTAGATATACACTAGGTAATCTATTACTTTAAGCTATACATGTCTACACATATATACACATGCATATATTGGTATTCAACATTAGGTCTATAATCATGGCATTTCAATGGCTATGTAAACTTATATATTATAATACAATATGCTACCATATATATAAGATACATACATAGCTAAGTTAACTATATTCATAAATACTTATTTAAGAGGCTATGTGTGTGTATGTGAACATGGCAAAGGGGCAAGTGAGGGTTAAATGGGCATACATAATGTATACATATCAAAGAGTGTCAAAGTGTAAGTGAACAAAGTGTCAAGTGTGATAGTGTCAACATAGTGTAAGGGGTACATGAGGTAATATAGGATTTGTATTAACATAGAATATTATATCTCATTAACTTGTATATTGCATACATTACATCTATTATTACATTACATTCATGCTTGCATTCATTCATCATTCATTTATTCTCTTGTACTACTATATGCACCATACATTACATACTATGGAACCTACATATTCATTACAAGCCATACTTATACATGCTTACATTAGATAGGATACTTATACCTCATACATCATTTATTTAACCATTTACTCATACTTGCATTCTCTATTTAGTTACATAATGTATATACATTAACATGGGTTAAAATCAAATAGAACATTATATTACACACAAGGGTGCACAAAATGCATATGCCGAATAGTAACTCCTACTAATAATCAATACTGTACCAACTCAGCATGAATTAAATTCTAGGATTAAAGTATGTTATAGATCTATGTGTTAGCTTTCCGAAACTTCAAACGGATCGCGTTTTCGTTTCCGGAAACTCCAGGAATCGCGAAAACACCGAGAATGCGTTTGTCTTTCGTACAGCTGACACTCAAATAATTCTCCAGAAAGTTTTAGAAAGAATTAGGCCTATTAATACATGTTTTTGGAAAGCTAACTTCAATACGCTTCTTTTAAAAAAACGAGAGATTAAACCGAGCTTTGAGCTAGAAGTTATGACATTTCTAAGTTAGGGCTGAAATTAAAAACGTGGATAAAAATCATGACGGATTTAAATAGTTTGAGCCAAAAGAATACACAATATATATCCTAATTATCCACAACAATAATAGCAATAATAATATGAGGAACCACACTCACAAACTTGATTATATAATCATCATGAACCATTTATTACATATATAAATATAGATACACTCTCATTACAATATATATATATAAATCTATATATGTAACATGAACACATCCACAACACAAAGGACACTCCTATGACCTCCAAATGGACACAAAATAGACACAAATGGAGATACAACCATGGGGGTCATTCCTATGGTTCAAAATAGACCTATATGCATGAGGAAATGAAAAGGGGAAGGGATTTATAGCTCCCGGTAGATCGAATCGAAGAAAAGCCTTCCCGGAACGACACCAACACGTAGAGATTCCAAAAGGACACGAACGAGCTCCGAATCCTTCCAAACTTGGCTAGCTCCTCCCTTTCATGGAGTAGAGGAGAAAAGAAGAAGATTTGGTGGAAGAAGGAGTTAATTTGGGGGAGAAATGATAGGGATTTGCTCTCTAGAAATTTGGGGAAGAACAAGAGAGAGAAAAATAGATGGATAATGACAAATGGGAGGCTCAACCCTATCCTTATTGTGGCTGGCCATAAAGGTGGTTTTGTCCTATTAGGAAAAGTCCAAAAGTCCCTTTTCTAGTCTATTTACTAATACATTGGTAAGGGGTTAAGTTGGGGGTAGTTTGGTCAATCCTAAAACACTAATCCATATTAATACTAACCAAAATAATTAGTCTAGTCACTAACTAAAATTAATATCATGTGGACTAAAATTAATATTATGTGGGCCATGCCTAACTAGTGTGTGGGCCCGCTAGAGTTAAAACTACCCCGGGTCTCCGATACAAGTCGGAATGAGTTAAAATTCGAACCCGACTCAAATAACCCCAAAACAATATCATAAATAATAAAATAAATTTCAACCCCAAAATAATATCATAAATAATAAATGAAATTTAAAAAATATTCAAAAATGTAAAATGACAAAAATACCCCTGTTTTTGAAAACTGGGGGTGACAGCTGTCCACCCCAAGCCTGCTGCTGGTGCTGGTGGAACCTCTGCTGCTGGGTCTGCAGTGGCCCCTTCAGCTGTCCTGTTAGAGCCTTGGCTGCTCCAACTTCTCCTGGTACCGGACGTATCAACGCCACTGGACAATCTCGCATCTGGTGGTCCGCTGATCCACACACCAAGCTTCTACCGAGTCTCTTCCTGCACTCGTCCCACTTATGCCCAGGCTTCTTGAAGAAAGTACAACTGATAGCCTGCTGCCTGGGTGCCTGCTGCCCTCTCTGCTGCTGATACTGTACCTGCTGAAGAGGTGCCCTGCCCTACTGCTGATACTGCGGAACTGGCCTCTGCGGCTGCTGATGCTGGAAGTGAGGCCTCTTAGCCTGCCCCTGACTTCAGCTACCATCCTGGAAGTCACGACCCTTCTTCTGCTTCAATCCTAGGTCGTCTTCTGCCGCCATAGCCCCAGAAAATATCTTCGCAAAAGTAGCATTCCAGTCGCTCTTAGTCAGCAACCGAACCTCTCTAATCAAGCCTCGGCGAAACTTCTTCGCCTTCGTCTTCTCAGTCAAGTCATCTATAAATTGGGCCAATAAACTCTCCAGCATACTCAGCTACCATCTGGTTCCCCTGAACCAGACCCTCGAACTGTGCCCCGATACCTCCCAAGGCTACATTAGGAAAGAACTGCTCCTTAAACAGCTCCTTGAACTGGGCCCAAGTCTAGATCTCAACTCCTATCCTGGGATCTGTCTGATACCATGCACGGGCTAAGTCCTGTATCTGACTGCCCGCGACCTTGATCTGGAGTCGATCTGGTATCTCTGCCAGTCGGAATATCTCCTCGATATGCTCGATCCAGTCGTCGGTATAGTGGATGCCCTCTGTGCCGAAGAACTCTCTGGGATGCATCTTCTGAAAGTCTTGTATGTCCTTCTTCCTCCGACGGGGCTGCTGCTGCGCCCCCTGAGCAGTAACCGTCTCAACTGTAGTGCGAACCAGCTGGTGTGCCTCGTCGATCCCCTGACGGAAATCGGCAGTCTGTCTCTGCTGCTGCTGCTGGTGGGACTCCAGAATCCTCTCCACGAAAGAGAAGAGATTTACAGCATCTACCATCGCCGCAGGCGGAGGCTGCTGCAGTGGAAGGTCCTCGAGAATCACAGGGCTCTATCTCCTGGCTAGTAGAGGTGCTCCTCCAAAAGCTGTAGAGACACCGACTCCTGAGGGCTGTACTGGCCCTGCGGTACCGGGAGCTGGCTGCTGGATACGAGAGGTGGCAGACCCCTCTCCAGCGTCTCCCGTCCTGGGGCAATGCGATCTCGTCTCAACCATTCTGGAGACACAGATCAAACAAAAAACAATTACTGTGAATGAGTCGAATATCAAAGGAGGACAGTTTAAAATTCAAAGGAAGACAATAAGCAGCAAAATAGATATACGGAATCTGATACGGAGTTTTCCTAGTGTGATTGAGTACCTTCAATAAAATACTAATTCCTACTGCAGGCTGCAGCGATATTCTAGTTCGAATACCACTACATTTCCAACCTAGACCAGCATGGTCCACCACTAAAAACGTGTCACGACCCGCACCCTAGAGTAAGGGCACGAGACGTGGGTACGTCCAGCCTATGCTGCAGTGTCGGCGGTAGAACGTTGTCCTAGGTCAACATCTAACAATATAAAGGTACCTGTACAGTATATACTCTCCGAATGGAGGTGACATAGAAATACAGTCTTAATCACAACTAAGGTAGAACAGGATAATGATAGATAGATAAATAACCAAAACGGAAGAAATCACAGAGATATACTCAAGAATTCTAAGTATCTAAATAAGTACATATCCCGAAACATCTCAGAATCCATATACAGTAATCCATGAAAAGTAAAGACATCCTAATCTAGGGGTGTCATCAACTGCTAGTGGATCCTGCTGCTGGTCCAAGACACAACACTCATCTAGTGTAGCACCGTAATACGTAGGACAAAATGCCTCAGCCTCGTCCTCTGTAATATTTCAACAGGTCCAGTCAGGACAGGAGCGAGCACAGTACATCTCAACAAATCATAGCAGGTCAAGATATGTAATCATGCTAGAGAGTAAGATACAAGAAACTGAAGAAAATAACATGATAAAAAGGAAGACTGTAAATAAATAGCTACAGTATATAGAGAACTATCAGTGACTAGTGATTCAGAGCACAAGACGGTTATGTAAACGGCACGATGTTGTACACTAGTAATCTACAGAGGTTTGTACACGAGTAATCTACTGGATTGATTACATAACCACTTCTACTCTCCCGCCCCAATCAATACACAAGGATCTAGCCAAGTTATGTTATTATACACGAAGAATGGTCGTACACGAAGATCATGTGAATACATGAATATACACGATTTCACACGATTTGTACACGAATGTCACGAATACAAGGAGTACACGATGCTCACGATAAAGTACACGAACACGAAATACCCGATGTATCCGCTAAGGGGATAACATCGCACGACAAGATTCATATAGTACTAATCCGTGTTTCCAACGTGTCAGCATCATGTAAAGTAATCTAAAGCAGGAAATATACTCCTAATGTAGGATATGAAATGATTAGAGAATGTACTCGCCTGTATCCTGAGTATCTGAAGAATATTTACTGTCCGAGGAGTGGTGTCTGTCTCCTATAGAACAGTACAAGTTACTATGAGTCAAAGTCAATAATAGCACCAAATCAATTATACTAAAAATCACTAAAACTTCTAATAATTATAATTAATACTAATAATTCCAAATAATTCCCAAAATTTTAAAAATGACCAAAATACCCTCAAACTAGAAATATGGTAGTGACATGTTCAAAGGTTATGGTAAGGGTATGGATAATAAGATAGGGCTTTCTAATTAATGCCCGAATAAAGATTAAGGGTTTAGGTAATACAAGATAAAACATGAAATAAAGAGTATTAAGGAATCAAGATAAAATAATTTAGAAAGTTGGGGGACATGGTTCCTAGAGAGAAGATAGTTATCTAGGTTGGCAGTACGATCAAAAAAATATTCTAATTATTCGTAAGTTCGAAACGACTAGAGGGTCGTGATAATTGATCTAGGGTTGAGGAAAGGATGAGTAACTGAAGATGAGAATGTAGTTAGGTGGCTTGGTCGATGGCTAGCTGCGCTTGAGTATATACAACTATTATGGTCATAGGTAATAAGGCAACTAAAGGTGATACTCTGTGTCTATCTATAAATTATGAGCGTTTGTCTTTTTTAAAATAGATGAAAGACGAAAACAATAAAGTATTCTATGAAGATACGATCGAATAAAATACGGGGTTCAAAGGCGGTTGAATAGTTCAAAAGAGAGTTGTCAACACAGACGTGGATGAGATCCTAGAGAGCAAGTATATTTGTTACTATATCTTAATCCATGTAGAATAATCATAGGAAGAGCGAACCAAGTGCACTAGGTTGATCAGACCATAGTGCAATGGTTCTGATTAAACAATATGTTAGTGGGAGCTCCCACAATAATAAATATATGTTCTGAACAAGCTCGATAAAAGAATAAGCTTGCAAAAGTAGGCTATAATAGCAGCATTAATCAAGATAGTCCAAATATAAATATGTGAGATAATAATGAAAAAAATAGAAATAGTTCAAGTTCAACAAAATCTAAGGCTCGTTCGACGGTTGTTCTACTATATTCTTATCTAAGGCTTTGGTCGACAATGTGGGTTGGGGACCTCTATACTCTATAGTATAGGCAATCCTCTTAGTATCCTCTTTAATGGGTCATAAGGTCAAAGGGATTGTTAGGTCGTGAGGCATTCTACCCAACTTATAAGAGTTCAACTAATAGTGTAATAGAATAATGGAGCATGTACACATAGTACAAATCACCTTCCTAACTTCTATTAAGCACGAGAAATAAGTTTTATGGAAGAAAGGAATCAAGCAAGATGCAAATCAAGACAGTCAAATGAGACTTCAAAAATGGAATCAAGAAAGCAGATCAAGTATATGGATGAGATCCAAGAATCTAATCCTATAAGCAGGCATGCTTGGTACAGTCATGTAACCAAATAATTTATTCGTTGACCTATATGGTCTACCATAAAAATATAGAACGCCCAGTACTAAAATATGTAGAGGACTAGGTACGTAGACATGTCAGCCGTATAATGAATATATATAAGTTGTAAATGCAGTATAACCATGGAATACTAAATCTCATCCAAAAAATAAAAAAATAATGATATCATAAATCTGTTGGCCCATCAAGCCATAGTCAAACCGATTTTGATAATTGACTTAAAACTTCGAATGTGATATGAAAAAAAAACTGGAAATTACAGTTTACATCTTCTCTGATTTTCATATTTATTCTATATATTTCTTTTATTGAGTCTAGATTAAATTGTAAGTCGGGATCACTGGCATTTAGAAAGATAAATCCTAAAACCTATCTTTGATCCATTTCTCTTGACCCAAACTTGATTCATTTTCTGAACCAAACCAAACCCACATCCAAAAGCCAAAACCAAATCAGGTTGAGCAGAAACCCTGGTAACCGAATTCGGCCAGAGTTTTGCTCGAACTCAGACCGAACTCGGTCCCCTGGATTTCATCCTGGTCAGCAGCTTTACCTATTCTTTTGGATCACCAACGTTGAAAATTATGAACGTCATGCTACCGAGTACTGCCCGAACTCTGTCTTATAAAAACCTATAAAAAGAGAAGAAATTCCTATTTCTAATCACTCATTCATTCTTTATCTTCTCTATCTATTCTTAAGCTTTCTATTCAAATTATAAAGCTTTAATCTTTAAATCTCCAAGACAACCCGATTCTTCTAGTGCCGGTGGTTTTCGATTAGGAGTATTCGAGTTGTACAAAGCTTAGCATATAAAAGCTTTTCTCAGAAAGGTGTTGTTGAAGTTTGATCGTGGGCTTCGGATAAAAACACGACGGTGTTGAAGTTGGCATGTTCTTCGGAGTAAAGCACGCGGTGTAATCTCTTTTCAAAATAGTGGACTATAGTGAGCAAGAGTTCTCGCATACTGGACTAGTGTAATCCCCCAAAATTTTGGAGGATTTTTCTTTTTTATTAATTGCATAAATATTTTTTTTTTCGAATTATAATTTTGTTTATAAAGATAGCCTTAGTCATGCTACAAAAATTTTATGCACAATGATTGGACGATATGGCACGACTAGTGCAAGCAAGTGCCTGGACTAGCATATTAGTTGTATGTGCCAATGGAATTATTCTATTTGAAAATTTAGTTGTCTAGATTTAATAAACCATATTATGGTCATTTCTTCCATTTTATATATTACTTAATTATTATCTTTGAGATGTTATATTGTTGTAAAATATACTAGTAGCAAAATGTACTGACACGAAGGTAGCATAACCCTACCAATGTGTTGTCCACATTATTACTATTATGATTATTATTGTGATTGTTGTTATTTTTATTTTTATGGGCATTGCCATTATTAACAATACTATTATTGATTTTAGAAAAGGTATTAGAAATATTAGAATTTATCAGTATATTTTAGAAGGTGTTATTAGGATTCTTAGTATTAATAAAGGTGTATTTATGCCCACGAATATATATTATTAGCTATAAACTTATTCTATATTTTTAAGATTTTTTTTGGAATTTTAATTGAATTTATTTGGAGATGTATAAATCATATAATAAAAAGTAATATAAACAAAAAGTAAAGGAGAAAAAAAAGAAAAAAAAAGTGCATAAGAACTCCTCGTGATTATATCGCGAGAATCTTGTGGGCTGAAACCTGCGACCAGCATCCGCTCGACAAAGCTGTGAGCGTAGGTATATATACATACACAAAAACAAGAGCCCCCAAACCCTAACCTAACTCAATGGCCAGACCCCCTAGACGTCGGAGACCCCTCCCCTCGTACCGCCGAGCGCGGCCAACGGCGGTCGACCACTGCCACAGCCGCACCTGCAACAACAGCAACAGTCACGGCAATAGCAGAGTACAACTATGAGGTATCCATCTTCCTCAGAGTTTTTCTCTACACATATTCGATAATTTTTCGATCGGTAAAATCCTAAGCGAATACCACATGACCCTCTTCGAGATCCTTCAGGTGGTTTTCAAAATGACCCATCGACTTGCTCGAAAAATCGAGACAAAGTTGAAGAAAAACCTGTTTTCTAAACTGTGAAAAACGGTTTTAATACAACCACTTTTAAGTCGATTTTAAATCTGTACATTAGGGTTTCATATAAACTAGTTGCAAACAGTCAAAAACAACATAACTGAGAGTAGAACCCAACTTGTAGATCAGGATTTTGTTTATTATGCAGAAAGTTATTTGATTTCAAACTTGCGAGAGAAATTATTTGGAAAATTAAAAATTTCAATAACTTTTCCCGATACGACGTGCGTCCCGACAAATTGGACGACGTGGTCGCACACTATACGCATCGAAATATGCGTATGGATGTTGCTGACGTATGGGAACTGATGGAACTCGATTTCGTTGTGCGTGCACGACGAAATCAGTATGTATCCGTCGAGATACCCCCGTATCGACGTTTTGCAAACTTGGCCATAACTTTGTGCATGTTCGTCGGATCGACACGAAACTTACGCCATCATGACCGTATCAATTTTCTGGTCCTGTATGCCAAGTTTGGTACGAATATGAGAAGGTTGATCGGAGTGCCAAATTTGGCGGGCCCGTAACCCAACCTAATGGGCAATTTTGTGCACAGATCATCAGAATCCAAAATTGGACATACCGTTGGGTTCATCTCCTCAAACCGAATCCGTAGATATGCAGTTTGACAACTTAGAGACCGTAGACATTGGCCCACGTTTCGATGCAAAACAGGGTCCAACGGCGGACATCGTTTTAACCCGAAATTACTATTTTGTCCATGTTCTAGAATTTAACTTTTGGATAAGCGTTTCCTAGGTATATCACTTATTTCGAGGACATTCTTGATATTTATTTCAGCATCTGGAGTCGTTTGGAGATCGTGACATTCTTTGCTGATGTTGTGATTCTTGGACTTGCCACATTCGTATCACCAGGAAAGATACCTTGCCACCTTCCTTTGTGATTTATATATTCTTATTTTCAGTTATTATTTTTAGTATTTCTTATTTGTTGATATTATAAAACTGTGCGTCTAAGTCACACTTGGGTGCAAGACTTTGTCGGTCATTTTTTCTGCTTTTATTTATTTTTCTTACATTGACTTAGTCTAGTGACCACCCATTTGTTAATGAGGTATTGGTATATCTCATACGGCCTTGACACATACTTTATCACGTGATGTGAGTCACATGTAGGAAACGTACTCACGTAGTCGACCGGCCACCGATACGTATGAGGCGTGCGACGGTTAGGAGTAACTACCAATAGAATTGCTTGCTAATGGACTTGGCAGTTACTAGAGATTTCTATGAGTCATGGATGTGACCCTACTAGGCATTGGGTGGGGAGAACAGTTCCTTAACGTATGGGCCACGTATGCACTTTCCTGTTATTGCCGGTTATCTTCGCTTGAGATACGGTCCTGGATCCTGATACCCAATTTTCTGCTGGCCTCTGACATTCGAGGAATGTTATGCTTTGAGGTCCCTGGTATCTTGATGGGACCATACCTGTGTTCCTGCACCTGAGCCAGAGCGCCCATGCATTGAAGGTTTGTCCTTAACTGTATTTTTACTGTAGAATTGGTAGGCACCCTATTGCATGCATCCCCTTTTACTCTCTATTATATATCACAAATTATATGACATGTTTTTTATGTATCTTGTTACGTCCCTCTGAGGACCTAGTTATCTCTCCAGGTGTGTGCTTTGTGACTTTTCGTAGGTTTCTAGCCAAGGCCGTGATCTTCTCCATTTCTTCGAAGAGGATTGCTCTTGGTTCGTCTTGCCATTTTTTCGATCATTTTCTTGTATAATTTTTTTAATTTAAAATAGTTGGTAGTGGATTTGTCCCCGCACAACTACATGTACAAATGACAAATTCATAGTTGATTATATTATTATTCTTTATTTTGGTGGATGAGATTTAATTATCATGGTCTACTACATTTTACAGCTTATGTATACATACGAGGGTTCCATACATTAGAGTATACTTCGTATATATATAGCTGGCATGCCTACGTACTTAGTCCTAAGTATTTTAGGACTGGGGCGTTACATGTTTTTGTGGTGGCCCATGTAGGTCGCGTTTGTCACTTCGGTTATGTTACTATACCGATGTGAGCCTGCATATAGGATTAGGATATAGCAATCTCATCTACAAGCTTGACTTCCTCCTTTGATTCCAAATCTCGAACTCTCGTCCGATTACCTTGACTTCCTTCTACTTGATTCCTTTCACTATAAATCTTATCTTGTTTCGTGCTGAATAGGGAGGTTAGGAAATAACTCATACGAGTATACATTTTATATTCCTCAGTTACTCTATTAGTTGACTTTATAAGTTGAGTAGTATGACTACAACCTACCACTTGTATCCTTGTAACCTAGTGTTAAAGTGTAACAGAGTGATAATGAATATATGCTAGTATAGGAGAGATGTTTACCTGGAATATAGAGATTTTATAGTCCATACCCATTGGTCAACCAAGGCCTGATACAAGGACCAGTAGGATGACCGTATACGCAAGCACACCGGATAAGACTTAGATCCTTGTGAAACTCGAACTATTTATTACTGCTTTCAATGTGTTCTCCCTTCCTTATACTTTAAAATACCATGAATGACGATGCTATTTATCGTCTAGTTTTACAAGCTTATTCTTTGTCGAGCTTGTTCAGGACATATGTATACTGGGTATGCCCACAAGCATATTGTCTAATTAGAATCAATGTATTATGGTCTGATCAACCATAGTGCACTTGGTTCGCTCTTCATTTGATTATCCCACATGGATTGAGATATAGAGGTATCTAAGATCTCATCCGTGAATGCATTGACAATTTCTCTTGAATTACACATTCGTATTTGAATCACGTAATTGTATTCAATGACATCTTTCTTGAACTCTTTATTGCTTTTGTCATTCACTGATTGGAAAGACAAATGCTCGTATTTGATAGATAGATACGAAGTATCCCCCATGGCCATGATAATTATATGCACAAGTATAGCAACCATAGGCCAAGCTATATAACTACAACCTTGCCTAAAGTTGCTCGTCCTTTCCTTGACCCTAATACTAATATCGTGACCTTATAGTCATTCGAGCTTGAAAAATGAGTAAGATCTTACCCTTGGGTAAACTATAAACCTAGGAGACTATCTAATCTCTAGTAATCAATTATTGTGAGTCTCCAAATATTCATCTTGATTCTTGGCTTAACTAGGAACCCGTATGCCTTAACTCAAACCTTACTTGACTAGGCCCCTACAGTTTAGACAGAGAAGAATAGACCAAAACAAGGACAAGTATTGTAAGGACTGTAGTAGACACCCATTCCAAGATTAGAGATTCAGCAGATGTTACTCTAGGTACAAAATTCTATTATCAAAGAAGTGACTTAGTATTAGAACAACACATTCACCAGCTTAGCTAAAATCTGTAGCATGACGCCCTGTCATTATGTTGTATTAGTAATCAACAAGTGATGCATGAGCACTATATTCAATACCTCTAGAACCCTTGTGACTATAGTCCGGCTGGTTTGACACAAACAGAAATTTACGACTTAATAGTTAGAGATCTTTCCCATGATGTACTTTAGAGTTTGTTATCCCACTGATAGACTCTCGTACACCATAGACAAGTGGGTCATTCCATCTTATCGACTCAGGTACTACTATACGTGATCATTTCCATTTATTAGGACTCGGGGTACGATCCTCGAAACTGATTCAAAACTACCCTATCATGTTATCGATTACATCGTGACTTATTATCACCAAAGGTAAAGGTACGATGTCACGACTCAAATATTCCTAACCTCATTATTCCTAAAACTATGTCCTAGTCTCTAGAGTGAATAGATTGTAAGCCATTCTTACTTTTAGAAATTAGGGGATCACCGATTGATTGAGGTAAATCGGTTCTCACTAGGATGATAAATTAGTAACTCGTGAACTCCTACTTTCTTTTTAGATCTTTTGGTGTCCTTTACCGTGACTTTGATATTTGGAGTGTAATACTAGCTGTTACCTTCCAACAAAATTTATATACAAAACTAAAACGAGTCCACCTTCAAGTAGACATATCATGTCCCAATCAAACACATATCCTTTTACTCTATTATTATGATATGACTTTCAGGTCAAAAGGGACTAGCGATAACCCTTACCATAACGCTGATGTACTTTCCGACTGCAGGAGAGATCCAACCTTGACTCAAATCTTTTGGCTCAATATATGATTGTGATCTAATCAAAGTCCACTACACACATGCTACTGGTGTTCAACTAAATTGAGTTTTCTTGTGCTACTTAAAGACAAAAAGTCACATAAGGCGTATTTTGGGCTTTAGGAACCTAGTTATCCAACTCGGCTAAAAATTTTGCCCGACCACTTGACTTGGAACCTATATAAGATTGACGTAACCTACTAGGAATGGCTTAGATTGATTTCATAGCATCTCGTCCAGTTAATATAGATTAAAACCTTTGGGTCATTCAATCAAAGATTGAAGTCCAATTGGGAACCTATTAAGATTCAGTTAAACCCATACTAGCCATCGCCATATTTGTACTAATAAAACCAAACTTGATGAAATAGATCCTTACACCTATTATATAGTCCCCATCTCTTTGTTCACTAATTCTTCTTCCAAAAATTTATTCGCAATATCTCTTCATAGCCTACGCGGTGAGATGAATAGAATTTTGATGTACCAACTTGTTCCCGGTTGTGCTTGACCAAGACCCTTCCTATTACTTTGATGAAACATAGTCAATATATGAGCAATGTTAAATAAGTAATACCTAGGCTTCCTTTTGATCTCAGGACTATGATCAGGAGTTACTCATATCCTCAACATCTCCTTGAAATTTAATCTCCTTAGAAGTCCTGTTGCTGTGCTTTCTGTGTTTAACCAACTTCTATAAGTTAGGTAGTACCTTGAGCTTAGCATACCCTTTCTCTTATAATAGAATGCCATTCGTAACCGTTCCTACATCTGCTTGGGAGTTGCGACACGATCTTTGTATCATATGTTATATCCCTTTCCTCATGCGTTTAGATAACCACAACGAAAGATATAAACCTTGATTCTTCAAAATTGTTTTTTTCTATCATAGAATCGTGCCTTAGTTTCAATTCTGAGAGAAATTTCATAAAATATTTTAGCAAGCCTTTCTAAGCATTAAGCAGATGATCGTGATAGATTGGTTCCAATTGAACTAATAAAATAATGGCTCATAAACATCCACTTCAATCCATATCATATGATAGTCTCTACCGTGAATTTGATAATTAGAGCACAATACTAGCCATTTCCTTCCAATAAATTTTTCCCTCCTGAACTAGACCAGTCAAGCTACACACATGACATACACGTCTCACACAAACACTAGTCACTATGACTTAAAGAACCCGAACACTTACCTAATTATATTCCATAGGAAGATTTCTACAAATTACCATGGATTCTTAACTCCTGACCCACGAACTGGTTTGTTCCATAAAATCCTTCAATCTTATATCTTAGTAACCCTTGTTAGACAAAGACTAAAATTTCCTCGGACCAAAATATTCTAGTTATAGTTGTATTAGAGATTTCAACCCCCTGTAGAAAGGATGATCGATAGAAATGATGGTAAATTGTACTAATACTCCAATAGAAGTGTTGACCAAGGAAAGCCATAGCAACATCTAGGCTTTCTTTAAGACCTAAAACTGTAGTAAAAAATGCTCTACATTTCCGTGTCGTTCTTTAGAAATTGTCCTCCCTAGAAGTTTTGTAGCAACGATTTTCACGGTCAGCCAACTTCCATAAGTTGGGTAGAGCCTTGAATGAAAAATACCTTACCTTGTAGAATACGACAATAATCTTGGATTGCTTTATTTAACTACTTCCACCATCCTTTTGAAACCCGGGTAACGATTGGGCGTACCTCCCTTTGTATTTAAATTTTTATTTTTTTATATTAAGATTATTTTAATTTCGAGGACGAAATTTTTATAAGTTGGGTAGGATGTAATCCCCCAAAATTTTGGAGGATTTTTCTTTTTTATTAATTGCATAAATATAATTTTTTTGTAATTATACTTTTGTTTATAAAGATAGTCCTGGTCATGCTATAAAATTTTTATGTACAATGACTGGACGATATGGCACGACTAGTGTAAGCAAGTGCATGGACCAGCATATTAGTTGTATGTGCCATTGGAATTATTCTTTTTGAAAATTTAGTTGTCTAGATTTAATAAACCATATTATGGATCTTTGAGATTTTATATTGTTGTAAAATATACTAGTAGCAAAATGTACTGACCCGAAGGTAGCATAACCCTACTAAAGTGTTGTCCACATTATTACTATTATGATTATTATTGTGATTTTTGCTATTTTTATTTTTATGGTCAGTGTCATTATTACCATTACTATTATTGCTTTTAGAAAAAGTATTAGAAATATTAGAATTTATTAGTATATTTTAGAAGGTGTTATTAGGATTCTTAGTATTAATAAAGGTGTATTTATGCCCATGAATATATTATTAGCTATAAACTTATTCTATATTTTTAAGATCTTTTTGGAATTTTAATTGAATTTATTTGGAGTTGTATAAATCATATAAGAAAAAGTATTATAAAAGAAAATTATTGAGAAAAAAAAGAAAAAAAAAGTGCACAAGAACTTTTCGCGATTATATCGCGAGAAGCTTGTGGGCTCAAACCCGCGACCAGCATCCGCTCGACAAAGCGGTGAGCGTAGGTATATATACATACACAAAAATAAGAGCCCCCAAACCCTAACCTAACTCAATGGCCAGACCCCCTAGACGTCGGCGACCCCTAACCTGGCGCCGCCGAGCGCGACCAACGGCGGTCAACCGCTGCCACAACCGCACGTGCAACAAATAGCAACAGTGCGGTAACAGTAGAGTACAACTGTGAGCTACCCATCTTCCTCAGAATTTTTCTCTACACATATTCGATGATTTTTTGATCGGCAAAATCCTACGCTAAGCCCACATGACTTCAAGATCCTCCAGGTGTATTTCAAAACGACCCATCGACTTGCTCGAAAAATCGAGACGAAGTTGAAGAAAAACCTATTTTCTAAACTGTTTTAAAACAACCACTTTGAAGTCGATTTTTTATTTGTAAATTAGGGTTTCATAGAAACTAGTTGAAAATAATCAAAAACAACATAATTGAGAGTAGAACCCAACTTGTAGATCTGGATTTCGTTAATTACGTAGAAATTTATTTGATTTTAAACTTGCGAGAGAAAATATTTTAAAAATTAAAAATTTCAATAATTTTTCCCGATACGGCGTGCGACCCGACAAACCGGGCGACATTGTCACGCACTATACGCATCGAAAGGCGCGTATGGATGTTGCTGACGTGTGAGAACTGACGAAACTCGATTTCGTTGTGCGTGCACGACGAAATCAGTGTGTATCCATCGAGATAGCTCGTATCGATGTTTTGCAAACTTGGTCATAACTTCGTGCACGTTCGTCGGATCGACACGAAACTTGTGCCTTCAGGACCGTATTGATTTTTTGGTCCTGTATACCAAGTTTGGTCCGACTTTGGGAAGGTTGATCGGAGCGCTAAATTTGGCAGGCCCGCAACCCAATCCAATAGGCGATTTTGTGCACAGCTCATCGGTATCCAAAATTGGACATACTGTTGGGTTCATCTCCTCAAACCGAATCCGTAGACATGTAGTTTGACGACTTTAGAGACCGTAGACATTGGCCAGAGTTTCGGTGCAAAACAGGATCCAATAGCGGACATCGTTTTGACCTAAAATTATGATTTTGCCCCTGTTCCAGAATTTAACTTTTAGACAAGCGTTTCCTAGATATATCACTTATTCCGAGTATGTTCTTGATGTTTGTTTCAGCATCCGGAGTCGTTTGGAGATTGTGACATTCTTTGCTGATATTGTGATTCTTGGACTTGCCACCTTCGCATCACCACGCAAGATACCTTGCCACCTTACTCAATGATTTATATATTCTTATTTTCAGTTGTTATTTTTAGTATTTCTTGTTTGTTGATGTTATAAAACTGTGCGTCCAAGTCACACTTGGGTTCAAGTGACTTTGTCGGTCATTTTTTTCGCTTTTATTTATTTTTCTTGTATTGACTTAGTCTAGTGACCACCCCTTTGTTGATGAGGTATTGGTATATCTCATATGGCCTTGACACATACTTTATCACATGATGTGAGTTATATGTAGGACACGTACTCGCGTAGTCGGCCGGTCTCTCCAGGTGTGTGCTTTGTGACTTTTCGCAGGTGTTCTAGCCAAGGCCGTGATCTTCTCCATTTCTTCGAAGAGGATTGCTCTTCGTTCGTCTTGCCATTTTCTCGATCCTTTCTTTGTATAATTTCTTTCATTTAAAATAGTTGGTAGTGGATTTGTCTCCGTCCAACTACATATACAAATGACAAATTCATAGTTGATTATATTATTATTCATTATTTTGGTGCATGAGATTTAGTTATCATGGTTTACTGTATTTTGTAGCTTATGTATACATACGGGGTTCCATACATTGGAGTATACTTCATATGTATACAGCTGGCATGCCTACGTACTTAGTCCTAAGTATTTTGGGACTTAGGTATTACAACTAGTCCTCTCAGAGGGAAACCAGTATAAATATGATGTGTTTGTGTATTGCTTTCTTGCCTCTATTATTTACTGCTTTACTCGCATTTTTAATTTGATTGATTATCTGCTTCACCTGCTTAGAATTTTTTATTGGTAATTATTTTTTTGCTGCACTCTATTCACCCCCCTCTAGAGGTGCTATAGATCCTAGAATTGGTATAAGAGCACAGCTTATCTCTATTCGGATTAAAACTCCTTGAGATGTGGCATCCCTATATCCAAGTAATGGTGAAGGTCAATTAACAAATAGGCCACCCTTATTTGATGGCACAAATTACACGTATTGGAAGACACGTATGAGCTTTTTCCTCAAGTCTCTTGATTTTGATTTATTGTCGATTGTCATGAATGGATATAAGAAATCACTACCTATTACGGTAGAGGGTGTTCTAGTGGAAAAAGCATTCGACAGATATATCGACAATGAAAAAAACAAGCTAGTCTTGAGACAAAAGCCATAAATGCTTTATTTTGTGCTGTTGATAGAACTGAGTTCAATAGAGTTTCTACATGTGTCACGTCTCATGAGGTTTAGAAACTTCTTGAGGTTACTCATGAAGGTACTTCACAAGTAAAGGAGTCCAAAATCTCAAGACTAACACAAGAGTGTGAGGCCTTCAAACTGAAGCCTAATAAGACTATTACAAATATGTTTACTCATTTCATAGACAATGTTAATCCTCTATCTTCCCTTGGAAAAGAATACAACAATCACGAGAAGATTCGGAAGGTGCTTCGTAGGCTAACAAAGAACTGGAATCCTAAAGCGACGGCCATTATTGAAGGAAATGATCTCACAGTCATGACACTTGAAACCCTTATGGGAAAGCTTATGATGCACGAGCTAGACCTTAAAGATTTTGAAGATTCAACTCCAAAAGAGAAGGCGATAGCATTCAAAGCTAACCACAAGACAGCCTCTGACGATTAAAGTGAGACAGATTGCTCAGACAACGAACAAATGGCCCTTATGACAAGAAACTTCAGAAGATTTCTCAGATATGAGAAATCGAACAAGAAGAAGAAAGATTTCAAAGACAATGAAGAACCTATCTGCTTCAGCTATAAAAGAATAGGACACATCAAGAAGACTGCCCTGTTATAAGGAAGGGAAGCAGGCATGATCAGACAAGCAAGAGAAGGTCTTCTACCAGAAACTATGCCAACACTAGCATCTGGTGTAAAAGTGAAGCTAGTATTTCAGAAGAAGAGAAGCATCGAAACACAAGGAACCTATGTTTCATGGCTACTGATGCTAAGGTAATATGAAACCCTCTATATGAAGAATTTACATTTGATGAATTGTCTGATGCTTTTACTAATTTATTATAAGATCAGAGGAAAATGATAGATATGTACAAAAGTGCTAAGAAAGATATAAAATTTGTACCATCTGAGTTTTCAAAGTAATATAGAATGCTAGAAGATATTAGAGATTCTTCTAGTAACACAATGAGATTACTTCTTTGATGTTAAGCTTACATGAAGCTATTGAAAAGCTTGAGAAAGCCAATCAAGAAAATGTAAAACTTAATGATCTCTATGAACTAGTGAAAAGGAAGTATAACATTATTGCTCAGAGTAGATACACTCATGACCAAGTACAATGAAGCCTGTGATGTCTCTAAAAAGTTAGAGATCAAACTGGATAAACAGGTTGTTAAACCAATAGCTTAGGTGAACATAGGTCACAAGGCTAAACACAATCATAACACAGCCAACACTGCTAGAACTGTCAAAATCCATTCATATATGTATACCTTTCAATACAAGAAGAAAACACACACATATTCAAAAACTCACATACATGATCTTCGAACTATACCTAGTACTAACACTTCTGTTACTTGTCACTATTATGGTATAAACGGACATGGATCACATCAGTGTAAAATTAGAAAGCTAGTAGATCTAAATGTGTATGTATGGGTTCCAAAAACTAACACATCAGGACCCTCAAGAAAGTAGGTACCAAAGGTTACATCTTCAACTTGTGTTGTAGGTGAACCTTCCTCCTCCCACTAGAAGCAAGTGGATACACGATAGTGGTTGCTCCAGGCATATGACAAGTGATAACAAATTGTTTGCAACTCTATCAATGAAGAAAGAAGGCTATGTCTACTTTAAAAATAATCTTAAAGGACATATCATTGGAATTGGTGACATAGGTACTTCTCCCTCACCTATTATTAAAGATGTATGCTTAGTAACAGAATTAAAACATAACCTACTAAGTATTAATCAACTGATCATGGTTATGGAATTAATTTTTTAAGAATAAACGTTATGTTTATGATAAATCTTCTGGAATAATTTCCTTTGAGGGAATAAGAGAGGACAACATATATGCACCATATTTGTCAAAGAAGACTAACAGTACAGGGAAGTGTTTGTTCATAACTCAAGATGAAAGCTGGATATGGCATATGCGTCTTGGACATACAAACATGGACACTTTGCAAGATTGTCCACCAAGAAACTAATAAGAGGCTTACCTGAAATAACTTTCGAGAAAGACATTGTTTGTGCCGAATGTGAAAAGGAAAAGGCATCTAGATCATCTTTCAAATCAATAAACGCTGTAAGTACCTCTAGACCCTTACAATTACTTCATATAGACTTATTTGGACCAAGTAAAGTCGACAGCCTTGGCGGCAAGCTATATGCTTACGTGATAGTTGATGACTATTTACGGTATACTTGGGTTTATTTTCTTACAAACAAGAATGAGGCCTTTTTTCGAATTTGTATCTTTTTGTAAAAGGGTGCAAAATGAGAAAGGATTCATGATTACTCGGATATGAAGTGATTATGGAGGAGAATTTGATAACCATGAGTTTAAATCATTGTGATTCAAATGGGTTATCTCATGAATTCTCTTGCCCTAGAACTCCTCAACATAATGGCATTGTGGAGAGAAAGAATAGAACTCTGTGCGATATGGCCAGAGTTATGCTTAACCAGTAAAATCTTCCAAAGTATTTTTGGGCAGAAACTGTCCATACATCATGCCATGTTTTAAATAGAGTTCAGATTAGACCCATCTCTAAAACGACTCCTTATGAATTATGGTTTAATAGAACTCCTAACATCAGCTACTTCAAGGTCTTTGGTTGCAAATGTTATACTTAAAATACAAAAGAACTTATGAAAGTTCGATGAAAAAGATGATGAGGGTACATTTTTGGGATATACTGCAAAGTGTAAGGGCTACAGAGTATTCAACAAGAGGTCACTAGTTGTTGAAGAGTCAATAAACATAAAATTCGATGAGCTGAACAGTCAACGCAATAACGATAGTGACAATGAAGAAGAGAAAAATCCCTCCTACGGAATACCAGAAGATACACCATCTACATCCTTTTTGGAAAGTCTGCCGAAATGAATGCGATTTATGCCAAACCATCCGAAAGAACTAGTAATAGGTGATGTATCAACATGTGTAAGAACTCGCTCAAGCACAAGAGATTTAGTAATAGCTAATGTTGTATTTATTTCCAAAATTGAACCTAAAAATATTTTAGAAGCTTTCAGTGATGAATTTTGGATTTCTGCTATGCAAGAGAAACTTAACCAATTTAAGCAAAACCAAGTTTAGGAACTCGTTCCTAGACCTATTGATCACCCGATCATTAGTACCATGTGGGTATTCCGAAATAAAGTAGATGAGAATGGTTCAGTCATAAGCAATAAAGCATGTCTAGTAGCTCAAGGTTATAATCAAGAAGAAGGCATTGACTATGATGAGACGTATGCTCCAGTTACTAGACTAGAGTCCATTTGTATGCTTTGTGATTTTTGCAACTTTTTATGGTTTCAAACTCTTTCAAATAAATGTCAAATGTGCTTTTCTAAATAGTTTTATAAAAGAAAAAGTTTTTGTAAAACAACCTCCCGGTTTCGAAGATTTCAAAAATCTTGATCACGTATTCAAGCTTCGAAAGGCTCTCTACGTTCTCAAATAAGCACCTCGTGCATGGTATGAGCGCCTTAATTCCTTCTTACTTGAACACGATTTTTTTCAAAAGGGAAGGTTGATTCAACTCTTTTTATAAAATCTTTGGATAAAAATATTTTGTTAGTGCAAATATACGTAGATGACATAATTTTTGGATCAACAAATGAAATGCTATGTAATGAGTTTGCTAAGTATATACAGAGTGAATTTGAAATGAGCATGATGGAAGAACTTACATTCTTCCTTGAGCTACAAATCAAGCAGAGTTCACAAGGGATATTTATCAATCAACAAAATATAGAAAAGATTTGCTAAAGAAATTTGACATGGACAATGTGAAACCAATTGGCATACCTATGGCAACATCTACAAAGCTTGATATAGATGAAAGTGGCACACCAACTGACATACGTAAGTACAGACATATGATTGGTAGTTTACTGTATTTAACTGCTAGTCGTCCTGACATTGTGTTTTTTGTATGCTTATGTGCATTGTATCAAGCTTGTCCTAAAGAACCACATGTGAACACCGTTAAGCGTATCCTGCGATACCTTAAAGGAACTCTGACGACTGGTCTTTGGTATCCCAAAACCGAATCGTTTGACCTGATAGGTTACTCGGACGCAGATTTGCCGGATACAAAGTCGATCGTAAAAGTACCACTGGTATATGTCATTTTCTAGGGAAGTCTTTAGTCTTCTGGTTTTCTAAGAAACAAAATTCTGTTGCATTATCAACAATCGAGGATGAGTATATCGTCGCAGGACGTTGTTGTTCTCAGATTTTGTGCATAAAGCAAACATTAGAAGACTATCAGTTACCATTTCATCACATTCCCATTTACTGTTATAGCACTAGCTCCATTAATCTCACGAAGAACCCTATATGTCACTCTCACACTAAACACAAAGAAATTAGACATAATTTTCTTAAAGATCTTGTTTTACAAGGTGACATTAACCTAGAATTTGTTGACAATGAACATCAACTAGCTGACATCTTCATTAAGTCCTTGGCTGAAGATCATTTTAACTTTATACAAATGGAACTAGGAATTTTGGATGTTGAAGTAATATAATTAAATATTATTAGTTAATACTCATGAATTTGCAAAAATTATTTTGGTTATAAGCCGAAAGGGCCATTCTGTCACACAGTTGTAAGTAGCCTGAAGCGACACGGTGTACTAGTCTTCGGACTACCGTTTGCTAGGATCTGGCCTCTACAGCTAACCCGAAGTATTCGAAGCAATTTATGTGTTATTAATTAATCAATATTAATTATTTAGTTCAACATATTTATTTCTAATTAATTTTGTATTTATGTTAAAAACTATCACACCCTTTCGAACCTTTGTTCTAATTCCCAAATGACCGAACTCAGTCAGAGTTCTGGCCGAACTCGGTCTGGGTTAATTCGAACGGAAGTTGGATAGCCGAGCCTCCTCTTTATTTAAACCCTCAACATCATCTTCAACCTCATCACAGCCACCATATTTTTACCGAGAACCCTAACCCTAACTTCTTGGTTCTCCCTCCTCCAAGCTTTTTAAGTCTTTAACCTTTGCATTTGGAGCTCTCACCAAGTTCTCTTCCACTATCAACCTTCAATTTTGGTATAAATCCTCTATCTCCACTCCTTTCAATATTCCATGGCTCATAAAATTCCTATTTCTTCGAAAAAGAAAAGGAAGGTTGATGAAGGTTCGTCCTCTACTCCTCATGAGGCTACCTCATTCTCTCTTTTTACTCCATCCAAACCCGATAGCGATTTCTTTGATGAATTTATATTTGTGTCTCAAGAGGCATCAAATGAGTGGTTTAATGATTTTCATAAAAGAAAACTTTGTCCGGGTGCTCCTATTATTTTCATATTATTTTCTTACCATGTGAACATTTTTGAATATAATCAATTGCTAGATTTAGTTCAATCTAGTTTTTCTATATATGCCAATGCAATTTGGATGTTTTATTGCAACTTGTCGGTCACTAACGGGAAAGTGAAATCAAAAGTTGGTGGAATCGATATTGAGTTTGATAGTGACTTAGCTATCATACTTAACATTCCTAATACTAGAGAAGCCCTAGTAGATATCACTTCTGCCTAGTTTTCTGAAGGGAGAACTTTTGACTCCTTTCATGACTCGTTATGTGAACAAAACCCTCGACCGAAAGGCACCCATCGCCCTAGGCACCTGAACAACTATTTCTATGATCTTCATAGAATGGTATTCTCCACCATCTTTCTAATTAATACCGCCCTGATGAGATTTTCTATCTAGAGCTTTCAGCTATCTATAATCTCCATTTTCACATTCCCTTTCATCTACCAAAGACTATTATCGCCTCTATGGAACGATGTCGAAAGAAATCGCAACGTCTTCTTTATGCGATGTATCTCCCTTACATCTTTTAGCACTTTAAGGTTGGACTCGAGAATTGTGCTGAGGATGGTGCTCTTGCTTATCATCATGAGCATCATCGTTCTGCTCCTGCTCCTACTGTTATGGCTCCTCCTCCAGTTGACCCATTAGCTGCTGATACTCATCCTCCTACTCATCCTCCCGGTGGTGTTACTCTTGAGTCACTTCAGACTCTTATGTTGGATCAGTTTTGCTCCATGGATTTCCATACTACACTTCAGTTCCAGGCCATATCTAACTCTATATGGAATATTCATACAGTCTTGCTCACAATCCTAGTGGGCCCATCCCTATGGTTCATGATCCTACTAGACTTGGCTATCGGATTGATGATCTAGAGGCTCTGCATTACTTTGACCATGTTGCTGGCCGATATGATCCCAACCGTTCAGCTGAGACTGATCCTTCCAGAGTTGCTGCTGATGATGATAATAAGGATGATGATTGAGGATATGTTTCCTTGTGATAGTTCACCACTAGTTATTTTTTTAAATTTTTTGTGTGACATTGTATTAGTGATAAATGCTTCTTTCAAGTATTATCAGCTTTATTAGTGTCGTATGTACTCTCTCTTTGTTTCATTTTATGCGAGTATTTCTTATTTCAATACTATTCATGTTTTTATGTCTAATATCTTGATATTACCCTTGACTGTGCTGAGTATTACTACTATCATTTTGTTCATATGACAAAACGGGGGAGTAATATGATACTAGATGATGGAAACTTAAATGCTCTGTTGTATGTTTCTTAAATTTGTTGATCATTAAAAGTTTGTTCGGAGAAATTTTTTCTTTTCTAGACATATTCAACTGATATATTTTGTTACGGAGGAGTAACAAGACTTGACTGTACATTACGGTGGAGCAAATATATTGTACCAATATTGACGGCTAAAGCTGCAACTATACCTCCAGTGCCACACCAAGTCTACTTCTAAATTGAGCTGAACATTCTTAAGTATCAATCGTAGTTTTGTCAAATTATCAAAATAGAGGAGATTGTTGGCCTATTAAGTCATAGTCAAACCGATTTTGATAATTGACTTAAAACTCCGAATGTGATATGAAAAGAAACCAAAAATTATAGTTTACATCTCCTCTGATTTTTCACATTTATTTTGTATTTTTCTTTTATTGAGTATAGATTAAATTGTAAGTCAGGATCACTGGCATTTAGAAAGATCAATTCTAAAACCTATCTTTGATCCATTTCTTCTGACCCAAACTTGATTCATTTCCTGAACCAAACCAAACCCACATCCAAAAGCCAAAAACCAAATCAGGTTGACCAGTAACCTTGGTAACCGAACTGGGCCAGAGTTCTGCCTGAACTCGAACCGAACTCGGTCACCTGGATTTCATCCTGGTCAGCATCTTTACCTATTCTTTTGGATCACCAACGTTCAAAATTATGAATGTTAGGCTGCCGAGTTCTGCCCGAACTCTGTCTTAGAAAAACCTATAAAAAGAGAATAAATTCCCATTTTTATTCACTCATTCATTCTTCATCTTCTCTATCTATTCCTAAACTTTTTATTCAAATTACAAAGGTTCAATCTTCAAATCTCCAAGACATCCCGATTCTTTTAGTGCCGATGGTTTCCGATTAGGAGTATTCGAGATGTACAAAGCTTGGCGTATAAAGGCTTTCCTCAGAATGGTGTTGTTGAAGTTTGATCGTGGGCTTCGGATAAAAACACGACGGTGTTGAAGTTGGCGTGTTCTTCGGAGTAAAGCACGCGGCGTGATCTCTATTCAAAATAGTGGATTATAGCGAGCAAGAGTTCTCATGAACTGGACTAGTCTTCTCAGAGGAAAACCAGTATAAACCTACTGTGTCTATGTAATGCTTTCTTGCCTCTACTATTTACTACTTTACTCACATTTTAAATTTGATTAATTATCTGCTTCACCTGGAATTTTTTATTGGTAATTATTTTTCTGCTGTACTCTATTCACCCCCCTCAAGCGGTATCATCGAGCCTACAAAATCAACTCTGAATTATTATTATACTAGCTATTGGGCGGAGACAAATCCACTAAAAAATACATACAAAGGAAAGAAGTTGTAATAATAGCAAAGGATGATCCAAGAGCAATCATCCTCGATAGAAAAGGGAAGGCCACGATCTTAGCTAAAAAACCAGCAAAAAGTCAAGAAACACACACACCTGAAGAAATCACCAGGTCCTTGAGGGACATAACAAGATATATAGACATGCCATATAAACTAAATATAAAATAAGTCACAACGTCACAAGTAAAAGTAAATAGTCCAAATCATAACACGGCCCAACATCCCATCATCGAAACAGTAAACTACTCCTACAACAAAATAAGGACAATAGATAACACACTATTTTGTGATGTGATACTATCCCATGCCATGACTAGAACGGAGTATGACATGACATAAACTAAGGTCACCTAACCATTATACTGTGTTCATGCAGTTTAAGAAAAAACCTTCAACGCATGGACACTTCTGGATATAAATGGGATCCAGCATAGTCCCCACTTAGACACCAGGGGCCAAGCGTATAACGTTCCAATAACGTTAGTGGCCAACCTGAGAGGATAATCTCATACCATATCTCTAGCGGAGCTTCCGGGTTACTAAAAGGGATGTGCAATCGTGGCCCATACGCTAAGAAAATGTTCTTCCCAACCTATGCACTTAACTAAGTCGTATCCACGACCGTGTACCTCTACTAACTGCCAAGTCTCCTAACATGTCTCTATTAGCAGTTAGACCTAACACATGATCATGGATGATCAGCCAACACACAAGTACTTCTATATGCTACTCATATCTCACACATATCTCGTGGCACAGTCGTGACAAAGTTTATAAAAATACTCTAACATATGGTATTTCCTTAACTCTAGGTCCATATGCAAATTAAAAGACAACAAGGAAAATATGACTAGCACTTGCATTATAATAACTGAAAGTACAGTAAGTAAATCATGAACAGTAATAAGGATGCAACTTGAAGAACTAGAAATAAACAAAATGAAATATACAATAACTAAACAATAAAGATGCAAAATAATTATAAGCAGCAAGGTATCTTACATGGTGGTACGGTATGATCTATCATGTCCTAATTTGTCCGCTAGCCATGGTCTATGGGAATGGTACAAATTTTACGAGAAATATGAAAGCATAATTAGTCATGATAAGGGATAATCTAAACTAGGAGGGAATTTGATTTGTAAGAAGGAATTTCTTAACTAGGTAGTATATAACTTATTAGAAAAGTATTTATAACTATTAGATTTTATTTATATCTTTGAAAAAATAATAATATGATAATCCAATTAAAATATTTATTTAGTACAACACTATTTAAGTTCAATAGGCCCAAAATATACTTTCAACTAAGCTGTATATATTTATGTGTAAATGTCCATAATCAAAATTATATACATAGGCATAAGAATGGCTAAAGCCCAAATTATATTTATGATATAAAATCTATTTTGATTACTATAAAAAACCCATTTTAGGTTAAAAATATTTAACATATAAAGTCTATTATACAAATATATTTATGTATATATATTTTTAGAAACATGGAGCTTGAAGTCCAACCTAAACAAATTGTTATAAATAAAATCCCTAGCCCATAACTAATATATATACATATAAATCTGATAAACTTTCCAACGCAAGCCTAAAGCCCATGCCCTAAAAAATAAATTAATTAAAAACCTTATTATTTCAGGGTCAGGACCAAGCCTAGTAGGCCTGGCCTAAAACTCATAACATAATTTAAAACTCTTTTTTTAGTTAGGGGTTAAGCCCGGCTCATTGGGTTTGGAACCCAGCCCAGTACTCTGTTGTAACCTCTGTTAATCGAATTCTTGGATTTTTCAAACTTTTGTATTTTCTATTCTCTGAATATTCTTTATCTTAAAAAATTATGAATTCTAGTCCGATGTTATTTTCGATCACAATATACTATCAGTATTTGAGTCATTGATTTGAAAAACTATATTATGCTAGTTAAATGATTTTCTGTCTAGAATTTGCATCAGATATAGATATTTCCTTTATATACGAATAATCTGTCAAAATATTATTTTTAATTACTGATGAAAAATTTATTTTTAAAACTGTAGTTATGATGACTATAAGTTATTCGATTTTCTCTCGTATTAGGTTTTGACCACTAGGGTCCTAATTCTAGCCTACCAAGCCTTAGGCTTGGATTGTGGGCTACGACCTTTTTTGTTAGTAATTGGAAAACAGTAGCTAAATTGTAATTAGTTACTAACAATTTACTAAATAAATTAACTAACTATTATTGTTTAATTATTAACTAATAACTATTTAAATTAAATGGGTAGCAATAATGGTTATGTTAGCGGTTAGTGTTAGCAGTTTGCAGTTTTCTACTATATTTTCTATTTCTATTACATTTACATGAGCCTTTAGGGTTTTTCCTCCCTACCCTATAAATAGGCACACTCCCCAATGCTACATAGAAATCCTAACACAAATCCCCAAGGAAAAACAAAGCCGTCACCCCATTTTTCCTATCCAGACCCAAAACCCCTACACCTTTCCTGTCTCCCCATTCCGGCCATCTGACATCGCACCACCATCATTATAGAACCCGACCATCCACTCCAGCCCATGCTCTGTCCGCCCCGGTAAACACCAGCACCACCACTATCTACTCTGGCAGCCACCCTCATTGCTCCGACCTCCTTCCAACAGCCCCGGCCACTCCCAAACACACCACCACCTCAGCCGCGAGTGCCACCACCATCCGGCCAACATGGGCACCTCATTTCTCTCGACCCTAAAGCCACCCCCTCTCCAACTCCGGCCGCCCCACACACTACCACCACCGCCACAAGTCTACATTCATCACCACCACCTCCAGGCTCATCCCCTATTGACACCACCACCGTCGACCTCTTCCTAAGCACAAATCCACAGAGAGAGAGATATAAAGAGAGAGGGAGAGAACTTGGTTGTTGTCGCCCCATTCTATGAACACCCACTGCCGGCGACAGAGTCACCTTGCCGAAGCGAGATCCGTGCATCCTCCGCCAGCATGCAGATCTAGCATCTTCGTACGCCGCCAGCACGCTAGAGGCCGGCGACCCTAGCGCCACATTCCTACCGCCTGAGCCCGGCCACTCCGGCCAGTCCGTCGTGCCCCGACGCCTCGGCAAGCTTTCCACCTGTGAGCCCTTCTCTTCCCCTTCCCCCTTTGATTTCTTCTTCAATTCGAAATTTTTAGGGATTATTGGTAGTTTTGAGAAAGCAGAACCCCTCCCTCCAACGTTCCATTATGTACTGAGAACCCCCTCCCTATTAGACTTGTAACCTTGTTTAATGATAGGTTTATTATTAAAAATATTATACTAATATGACTAATATGACAAATGGTTGGTTTTGTTTAAATGTGATAAACTAGTGTATAATTATTATTTTTATTATTAGATTTTTATCCTTACTTTGTGGAAATAATTACGGTTTTAAAATTAAATGTTTATCTATAAAATCTTCAAAATACATATTCAAATACTTTAACTAATGAGTATTAGTTTCCAAATATATGTATAAATGGATAATACCTTTGGACAGAATTATATGTATACATTAAAATGGGCTTTTGGTATTGTTGGGCTATAATATTGTTTGTAGGATATTAGTGTATAAATATGTAAATTTCTTACAATTTAAATTATAATTCGGGCTAAAACAAATTATTGGTTTTAAGTTATTTGGGTTTGAATATAGCTTTTATACATAAATTTATATACGTATTTTCTACGTACTATATATTAAGAATTCGGTATAAAGTATAGATATATGTATATATAAATATATGTTTGTATTTTTACCGTTATTAGTATTAATTGTATTTATAAAATTAGTTATTTAAAAGATATATATAGTAATATATAATAATATTTCTAAAATGTAATTGTTAGTTTTGACCTGATTTATATAATTGGAGTCTTAGCAACTAAAATAATTCCTTATGTATTTTCAATGTTATCTAAAATATATAATAGAATATAGTTCCAAATGTTATAAATATATTTCTAAGATAGTTATTTATCAATTTAGTGACATTTTCCCTTAAATCATAAATCACGACTATTATAGTCATTTACTTGACCCGATTATCGTACTAAACTCTGATTTTGGGCTTCTACATACCAAACTAGGCTATTTTGACTATTCTGGACTCAACGGTACTGAATGTACTATTATTTGGGACCATCTTGTGGAGCATAATATCATACATTTCCTATGTTGACACGTTGGCGTCGCGTACGTCGACTCCAACAATTCAGGTAAGTACATTCTCTGATTGTTTTCATCATGATAGTGTCTATATTGTCTGCTCTAGACTACTTTACTTGACGCTGACACATTGTAAACATGGATTGGTACTATATGGATCTTGTCAGAAGATGTTAACCCTTATCAGGTACATCGGGTATTTCATGTTTATGTACTTTATCATGTACATTGTGTACTCCTTGTATTCGTATCATTCATGTACTCTCAAGTGCTCTCGTGTACTCTCATATTCTCACATGTGCTTCATGTATAAATAACAATTATGTACGTAATGTATCGTGATAAAATCCTTGTGTATTGATTGGGGCGGGAGAGCAGAAGTAGTTATGTGATTAAATCCCTCTAGTGTAATCATGTATATGTCGATTATGCCTTCACGTATAATCGATTTGCCATAGAATAATCATGTGCAACCTAAACCAATCACATAACTGGCTTGTGTTGACACAAAATTACAGTCAACCAAATATTGATAGAATTGACTATATGATACTTGTGATAATTCAATACGACACATGAAGACTAAAGTCAGTACAAGCCAGACGACAGCTCGCACCTGCAATGCAACATATTTTTTAGTCTGTATTTTACAATTTTATTGAGTCTAGACTTATGTAAACTGATCTGTGCTGAGCATCTGAGACTTAACCTATACCCATACCCCAAATCAAAAACTCCACAAAAATCCAAATAAGTCCATTTACAAATTGGACCCATTCTGTGCTCTGGAGACAGAGTTCGGGCCGAACTCTGCCTCCACACAGAGTTCGGGCCGAACTCTGCCTCCTAAAAATCAGGACCCTAATTTTTAGGGTTGGCTGGTTGCAAGTTGTCCAACGGCCAAATTTTTGAATATTCCAACCAGAATTCTGGCCGAATTCTGCCTACCTAGTATCCTATAAATAGGCCATGAATGCTCTCATTTTCAATCATCCAATCTTCTCTTCTCTTCTCACTAAAGCTCTATACAAGCCATACCCTGCTTCATCTACTAGCCACAAGCTCCCTAAGCCTCAAGTGCTCAGTACTTTTCAGTTAGGAGTTTGTACAAGAGTTCAAGAAGTTGCTCGAAAAATTCCAAGCATCACCACTGCGATCTTTGTAAGAAGTTGACGTGCTCTTCTGAAGAAAAGGTACGGGGTTAACTACTATTTCACAAATAGTGGATTTAATCCTGAGCTAGAGTTCTCAGGCCTGGACTAGTCCTCCACGAGGGAAACCAGGTTAAAAATCGGCTGTGTTTGCGTATGCTTTCTTGCTCCTTATTTATTTCCGCATTTACTCTGATTACTTTCAGCTTGTGAAAGTGCTTAATTTTTTAATTGGTTATTATTGTTATAAACTCTATTCACCTCCCTCTAGAGTTGTCATCTGTTCTTCAATTGGTATCAAAGCTCTGTTCTCTCAACAAGGATTAACATCCTAGAGCTGATCCATGGCAACCACACAATCAATGATTTTCAATCACGGTAAAGGACAGTCCACTCATAGGCCTCCTCTCTTTGATGGAACTAACTACACCTATTGGAAAACAAGGATGAGCTTTTATCTCAAGTCGCTAGACTTCGACCTATGGACCATCGTCACCGATGGTTACAAAAAGCCCGCCATGATAGTTGTCAATGGTGATCTCGTTGAGAATCCACATGACAAATATTCTGACAAGGAGAAGAAACAGGCAAGTCTAGACGTGAGAGCTATTAATGCCTTATTTTGTGCTATAGACAGAAATGAGTTTAACAGGGTCTCAACATGCACCACCTCTCACGAAGTATGGAGACTTCTAGAAGTGACGCATGAAGGAACCATCAAAGTCAAGGAATCAAAGATAAGTCGTCTCACTCAAGAATATGAGGCTTTCAAGATGAAGCCAAATGAGATGATCATGCAAATGTTCACAAGATTCCTCGACATCATCAATCCTCTATCTTTGCTCGACAAACAATATACAAATCACGAGAAGATTCATAATTTACTTAGGGGGCTACCAAAGATTTGGAACCCTAAGGTGACAGCCGTCATAGAAGGAAATGATCTCACAACTATGTCCATGGAGACTTTGATGGGAAAGCTGATGACTCATGAGCTTGACCTCAAAGACTTCGAAGAACCTGCTCCTAAGGCTAAGGAGATCGCCCTCAAAGCTCACCGACGAAGGGCTGACCCCAAAGAAACGGATGATGACAACTCGGAAGGTGATGACCAAGCTTTTCTTGTCTGCAACATCAAGAAATTCCTTTGCTTTAACCGAAGAAAGAAGGAACCACAAGAAGATGACGAAGAAGAGCCAACATGCTACGGTTGTAAGAAGACTGGACATGTCCGAAAAGACTGTCCATACTTAAAGAAGAGCAACCGTTATGAAAAACCATACAAGAAGGTCACCTCAAAGAAATATGCCAACACAAGCATTTGGCATGAAAGCGAAGCTAGTGACTCCGAGGAAGAAAAGGATTCTCCTCAAAATACTGCAAACGTGTGCCTAATGGCAATGTCCGACAAGGTATCAAACGAAACTCTTGATGATTTCACTTTTGATGAACTTGGTGATGCTTTCACCGATTTACTTGATGACCACAAGAAAGTCATTGGTAAATATAAACATGCCAAGGAAAAGATCAAAAGTCATAAAATCGAAATTTAAAGACTCTCATTATTGCTTGATAATATTAGAGACACTCCACCCACGGAAGCCACAAATGAGGTGTCTAAGCTTAAATTAAGCCTACATGATGCCGAAGCACGTATTGAAAAACAAACACAAGAAATCACAGCACTCAAAACGGAGCTTGCTGATAAAAAGAGTAGACACAAGATTTCTATTACTAAAATACATGGTTTGAATGCTAAGGTGAATGAACTGCAGACTATCTCTAAAAAATTAGAGATTAGATTGGGAAAAAAAGGTTTTTCAGCCTCAAACCCAATCACATGAGACACACACAAAGCACAACACTACTCATACTAGTCAAATACGTCATCCTCCTGCAGTACGCAATAATGCTTTCATGTACACCCACTTTCAAAACGCACACAAACTACATGCACGTAGAAATAACTTTCATTCCAATATGACACTTAATCACCATGCTACACATAGATACAATCATCACTATGTTACACATAAACAAAATCACCATCATATTGCTTATGGTTATATACATCATCCTGCAACCACAAATAGTCATCATCATGCTCCACATAGATATCATCACCATGATAGTCCACACCACTCTACATATAGACATCATCAACATGCTCCTAAGATAAATAGGAATGCTATTTGTACTTATTGTGGATTACATGGACACATCTCACCATAATGTAGAGTTAGAAGATTCGTAGATAGAAATATATATGTATGGTTTTCAAAAACTAACTTTTCAGGACCCTCAAGAACTTGGGTACCAAAGGTCACATCTACTCTTGATGTAGGTGTAGAGTAAGTGGATTCTCGATAGTGGATGCTCGCGGCATATGACGGAAGACGCAAATCTTTTCGCATCACTATCGATGAAGAGAGAGGGATATGTATCCTTCGGCAACAACCTAAAGGGGTATATTATAGGTAATGGTATATGTATCCTTCGGCAACAACCTAAAGGGGTATATTATAGGTAATGGTATTATTGGACATCCTCCCTCTCCCGTAATAAAGGATGTCTGCCTAGTGATCGAGTTAAAGCATAACCTGCTCAGCATTAGTCATCTTGCTGACCATGGATATGACATTAACTTTGGACAAGATAAATACTTTATTTATGATAGGTCAACGGGAGACATCGCTTTTGAAGGGATAAGAGAGGATAATATTTATATTTTCTATCTATCAAGAGATACTAACAGTACAGGTAGATGCCTATATGCTCACAAGGATAAAATATTATTGTGGCACCAGCGTCTTGGTCATGCCAATATGGATACTATATCCAGGCTATCGACTAAGAAGCTAGTTAGAGGCTTGCCCGACATCACATTCAAAAATGACATAGTATGTGCCGAATGTGAATTGAATAAGGAAACCAAGTCCTCATTTCATTCCATAAACTCTGTAAGTACTACTAGACCCTTGCAATTACTTCATATGGATTTATTTAGCCCTAACAGAGTAGCCAGTCTTGGTGGAAAACTCTATACTTTTGTTATTGTTGATGACTTTTTTAGATTTACTTGGGTTTTCTTTCTTGCAAATAAAAGTGATGCTATATCAGTTTTCAAGTTTTTTGTTAAGAAAGTTCAAAATGAAAAAGGCTACATGATTACTCGAATCCGAAGTGATCATGGAGACGAATTCGAAAATACTGATTTTGAAAAGTTTTGTGATTCAAATAGTTTTGATCATAAGTTTTCTTGTCCAAGAACTCCTCAACAAAATGGTGTTGTGGAGCGGAAGAATAGGACTCTTGGCGATATGGCTAGAGTCATGTTGAATAAGTTTTCACCTCCGAAATATTTTTAGGCTGAAGCTGTCAGCACAGCATACCATATTTTGAATAGGGTACTTATTTGTCCTATTACGAAGAAAATACCCTATGAGCTTTGGTTTGAAAGAACCCCAAATATTTCTTATTTTAGAGTTTTTGGTTGTAGATGTTCTATCCTTAACACCAAAGACAACTTAGGCAAATTTGATACCAAAGCTGACGATGGTATATTCCTTGGCTATGTTGCCAAGAGCAAGGGATATAAAGTATTTAACAAACGCTCATTAATTGTGGAGGAGTCTACCAATGTGACTTTTGATGAGGATAAAAGTGCAGCAGCTACTCTTGATGATGATGTTGAACCATCAACTTCTACTCCAATGAATACCACCACCGAAACCAATTCTCTGGAGGGATTGCCAAAGAAATTCTCTTTCAAGCCGTCACATCCAGAAAATTTGGTAATAGGTGAGATTTCACGCGGAGTAACTACTAGATCATCATTAAGAGACTCCATTGCTAGTACTGCCTTTATTTCACAAATTGAGCCGAAAAACATTTTAGAAGCTTTTAATGATGAATTTTGGATTTCTGCCATGCAAGAGAAACTCAACCAATTCGAGAGGAGCCAAGTATGGGAACTCGTTCCTAGACCGGCAAATCACTCGGTTATAGGTACCAAATGGGTTTTAAGAAACAAAGTAAATGAAGATGGTTCAGTTACACGCAACAAAGCTCGTCTAGTAGCTCAAGGATACAATCAAGAGGAAGGTATCGACTACGATGAGACGTATGCTCCAGTTGCGAGATTAGAATCCATTTGGATGCTTTGCGCATTTGCTAATTTTCAAAATTTCAAATTATTTCAAATGGATATTAAAAGTGCTTTCTTGAATGGATTTATTAAGGAGGAAGTTTATGTAAAACAACCCCCTGGTTTTGAAAATCACAAATTTCTCGACCATGTTTTCAAGCTGACGAAAGTACTATATGGCCTCAAATAAGCCCCCAGAGCATGGTATGAACGACTAAGCAATTTCTTGCTTGAAAAAGGTTTTTCAAAAGGGAAAATTGACACCACACTTTTCATAAAATCTTTCAAAGACACTATTCTCCTAGTACAAATATACGTTGATGATATTATATTTGGTTCTACTGATGAAACTCTCTGTCAAGATTTTGCCAAGTGTATGCAGACCGAGTTTGAGATGAGCATGATGGGGGAACTCAACAACTTTCTTGGACTGCAAGTCAAACAAACATCAAATAGAACTTTCATCTGTCAGTCAAAGTATACAAAGGACATGCTGAAGAAATTTGACCATGACAACGTCAAACCTATCAGCACTCCAATGGCTACTACAACTAAACTAGAACCAGATGAAAGTGGCAAACCTGTGGATCAACGTAAGTATCGAGGAATGATAGGCAGTCTACTTTATTTAACTGCTAGTCGCCCTGATATTATGTTTAGCATTTGCCCGTGTGCTAGATATCAAGCTAATCCTAAGGAATCACACATGACCGCTGTTAAGCATATCTTTTGATACCTTAAGGGTAAAGTTACAGTGGACCTATGGTATCCCAAATCAACATCATTTGACCTCATTGGTTACTCTGATGCCGATTTTGCCGGGTGCAAGGTCGACCGTAAAAGTACAAGTGGCACGTGTCATTTATTAGGAAAGGCTCTAGTCTCTTGGTTTAGCAAGAAGCAGAATTCTGTCATACTATCCACAACAGAAGCTGAATACATCGCTGTCGGGCGTTGTTGTGCACAAATTTTGTAGATGAAGCAAACCCTTGAAGACTACAACTTATCTTTTATGCACATTCCAATCTTTTGTGACAACAGTAGTGCTATAAAACTCAAAAAAAAACCATATGTCACTCATGAATGAAGCACATTGAAATACGTTACCACTTTTTGCGTGATCATCAGCAAAATGGCAATGTTAACTTAGAATTTATTGACACTGATCATCAGCTAGTAAATTTCTTTACAAAACCATTATCCGAAGAGCGTTTCAATTTTCTTTGTCGTGAACTTAAAATTTTGGATGAAGCTGTTATTTATTAAAATAACCTGCGTAAATATCGAGTATGTCTTGATTCTTTATGATAAAATTGCTATGGGTACAAGCTGAAAGGGTCCTTCTGACAACAAGGCGTAAAAGCCTAAGCGACACGGTGCACTAGTCCTCAGGACTACCGCTAGCTGGGATCCGGCCCCTGCAGCTAACCCATGGTAGCTTCAAAATATTGAATTATGGCATAATTCCTTGTTTATTTCATAGTTTATTTTTTATTTATCACATGCTAAAATACAGATTTTCTAACTTCACTTTCATTCCGCTTTGATTTTTTTATTTTTGTACATGTATCATATTCTTTTGGTCTCTATCACCTATTCAATATTTTTTAGCCTGATTTCTGTTCTGGTTCCAGAAACCAGAATTCGGGCCGAACTCTGCCTTATCCAGAGTTCGGGCCGAATTCGGCTTGGCTATTCTAGAACCGGGAGCAGCCTCAGTCGCTGATCAAAGTTTGATCCAATGGTCCACATTTGCTCTGACCATTTGAACCCTTACACTAATTTTCGGGTTCCCCTCTTCTTTCTCCTCCATTGCCACCTTCTACACTTCTCCAAACTAATTTTCTCCAAACCCTAACCCTATTTCTTCCTTCCTAGAGCATATCTCTTCTCAAAACTCAAGGAGAAGGTTTCTCTCACCATTCTCCTTTATATTTCATCATCATATTGAGGTATATTTCAACACTTTTCTCTATATCAATTTTCTCAATTTGGCTTTATTATTTCATGGCTCCACGATTGTTCAATAGAGGGAAGAGACTTTGAACCGAGGGTGCGTCCTCTTTGAATGCTCCTCCTCGTGTTGAACCGCTCGTTGAACAACCCAATCAACCACCTATCCACCCATTGTTTAACCCACCTCGTCCACTCGACCCCAACACATATGACGACCGGATATTTGTATTACTTGATGCCTCCAATGCATGGTTTAGTAATTTTCGGACACGTCCGGTGTTTGCGGGTCATCCTATCAATTTTACTATTTTTTACAATATGATTCACTCTTTCATGACCTTTGTATTGATGAACTTGTCACCACCAACTCGGTTATCTATCGCAATGCTATACAAATGTTCTATTGCAACCTAACTCATGATGATACACATTTTTTTTCACGGGTTGCGGGCATTGATATTTCTTTCGATGATTTTGACTTGGCCGAACACCTTGAACTCCCGGAGCCAAACTCATGGGAAAAACTTGTTGAAGCTCGATCGTTTCAATTTCCCGATGGGTCTTTCCTCGAAAGCTTTAGGGACGAATTGTGTACCCCTAACACACGTCCTCGCAAGCTTTTGGCCAAGTTTCTCAATCCCTATTTTTATGAACTTCATCGAATTATATTTAACACGATTTTGCCCAAAGCAGGATCGACCGATGAGGTTACATACTTTGAAATCTCTGCTTTGTATCATCTCTACTTTCATATTCCATTTAATCTTCCACGCACCATGATGGACTGGATGATTAACGCTAGGAAGAAACCAAGGTCCTTGGTTTATGCTCTTTATCTTCCTATGCTCTTTCGTGCTTTTCGTGTACCTCTTGATGAGTGCTAGTTCCTACCTGCCCCTGCCTTCCTCTCTAGGGCACGGCGGCTTCAGACAGCAGTTGGCTCACCTGTTGTCTCCGAGCACTCTAACGATAAGCCCGATGCCCCTCCTCTTGGACAGGATCCTCCTCCTCCTCCTGCTACTCTTGAGTCACTCCAGACTATGCCCCGCGATCGATTCACTTTAGAGGATGATCGCTGGACTCAGCTTGATTACCGGACCACACTGCAGATGAGTGCCATTAGCAACTCACTGCACGATATTTGGTACTCTATGTCCCGGCATCCTTCTATGCCTATTTCCATGGAGCGGTACCCTACTCGCGATGGATATCGTATCGATGACCCATGGGTTATCCACTACTTGGATCCGGATGCAGCCTTCTTGGACCCTCATCGTTCCTTCACTGATCCATCCGACGATGCTGGGCCTTCACTAGCTCGATGATGGATATGGATGTCTACTTGCTGCTGCTACTGAGGATCGTAGTTTTATATTTTTTTGCATTTTGGATTTTAGTTGATGTAGTTGCGTTTATGCACTTTGATTGTAGTAGACTTATTTCTTATTTGTGACTCTTGAGACATTTAGTAGTTTTATTAGTTTATATGCACTATCATCTATTATTATTTAGTGTGCTTGCCAGTTATTATTTCATATGATTTTTTTGATAAATGCCAAAAAGGGGAGAAATATTTGCTTTGCTATCATTATGTATATGTGCTTTGGGAAAAGAATGGACAATAGGAATAGAGCATTATTTATAGAAGAGCTATTGCTAGCTCGGCATTGATTACGGGGGAGCTACGCCATTGCTCTTAAATGTGTCTAGGTATGAATATTGAATATATAAATAACATTTTGTCAATTATCAATATGGGGGAGATTGTTGACACAAAATCACAGTCAACCAAATATTGATAGAATTGACTATATGATACTTGTGATAATTTAATACGACACATGAAGACTAAAGTCAGTACAAGCCAGACGACAGCTCGCACCTGCAATGCAACATATTTTTGAGTCTGTATTTTACAATTTTATTGAATCTAGACATATGTAAACTGAGTTACGCTGAGCATCTGAGACTTAACCTATACCCATACCCCAAATCAAAAGCTCCACAAAAATCCAAATAAGCCCATTTACAAATTAGACCCATTCTGTGCTCTAGAGACAGAGTTCGGGATGAACTCTGCCTCCACAAAGAGTTCGGGCCGAACTCTGCCTCCTAAAAATTAGGACCCTAATTTTTAGGGTTGGCTGGTTGCAAGTTGTCCAATGGCCAAATTTTTTAATATTCCAACCAGAATTCTGGCCGAATTCTGCCTACCTAGTATCCTATAAATAGGCCATGAATTCTCTCATTTTTAATCATCCAATTTTCTCTTCTCTTCTCTCTAAAGCTCTATACAAGTCATACCCTTCTTCATCTACTAGCCACAAGCTTCCTAAGCCTCAAGTGCTCAGTACTTTTCAGTTAGGAGTTTGTACAAGAGTTCAAGAAGTCGCTTAGAAAATTCCAAGCATCGCCACTGCGATCTTTGTAAGAAGTTGACGTGTTCTTCTAAAGAAAAGGCACGGGGTATAACTACTATTTCGCAAATAGTGGATTTAATCCTGAGCTAGAGTTCTCAGGCCTGGACTAGTCCTCCACGAGGGAAACCAGGTTAAAAATCGGCTGTGTTTGCGTATGCTTTCTTGCTCCTTATTTATTTTCGCATTTACTCTGATTACTTTCAGCTTGTGAAAGTGATTAATTTTTTAATTGGTTATTATTGTTATAAACTCTATTCACCCCCACTAGAGTTGCCATCTGTTTTTCATCTTGTACTCTAAATCACTTATATTTATTATAGTTTAACATATTCTCTATTTTATTCATGTACTCAGTTTTTTTATATCTTCATGATGCTAGGTCTCTATTTCTTTGAATTTTCTTTCCAGCATGTCATGTATTTTATTCTGTTACGAGTTATATATTTCCTACCATGTAACGAAACTACTTTTAGAGTTATATGCTTTGCTCCAATCCTGACTGGATAACTATTTTTAGGAAATGTTATGCCCCACACCCAAGACTTCATGATGACAGATCTTGATGCACCTTAGATCGTGAGTTGACCCTTGGAGAGCTCTAGGCCATTATCTTTTATTCAGATTGTATTTTGATTTATGTTTCGTTATCGGATTTGTATCTGATACTTTCTGGTATTGTATATTCATTTGTAGACTTTAGTTGTTCTAGAGTTATTGATATCTTTCTATTTCAAATCCTCCTTAGCTGTTGTGATGTGATTTCAGTACATTTGTTATCATGGATAATCTAGATGTTGTAGATATTATTGGATACTTGACAGCATTCTACTGCCGATATGCGACATAGGCAGGGCGTGGCCCACGTACTCGTGCCCGAATATCCAGGTATGGGTAGTGACATATTTTTATGGTGGCCCATGCAGGTCAGTCTTCACAGCTAATGCGAAGTCATGGTTGTACTTAAGACTAGCCGTACTACGGTGTGCCTGCCCTAGGATTAGGATTGAATCATAGAATATTTTAGGAGATTGGTACTCAATCACATATTAGGAACTCTTTATATATTCCAGGGATGACCCTGAGAATCTTACTTTGAAACTCTTTTGAGTCTATTCCCACTTGCTTTTGCTCATCCTGATTTTGAATATCTGTCCGTTATTGAACCCTATTCTTACATTAGGAGGAGTTTTATAGACCCCATAAAGAACTAGAAAGTAGAAGTTGAACTTATATACCATTCAGGTTGATGAGAGAATGATTAGCCACTCTTATAAACGAAGGTTGAGAATTAGTTTAGGCTATATTCAGGGAATTTTGAATTTTGACCAAGATACACCTTTGGAACGACCCCTGAGAATCATACTCTAAACCCAACATCGAAATCTGTTTCTGTTTGTTTCTATTTACTCTTCCTTGATTCATTATTGAATTTGATTCCTGGTGTTCGTTGTTGACTTTGATTTTGTATCGAGATAAATTTGTTATGGACTAAATTATGGTTCATTCTGATGACACATTGATGATGATAGTGTGAAAGATAAATGTCTGCTTTATTTATGAAGTTTAGAATTTATCGCAGCCATACTAGCTGGTATGATAAAACATAGAGCCTGATTTGGGGTATACTTATCTTAGTTATAGATTTTAGAGTTTTTTGCAGCCATACCAGTTGGCGTGGTGAGAATTCTAGATAACATGATTATAGAGTATTACCTTAGTTATGGACTCTATAGTTAATTGCAGTTATGCTTATTGGCATGGCAAAAATTCTAGCAATATGATTTCAGGAAGACGTATATGGCTATTAGATCATATCTTAAATTGGTTCACTTCGTTATGACCAGATGAGCAAGAACAAATTTCTATCATCATTTTTTTGTCTTATCATCATTCCATCGTCTTAATTAACTCTGACCTACTTACATCCATCAAACTATCTTATATCTAAATCTGTTAGGTACACTTTTGTAACTCCTCTTCCCAGAATTTTGATAATATATATTTTATTATTTATTATTTGAATTAAATGATAATTTTTAGAATTTTTATAGATAATTACTTAGTTAATTATCACGGTAGATGACTATAGCCATGATGGAGTTTTAGAGTACAAGGTGACTAGAAATCGTGGCACGGATAGTGCAATGGCGTGCTTTGACTAGTGTATTAGCCCTAGTAGGGAAGGCCGAGCCATAGTGACGTCCTAACTAGGAAAATTAGGCCAAGTTGCGACTTAACCCTTACCAAAGATTTATTTATGTTTTTATTATATTACTGAGTTTTAGGGAACCCGGTTCTACCGAACTAGTCCAGATTGGACCCAATCCAAGCCCAAGCCCATGTAGTCGGGTTGTGCGTCCATAGACATCCGTGTCGATATATATATTTGACCGTGTATTTTGCGTCCTATTATAAATGGTCTAATGAATATTTTCCTGAAATAATTGTTATTGTATTATTGACATTGGTGGGATAATATATTCTAGAACTATGATAACTTGCTAAATATACTAATTAAGAGGATGTATAGGTACATGTGTATTCTTGTATGCATAAATAAAATATAGTGTAATATGATTGTACATGTCCCTTATATATATATATATATATATATATATATATATATATATATATATATATATATATATATATATATTTTATATATATATATATATATATCTATATATATATATAAAAAAAAAATATATATATATATATATAAGATTGTATATAATGGTATATATGATTATATATATATATTGGTATATATGATTGTATACATGGTGGTATATAGGATTGTATAGATGAATATGAATACTTGGATTTATAAATATCTAAAACACATATAGATATAACAAAGAATAAAAAAATTAAACTAATCATTGTTCCTTTCGGAACAGTGATTCCAAATTCCCGACCACCCCAGGAACAGGGGACATAACCAGCGGCCTTAGGTATATATATATAAACTTATAAAAAAAAGAAAAAAAAATAACAACAAATCCCTAACCCTAATACCGAGCCAACCACCTGGCGACCTTCCCAGCCCTGGGCACCGCCGCGCGCGGCCACAGGCCGGCCACGGCAGCGCCGACAGGTGCACAGGCGCGGACAGAACAGACAATGCAGCCACAGCAACAACCAGGCCGAGCACCCCTATTTAGAGGTCAATTTCTCCTCCATTTTGCAATCATTTTTCGTTCTAGCAAATATAGATTGAAGCCCACAAAACCCTCTCTAAATCCCAACTAGTGGAGTTGGATATCGCTGATAGACCAGCCCGAAAAATCGACGTAAAGTCAAGTAAAAACCATCTCAAAAATAGGGTATTATGCTAGTTCAAACACCCAACTTGGCTGACATTTTTCTGAACTGAACATTAGAGAATTTCGAAAACTATTTAATGACAGTCCTAGACAGTATATACGGCTACATAACCCTTATTACGGAAGTCGATTTTGACGACTGTACTTTGAGAAATCGAATTCCCAATTGGGAGAAAAACATGTTTTCAAAATATTAAAAATATTAAAAAACCCTTCGATACGACGTGCGCCCCGTCAATTTGGACGACGTGGTCACGAATCGAAGGCATCGAAAGGTGCGTAATGGCTTCGTGGACGTGTGGGCTTTGACGGAATTTCAATTGGTTCTGTGTGCGCGACGAATTTGATGCGCATTCGTCGAAATTCACCGTATCGGCCTCTTTACAAATTTCCCAATTACTTTGTGCACGTTTATCAGATCGAGACAAAACTTATGCCAACAGGACCGTATCATTTTTCTGGTCCTGTATACCAAGTTTGGTTCGATTCTGAGACAGTTGACCGGATCGTCGTTTTACAGGCCCCATGGTCCGATTCAACGGGCAATTTTGTGCACGGCCTGCCGAAATCCAACTTTGGACATACAATTGGGTTCGTATCATCAAAATGAATTCATAGACAAGTAGTTTGACGACTTTATAGACCATTTACTCTGGTACGCTTTTAGGTGCAAAGCAGATCCAACGGTGGACACCGTTTTAACCCAAAATTATCGTTTTTCCCCTGTGTCCAGAATTGGACTTAAGGACAGGCAATTCTAAATAATTTGACTATTCTGAGAAAATTGGTAATGTCTGTTTTAGCATTCGGAGACTGTTGTACAAGTTTGACTGTTGTGGCACACTGAGTGGTTTGGAATATCAGTTTTACCAGCAAAGTACCACAGGCGAGTACAGTTTATTATTTGTTTTCGATATTGAGCTTTACTATACCTCATTGTTAGTCAATAGATATATGATTTTCGTCTTTTATGTTTGTTATATTTTGTCGTGTCGGGGAGGTAAAGTACCAAGGATGTGTGATCTGACCTTATACAGTGTATACCGTGTAGACCTTGATTTATTATTGTATTATACCATGTAGACCGTAATTTATTATTACTTTATACAGTGTAGACAGTGTTTCATTATTGCTTTATACAGTGTAGACCATGTACATTATACAGTGTAGATATCGTAGACCGTGTCGTAAAATTGTCCCGGGATCGATCACATATCAAAGGTACTTCAGTCAGTTGGTGAGTATTGTCTTTGTATTTATTTACTGTTTTCCTTTGTTTAGTTTTATTTTGTCCTTCTATGTTTATTTTCCAAATCATATATTTAAAAGGCTAACCTCTGTTGTATAGTCATTTTTATTTATTAAAACTGCATTCAGTGAATTGTACTCGTTCTATTCCTGACTGGAAACCAATTTTTTTAGGTTAACTGTGGCTTCACTTAGCATTGGGAGATACGGGTGTACTTGCAGACGAAAACCTAGAAATTAGCTAGATAGATGAGTTGTATCATTTTAATATTTGTAAGAGTTTATATTTTTTTGCAAATGTAAAACTTATAAATATTGTAAATTAAATTAATTTTTGATTTTTGTGAATGAGCATTATTTATGATTTTTAGCATTGTGGCTATACAACATTCTACCACCGACACTGCGGCGTAGGCTGGCTTGGACACGTCTCGTATCCGAAAAAGTGGGTGCGGGTCGTGACAACTTTAAAATCTTTAAATTCTCGTATCTCTTTACTTGGAAAAGCTCGAGGAAGTATCGTAATCATCCAGCTCAGACATGATGTAATTTTCATCAAAGGGTGATCCTGGTAGGAATATAGAGTGTTGGACATGGAGATAGAAGTAGTAGGATAAGGATATAACTGATTGTAAACAAGTCAAGCGATCGGAAGTACAGCAACTTGGAAATGATTACATCTGGAGAATTATTTTGAGTATGGATTGCTTTAGAAGGAACGTAAGAGGAATTTGAGAAAGAAGGACAATGAAATGTACATTAATGGTGAGAACTGTAATATTTGTGGTTGTATTTTTAGAACTAATAAGGACATTCGAGGTCTATTAACTTTTTCGAAGCTTGGATATTTTTGGTTACTAATTCTTGAGATATTCATATTCGAATTAAGACAAGATACTAGAATGAGGAATTCAAATACATGGATGGAAGCTTACTACAACATATGGTGATGACATAAAATTGAACGAAGATTGGTAAAAGAATGATTAGGAACCGAGAGAACACAAAATATTTAAGTTACAGAAAAATTTAGAGATTTTGTGGAAGTTTTTTTTAAATTTAATAAGGATAATATTTGAAGGTGTAAGTTGAAGGAATTATGAAGGCTGAATTTTATAATAAAGGATAAATTTTATATGGTAATAGTGACATTAGACTTGAGCAATACAAGAGTATCAATTGGAGCGATGATTAAGGATTCATAATCCTTGATTCAGGAATTTTGGATCCAGGTTAAAGACAAGATGAAGGAATTTGGACTTCAGAATGACTAAGTGGATAATGAACTACAAAATCAAGGAGAGTAGAAAAAATGAGGAGTTCTAACAAGAGCATGCTTCATGGGTAGTGCCTTTAGAATTAAGGTCAAGCTTATTGTATTTATAAAAGGGTTTAATCTTTATGACTGAAGATTATGATTCTTGGTAGTAGTCATATAAGGGTTGATTTTCAAAATTGAAGGTCATGATTGGGTAGTGGTATGTCTTTGCTTGTAAGATAGAGGCATAATTGAAAAGTGACGATCAGATAATCTGGTAGTAGTCGAAGTGGAGTGGATGATTTGACTTCCTTATGAAATCCTATCTTTTATTTTCCTTACCCTTGAATCGATCATTAAAAATCCAATATCGCTAAAAAAATTATCCCTCTTGACTGTGACAAATCGATTTTGGTCATCTTCTTTACTGTGACAAAGATCTTGATTATTGACAACATTCCAATGGTTTAAAATGATCATGACTTGGATTTCAATCCTTTATTGCTCGTGCCTAGACTACGATTTTATTATTCATCATATCTAAATACTGTTTGACCAAGGTTAGACTGACCTTATCTATAATCATATCGAATTTTGATTATGATCATGTTTGAATTTTAACACTCGTGCCTAAACTCTTTTCTGACCCTGATTTGATTTCCTGATTATATCTGAAATTCTCGTGATTAGTCTTGCCTAGATGACCTGGCATGATTAAATGACTCTGATTTTTACGATCGTAAATCTAAGGATCGTGACTATACCTATTAATCTTACCCCTGAAACATGCCTGGAATTTGACCTCCGATCATGACTATCTGATTCGACTAGGGAGTTAATCGTGTCAGAAATTGGGCGTGATCGTGTCGAAATAATTTTTCCTGTCGTGCCTAAATTTTGATCCTCTAGTCTCAGATTTCAACCTAACAATGACTAAGTTTCAACCTTCTTTGTATCTTTATTCTAAATCGTGCCTAAGTAATTTTTTAGCATTCCAAATTCTTTAGCACGTCTCAGCCTTGATTTTGCACGTGGTCAAGTGGTTTGATCCTTAGAAATTTATCGTACCATTTCATTATTCCTAACGATGCCAACCGCGTCATTTTCGTATTTGAATGTGCCTATATAACTTTGAATCTAACCTTATCGAGCCTAGATTATATTGGTCATTCTAAACTTAGATCTGATTCTACCTTGATTGTAACTAAACGATTTTGATTTTCCTAGCCACGACTTCGGGATTAAATAATTTGAATTTATTTCTTAATTGTGCCTAAAACCTTGATCCTCGGTCACGACTATATGATAGATTAGTCTTGCCAGAATTTAGACCTTAATTAAATCTGAACAATTTTCTATTCCTGCCGGAAATTCGATTCTGTAGATACTCGTGCTTAGGTTTCATTCCAAAACATGCCTAAGTTTTGGTATTCGTAAACTTATCCTAGATCGTGCCAAGCAAATTTGGATCATTTCAAAAAATTTAATCACGTCCGAGCTTAGATCGTATTTCATGACTTAATTAATCTTACTCATTAAATTTTTGATCATCCCTATAAGACCTTGTTTTCGATATTTTGATTATGCATAAGTTTTATCTTCATTAATAACTAAGTTTTGATCTCGATCATGCATATGTGACCTCGAGTCTGTTTTTCATCAAACCTAAACTACCGATCCTTCTATACTCGAACTTCGATTCCACCTTCGATTCTCTTAGCCGTAATTAAGATCGTGACTAAATAGCTTGAAATTATTTCTAAATCGTGTCAGAACAATATTGTTCATACCACGATTCTATCGTGCCAAAATCATTAGTCGTACCTAATGGATTCTGAATTTGATTATCTTGATTGTATCGAGTCATCGTTCCTTGATCATGCCTAAACTCTTAATCGTGTTTTGATTCCCCTGCCAACCTTAAATTTCGAGGACAAAATTTCATTAAGGAGGGTAGATTTGTAACCTCCGTTAATCGAATTCTTGGATTTTTGAACTTATGTATTTTTCTATTCTCTGAATTTTCTGAATCTTTGAAAATCGCAAATTCTAATGCGATGTTATTTTCGATCATAATATACTATCAGTATTTGAGTCATTGGTTTGAAAAACTATATTATGCTAGTTAAATGATTTTTCGTCTAGAATTTGCATCAGATATAAATATTTTCTTTATATATGAATAATTTGTCAAAATATTATTTTTAATTATTGATAAAAATTTCATTTTTGAAACTGTGTAGTTATAATGATTGTAAGTTATTCGATTTTCTCTCGTATTGGGTTTTGACCACTAGGGTTCTAAATCTAGCCTACCAAGCCTTAGGCTTAGATTGTGGGCTACGACCTTGTTTGTTAGTAATTGGAAAACAGTAGCTAAATTGTAATTAGCTACTAACCATTTACTAAATAAATTTACTAACTATTATTGTTTAATTATTAACTAATAACAAATTAAATTAAATGGGTAGCAATAATGGTTATGTTAGCGGTAGCGTTAGTGTTAGTAGTTTACCTCAATATTTTCTATTTCTATTATATTTACATGAGCCTTTAGGGTTTCTCCTCCCTACCCTATAAATAGGCATACTCCCCAATGTTACATAGAAATCCTAACCCAAATCCTCAAGGAAAAACTCAGCCGCCACCCCATTTTTTCCATCCCGATCCAAAACCCCGATACCTTCCCTATCTCACCATTCCGGCCATCCGCCATCGCACCACCTGTAGAAGCATGAAAATTTTAGCAAATAAAGCCTTATGCGCCCAAGCCAAAAGAAGACATATGCGCCCAAGTGAAGCTCCTATGTGCTCAAGTCACCTTGTGAAGCTCCTATGCGCCCATCAAGCTGCGAAGCTCTATGCGCCCAAGCCTGTGAAGCTCTATGCGCCTAAGCCACCCTCTGTGAAGGCGGGCGCATAGCCTGAAACTGGGCTATGCGCCCAAGCCTGACTCGGTCAAAGCCATGATCAAAACGTGCACCGAAGCGCACAGACACGTCAGTCTCCACGAGCAGTCGTGCACCGAAGCAAGCGGCCATGTCAACACCACGACCAACCCACAATCTCGCAGCCTACATGCGCCTACACCCTATGTGCCCAAGGCAGGACTATGCGCCCACATGAAAACCAGTTTGTTTTCCTCATGTGGGCGTATAACATCATTCCAGCTCAAGAACGACTTAAAGGGGGCCTCATCCCTCTTCAAAAGACAGAACGGAGAGCATTTTCAAGAGCCAAATTGCTGCACTTCTTTCCAGTGAGACGAGAGTTAGCAATTTTCTTAGATTTTCTTCCACTTTTGTAATCGGAGTGTCAACAGAGTAAAGGAGCAACTGCCGCTCGATCCATCGTCCTATTCCCCAGAAATCTTTTTTGTACTCTGGGAGCCTCAGCGCAGGATCTCTCAGGCGTACTCGATTTGTGGTGCCTTGCGCCAATAAAGAAAAGATAGCATTTTCTTCTTTTTTTGTGTGTCCACAAAAATGGCGACTCTGCCGGGGACTACCTTTTCCTCTGACGAGAAGGTGGTGACGCAATCCGATACCGACAAAGTAGGGAGCACTCAGAAGATGATGATCGTAAAGTTCGATCAGCATGCGTTCGAAGAGATGCTCTCGAGGGATAGCTCTACTCCCTCAAAATCAGCGAAGCCAAACAAGTCTTGCAAGACTTGGCTTCCGAAGGCTCGCTGTGCATATCCAGCTAGTGTCATAGCAGATATGCAACTGGAGGACTCTGTCATATGGGCGCATGACTCTGCCACAGAAGTTCCCCAAATGGAGAAGGCTCACACCGTTCTGGGCTCTACTAGCCCAGTGACTTCTTTCCTACACAACCAACAACAGAGTGTTCGGCACTCGAGATTTGGCAAAGGAAAACACTACGATGCCAAGAATCCGGATGTGCAACACTCTAGGCAAACCCAGCGAGGCTTACAAATGAAGTAGAAGAAATTGGAAGAAAATAACGCTGCTCCACCAAGCATGCGCCCAAAGCCATGCGCCCAAGGGGATGTTTGGGCGCATAACCCCAACCAGAATGCTTTTGTCTTCAATAGACTGGACATCCAGGGTCATGCGCCCAGGCTCACTGGATCCATACTATGCGCCCACATCAAGGAGGCTCAGACATGCTGTCAAGGAGCATGCGCCCAAGGCCAGTCTCCAAGGCCTATGCGCCCACAGCAAAAAGACAGGCCCTAATGTGTATACCACGGGGCTGTCTTCAAGGACATCACAGAACTTAGGTGTGGGGGTTGCCCCTACACGTTAACTAAGTCTGGATACGCCAACTCTCCTTACGAACCCGCATGCAAAGCTCGACGATGCATACAACATGGGTTGTAAGGCAAAACTCCCTTTTGCTGACTTGCACGACATGATAAATTATAAGCGTAAAGCGAGGGAGGACATAACAATTCATAGTGCCCATTCGTGCACCAGTATTGTTATCAACTGTTGCTGCTCCAAAGCAACAAGAGTGCCTCAGAGAAAGTTTGTGTTTCGACGGCTGTATTTTTCTGACGATGAAAAGCCACTGTGTGTTTCATCCAACATGGCTTCATGGGGTCCCCCTTACGGAAGTCCCAATCAAAGACGGTGGACTACGAACCCAACTTTCTCTCTCAGTTCTTCGAGAAGAAGAAGAAGAATTCTACCAACAGATGGCCAGCAAGCTGTCACATCTGAAGGAGTCTATATGTGTACTCGGTCAAAGGCAAGATTCCGTATGGACGACGAAGACTCTCAATCTGGGGGTAGTATTCCTTCGGAGTCTGAAGCGGATGACCTTCACACTGGAGGTAGCCTTCCAGAGGATGACGATCCCTCTGAATATGATGGCGACTATCTACCTCCTTTACCTGAAGATGAAGGACTTGTCCACTCGGAGACAGACAGTATCAGCACCAGTTGTATTGTTTCCTCTATTCATCTTCGTATGTTATCTACATACATGACAGACGGAGAAAGACTTGAAGAAGCCAGTGATCAGACCAGCAAACGGATAGAGGGTCTTGAAACAGCATTTACCAAGATCACTGATATGCTTACCAGTATCATGGCGGTTCAAGCTGCTGGGGCTGTTCCTCCACCTCAACAAAATGTTTCGACCCATGCTAATTCGGCTCATAGCAACAACCCTCCTTCACTACAAAAGGAGTATTATTCCATTGTGTCTCCTCCAAATCTTATAAATGCTGGGGGTGGTCCTTCGCCAACGACGCCTGACAACCGTTCAGTAGCCATTTTTCAACACCTGCTCAATCTATAGGATGCTATTGATTCCCTGGTTGCCCGTCTTGACACCATCTCACACAAAGACGAGCTTCAAAAGATGGAAATATCTCAACCGTATCCTCCTGAGTGGGAGAATGCTACTTGCCCTCCTAACTACAAGCCGCTGACGCTAAATTCATTTGATGGGTTGACTTCTCCTCATCAACACAAGACATACTTCAACACGTAGACTCTACACTTGCCCAGAGACGATCCATTCTTGTCGAAACTATTTATTAGCACCTTGCAGGGGGTAGCTTTCGAATGGTTCTGCGGTCTGCCTGATGGATGTATCAATTCATTTAAAGACTTGGAGAGGTTGTTCCTCAATAAGTTTTATGAGAGTGGCATAAATGTTAGTATGTCCACCCTCATCGAGACCAAGCAAAGGAGGACTAAGTCTGTCATCGCCTTCATCGAACGCTTCAGGTGGCTAGCACTGAAGATGCCCTTCTGCATACCAGACTCATAACTTATGGATACTTGTCGACATAACTTCCTTTCTAGGTTTTTTTTGGGTATACATAAGTATGATACATGGCCCGCTTTCATTAGGGCCGCTGATGCTGCTAAAAACGGCATTCCTAACCTGGAACTACTGGGGTTGAAATCACCCAAATCCGAAGACAAAGGCAAGAATCCTCAAACTATCCCAGTTCGTGGGAGTAAAAGAAAAGAAGTCCTGAAGGTCGACACTTCCAAAGGAGCTTCCAATTCTCAGGGTGCCTCCGACAATCCTAAGGAGACCTTCTTCTTTGATGAGGACGATGTCATTACCATCTTTCATACATTGACGAAGGGTAATAAGCCGACATTGCCTCCACCATGACGTCCTACAGAGGCGAACCAGCTCAACGATCCCAAGTACTGTCTCTATCATCTGTACGTGCATCATTCCACCAAGGACCGCATCGTCCTGAAAAAGAAGATACAGCAGCTTATCGACAGCCAAGTGATCAACCTCGAAGCTGAAGACAAGGTCGTATCTTCTAACATTATCTCTCTTCAGTTTGGTGACTTTCCTCCTACAGAAGTCCTAGACGACGTGGTCCCGATTCCCGAGACAATAATAGAAATCATCAACCTACCACCAGCTCGCAACTCTACCTTGCTGCCACTCACAACTGAACGTGGTGAGATCATGTGGGTCCATCCGGACCTTGTGCAAGAGGTGACGCAGGGGGTGGTACCTCCTAAAGCAAAAAGAGACAAGAATTACAAGTCATGCCATATGGTATCCTCTCCCATCTACGAGGTTCTATCTGGCAAGATGCGATTGGGAAAGACTTATCTTCGGACATATGACCCCGCACAAGAAGAAGAAGTACCTCCTCAACCTCCTACTGCCCCTATAAGCTCAGAAGCCAGCCCGTCTAAGCCTCCAACTTCGGACAAAGTCAAGCAGAAGGAGACACGGTTTGACAAGTCTCTGAAGGCGCCAACTCCTGAAGGCATGGATCGGCCCTACAACTTTGACATACTGGCACAGCTAGCTAATATACCTGCCAGGTTGTCTCTGCTCGATCTGTTGCGACTCTCCAAAGAAATACGGAAGGCCTTAAGTGAAGCTTTATTACATGCCGACTCTTATCTTACGGAAGTCAAAACCCATGCTGAAGACCCTGTCTCATGTCCTCACTGCCACAGTACTATGGAAATGGTGTCCAATATCACCTTTTCACAGGAGGACATGCTACTAAAAAATACTCGTCATAATAAACCCCTGTACTATACAGGGTATATCAGGGCGATCAAGGTGGACCGCATGCACATCGATCCATGATCCTCCATCAACATCATTCCTAGAAGTTTACTTCAAATTCTGGGAATCCCTCTGCACAAGCTATATGTAACCAACACAACTATCATGGCTTTCAATATTGGTCGAAGCCACCCGCTGGGCAAGATCCGTCTCAAGTGCTAGATCGGTGATCTCCGAATGGAGGTTTCTTGCTATGTGATCGATGCCAATGTATCCTACAACGTCTTGTTAGGACGTCCATGGATACACGAGAACACAATCGTTCCTTCCATACTTCACCAGTGCTTCAAATACGTCAACACTGACGGTGTCGTGAAGACGGAGTTTGCCGATGTCGATTCTTTTAAGGGCATCAAAGCCTACTATGGAGATTCGGTACTTAACCAATCTCCCACCCCCAAGGATGATGGCAACGAAGCTGACAATGAGGCTGAAGCAAGTTCATTCTCCAATAATGGTCCCCTGATCATCCGAGTCAAAGGACGTACTACTCCAAAAAGTACTCCGAAGCCTCTCATAATCTGGGTAAAAAAGAAGAACCCTGACAAGGTCAAACCATTGACCATCACTCTCAGGAAGACACCCCGGGAGGAACCTACTGATGCCCGTCCTCCCAATCCTGAAGAATTACCTTACGTAGTGAACTCAGCCAAGACTGTGGCTCCTCTTCCAGATGATGATCCTCTCAATGAGTATATTAATACTCATAATAATGTACCTTTTGTGGATGATGTTATCCCTGAAGAAGAACTTGCGTATTTCCTTAGTAAAGGTTTATCTTTGAATTATCCCGATGTCTATCAATCTGTAAACCACTACATAGATACAATATACACCTTAGAGCACGGCATAGGACCACACCTCTGCATGCCGGTCACAACCCCTCACCTGCGGTAAAAAGTTTACCCAGAAGATATCCTCTACTTCATCGTTCCAGCCAGAAAGAAGGATGAAGAACTAATCATCTTCGGTCGTATAATTGGCGAGAGAAAGTTCGTTTCAGACTCTACTTCTCCCAAGCACAACACAGAAGCTGACTATGACTCTGGAAAAATGCAACTTTTCTGGTATAGTTGGCAGGCCAAGAATATCATCCAGAACATGGGATATGACATCAAAAATGACCAGGGGCTAAATTACGGCCGAGGATGACGGTTGCCAATACGGCACTTTGCTCCTCCCGGCAAACCCGAGAACTACTATCAACGAAGCGGTATTGGTTTGGATTATGTCACTCCTCCAATAACTCCTGAAAGATCAGATGATGAAGCAGATCATTGTTCTCATTCGTCTAATTCCTCCCTCTGGGACTCAGACTCCATGTAACGCCCCAGTCCCAAAATACGTAGGACTAGGTACATAGACATGGCAGCTGTATACATACGAAGTATACTCTAATATATGGAAACCTTGTATGCATACATAAGCTGTAAAATACAGTAAACTAAGAGTAATCTAATCTCATCCACGAAATATAAGAATAAAATATGTCATATAATGATAATGAATTGTCATTGATACACATAGTTGGGCGAAGACAAATCTACTACCAACTATGAAAAGAAATACAAGATATATAAAAGAATAATTTTGGCTAGCGAAGCGAAAACGATCTAAGCGCAATCATCCTCGAAGAAATAGAGATGGTCACAGCTAGAGATAGAGCACCTACGAAAGACAAGAACACACACCTGGAGAGATAACCAGGTCCTCAGAGGGACGTAACAAGACACATAATATTATGCCATATAAACTGAATAAATATTGCTCAAATAAATAAGTCAATCGAATTATAACATGGTCCAATACACACCTATTGAACGACCTTACCATCCCCCCAACCAAACAAGGACTGGAGATGGTAAACTAATTCACGGTGACGTATCTTTCCATGCTAGGAATCCAATATAGTATCCGGACCCCAACATGGTTCAATACCTTCTCATCGAAGTAGTAAGTCACACCTACAACCAAACAAGGACAAGATGTGACAAACTAATCCGCGACAAGTTATTGTTCCAAGCCATGGTCAGATACAAGTACCCAAACCAAGAGTACTCATACCTAACGGATAGGGTAGCCTAACCGTTCTAAGTGAATGCAATTTTAAGAACAGTTCATAGTCGTATGACTACCCGGTTAAGTCAAGAAAATAACAATACAGTACCTCAGTAGCGAGTCACAACACCATATACTATTCTTCAGTATCGAGCGAGTCTGTAGCATATAGTATACCTATCGTTCCTCAGTAGCGAGCGAGTCTACGATAGATAGGGTGGTAGTCAACTTCCAATCATGTTCTTCCCGCCCAATGCCAACTCATAACTGCTAAGTCTTCTAGTATGCAATTCTATTAGCAGTTATTTCCTAACGCACGGCTTATACGTACTGGTGGCCAGCCAATCACGCATGTCCAAGTCCTATATGTGACTCACAACAACGTGGTAATAAATGTGTCAAGGCCTACGAATGCAACACACAAGGTGGTCCCTTAAATCTAGGTTTAATGTGTAAGAAAAATAATACATAGCAGGAAATAAAACTGAACAGTAAGTTCTAACAGGTTATGCCATGTATCACAGTTTATTTTGCATAAAGAAAATAAATAATGCATGAAATATGAGCTAAAATAAATAAACAACAAATGGCAAGGTGTCTTGCCTGAGGTTATGTGTAAAAGAGAATAATCTAGTAGCCGAACCGACAAATAAACGAAGCAAGAAAAGCCAAATCCCGCAGATAACTCCGGATGTTGCAACAAACATCACGAACGAGTTTGGAATATAGGATATACCTGGGAAATGCCTGTCCAAAAGTTAAATTCTGGAACATGGACAAATTCATAATTTTGGGTCAAAATGATGTCCGCCGTTGGATCCGCTTTGCACCGAAATGTGCGCCAGAACCTACGGTCTCTAAAGTCGTCAAACTACATGTCTACAGATTTATTTTGATGAGCCGAACCCAACGGTATGTCCAATTTTGGATTCCGGTGGGCTGTGCACAAAATCGCCCGTTGAGTGGAATTGTGGGCCCGCCAAAATAGCGTCCCGATCAACGGTCTCAGAATCAGACCAAACTTGGCTCACAGGACCAGAAAAATATTTCGAGTCCAATGGCGCAAGTTTCATTGCGATATGATGAGTGTGCACAAAGTTGTGACTTAATTTGCAAAGGGTCGATACGGGGGTATCTCGACGGATACGCGTTGATTTCGTCGCGCACATGCGACGAAACTGAGTTCCGTCAGTTCCCACACATCTGCAATATCCATACGCGCCTTTTGATGCATATAGTGCACGACCACGTCGTCCTGTTTTTCGGGACGCACGCCATATCGGACAAAATTCAGAAAATTAATACAATTAAACACAAGTTTTTCCTCAACTTCAACATCAATCTACTTTTTACACGCAAATCGAAACGACGATCCAAAAGATGCATTGCGATATCGGTTATGTTGTCTTTTACTAGTTTCAATTATTTTCTACAATACTTTACTGCACAACAAGAAAATTGACCGACAAGTTGTCGTCTCAAAACAGTTTTTAGTATTACAGAAAACAGGTTTTTCTTCAACTTCGTCTCGATTTTTCGAGCAAGTCGATGGATTGTTTTTTAAATCCAACTAGAGGATCTCGAAGAGGGTCAAGTCTACTTTCCATAAAATTTTACGGATCGAAAATCGGTGCTACGAGTAAAAAGTTACGTCGTTGGGAAGTAGGGTACCTTGAGTGGGAAAACTGCTCCGTGGATGACGAAGGGCTGACTTTCGATGCTCCGTTCGTCGCGCACACAACTCCGTCACTGGTGAAACGAAGTCGTAGACGAAGAGTGTATGTTCTGCTACAATTTTTGTTTTGGAAGTTTAGGGATTTGAGGTCTGTGGAGGAAGTTATATATATAGCAAGTTGGGACAAAACCTAGTAATACTAGGATTAGTAATAATTCTCTTATGTGCACCCATGGTGCTCGATTTTGTTTCACGTTAGCTTGCTGCTATGCAGCAAGCAAAGTAGAGGGTGGGGCCCGCCCACTTTAAGTGGGTGGGTTTGTTTTTATTTATTTATTTATTTTTTTTCTTTTCCTTTTTCTTTTCTTTTCTTTTCATTTCTTTTTTTCTTTTTCTTATCTCTTTTATATATATAACTATATATATCCAAAAAAAAAAACTATCTAAATCCAAATAATACTTTAAATGTCACATATCCAAATATTTAGTATATTTAAATGTATCTGCATATATATATAAATTCCATTCACAATAAACCAACTCAACATATTAATAATAATATTTAAATAGAATAAACATGTCTAATAAATCTCCAAAATAACTTCAATAATAATTAATTAATAAAATTGTTCCAATGGGTGCACTTATACCGCACACCCTTTTTAGGGTCCACAAAATATACTATTTTGTAAAATATTATTTAAATAATAAAATACCAATAATTGCACAAATAATTAAATGATTTAAAATTTGTACATAAAATTCTAAAATAATTTAGAAATTATTTTTACGTACATAAAATATGTCTACATGACCACTTTGGTCCCACCACATGCCTGCTTGGGCTTAAATTTGGTTCGGACCCAGTTCGGGCTGGTTTGGACAAACCGGGCCATCTAAAAACTAATATATAAAATAATATTTAATTAAAATACTATAAATAACTCAATTCACAATTTGGTCTGGTTTTCCTAGTTTGGATATTATCATGTCTAGGCTTCCCCCGGCATGGCTAGTACACTAGTCAAGGCTCACTGCTATATCTTTCGTGCCAAAATTCATGGTAGTCTGGTGCTCCAAAACTCAACAATGGCTAAGGTCATTTCTAAAAAATCATAAATTGCATAAATTCATTTTTAAATCTAATAAAATAATAAAAATAATAATTAAAAAAATAGCGATTTTACACTCCAGTATTGGTGACATGTTCAAGACAACTCTGTTCGTCAACATGGTTTTTGTTGACCAAATTGTAGACGATGTACAATCAATCGAGCTTGACCAATGGGCTCAAAAGATGGATACTAGGTGGATGCTGTGCTTCGAACAACGTGAACTACCTACCGAAGACGAAGTCATCCAAGTCAATTTAGGAGATGAATCATCTTTTAAACCAATCTTCATCAGCAAAAGTCTATCTGGCGATGAACGCCAATCTCTTATACAGCTTATAAGAGAATACATCAACGTGTTCGTATGGAGCTATGAAGACATGCCGGACTTGGACCCTAAAGTCGCCATGCACCGCCTGAATATTTCGTCTAAAGGTAAGCCAGTGAAGCAGCAACAACGACGATTCCGACCAGACGTCATGGAGGCCATCGAGAATGAAGTCAAGAATCTCATTGCCAGTGGATTCATTCACGAATAACAACACCCAAACTGGGTTGTCAACATCGTTCTAGTCATGAAAAAGAATAGTAAAGTTCGAGTCTGTATCGATTACCGTGATTTGAACTTTGTATCTCCGAAGGACGAGTTCCCACTACCGATCACCGACGTAATGATCGACAATACTTGCAGCTTCGAGCGGATGTCCTTCTTGGATGGATTCTTAGGCTACAACCAGATCAAGATGTTCTCCGACGACGAGAAGCACACATCTTTTCGAACACCATTGGGGGTATACTGCTATACGGTGATGTCCTTCGGCTTGAAGAATGCAGGGGCGACATACCAGCGAGCCATGAACACAATTTTTTTCGATCATTTGTGCAAAACTGTTGAGTGCTACGTAGACGATATTGCAGTTAAAAGTCATCTCAAGGGCAACCACCTCCAAGACTTGAGAATGGTGTTCGAACTAATGCGTGCATACCAACTCAAGATGAATCCGACCAAGTCTTTTCTGGGTGTCTCCAGCGGCAAGTTCCTTGGTTTCTTTATCACTTCAAAGGGTATACATCTTGACCCGGAGAAAGTGAAGGCTATCCTCGATATGCATCCTCCAAGAAACCTCAAAGAGCTACGCAGACTACAAGGAAGGCTAGGCTACATCAGACGATTCATTTCGAACCTCTCTGGAAGGTGTCAACCATTCACTCAACTCTTGAAGAACGGCGTATCTTTCTTCTGGACTGAACAATGTCAGCACGCATTCGACGACATTAAGGCGTATCTTACAAGCCTTCCGGTATTGGTAGCTCCAATAATGGGAAATCCTTTCTTACTATATGTCCATGCTATGGACCATTCTCTTGGTGCCCTATTAGCTCAGAAGAATGAAGGCGGCCATGAACAGGCAATCTACTACCTCAGCCGCACAATGGTGGGTGCTGAACACAGATACACACCGGTGGAGAAGGAATACCTTGTACTAGTATTTGCCATCAAGAAGACATGCCACTATGTGTCTGGACAGACTATCCACATTATATCTAAAGTCAACCCTCTCAGAATACTCATGACTAAACCGGGATCTCTCAATTCCCGTTTAGCTACATGGGCAATTCTGTTGACTCTATATGATATGCTCTTCGTTCCTCAGAAGGCAGTAAAAGGCCAAGCATTAGCTGATTTCCTAATAGCTCATCCGGTGCCAGAATCGTCCAAACTCTACGACGAAATCTCTGACGAAGTGGTGGAGTCTAACACTACAACTGAAGAAATCCTTATTTGGCGAATGTTCTTTGACGGTACATCAAGAACAGGACCCAAAAAAAATATTGTAGCCGGAGTTGGCATTATGCTCGTGTCACGTGATCATCTGGTTATACATCATGCATATTCTCTCGTAGAATCATGCACCAACAACGTAGTCGAATATATAATGCCCTATTAATCGGCCTGCAACTAGCAAAGCAGCTGGGAGTTGACTATCTAGAAGCTTACGGCGATTCCAAGCTAATAGTTAGTCAGGTCCGAGGGGATTATGAAGTTCGCCACGAAGATCTCATCCCCTACTACAAAAAAACAATCGACTTGGCATCTACTTTCGCTGGATTATTCATCGAGCACGTGCCTCGACTACAGAATATAGAAGCAGATGCTCTAGCCGGTCTCGCTGCTTCCTTGACCGTTCCTACTAATACTCAGCAGTCGATCTCAGTATCTGGTCGAGAACTATTCTGTGTGAAAAATGCCTTACATATTCATCATAATTACACAATGGAAACAAATGTCGATGCTAAAGACTGGAGATTTCCTTTCACAGACTACGCCGTCTATGGAATCCTCCCCGAGGAACCGAAGGAAGCAGTGTCTATCCAAAGGCAATCCCTCAGATTTTACTATGATGCAGCTACCAAGATGCTGTACCGACGCTCTTACGACGGATTACTGTTACGATGCTTATCAGACACAGAAGCCAAATATGCACTCCGAGAGGCTCACGACGGAGTTTGTGGTGCACATCAACCAGGCCCCAAATTATAAGATTGCCTCAAACGAATGGGTTATTACTGGCCCACAATGATAGCAGATGTTATTGAATATAAAAAGAAGTGTAGAGCTTGTCAGTTCCACGCCGATTTCATTCATCAACATTTGGAGTTTCTACACCCGACGACAGCATCTTGGCCATTTGAAGCATGGGACATGGACGTCATAGGACCAATTAGCCCACCATCCTCCAAAGGATATCGGTTCATCCTAGCCATAACCGATTACTGCTCTAAATGGGCAAAAGCTATACCACTCACCAAAGTGAAGGCGTCAAACATGATCAGTTTCATCAAAAATCACGTCATCTACAGCTTCGGCCTACCTTGCAGGATCATCCATGATAATGGTCCACAGTTCACAAGCCATGTATTCTATCGGTTCTGCGATAGGAATTGACTCCAGAACATAGCCTCTACTGCCTACAATCCAGCGACTAACGGGCTAGCAGAAGCCTTCAATAAAACCATCATAAAACTTCTCAAGAAGTTCGTATCTTCAAACAAGCACGATTGGAATGAGAAGCTCGGCAAATGTCTATGGGCCTATCGTACAACGGTCCAGACTCAAACAGGTAGTACGCCATTCTCTCTAGTTTATGGGAGCAAAGTAGTTCTTCCCCTAGAAATCTATATTCCTTCTCTTCGAGTAGCCCTAGCCAGCGAGTTGACTACAGAAGAAAGCTACCGTATGCGACTCCAGGAGCTCGAAGCGCTAGACGAAAAATGCTTGTTAGCTCAGCAGCGCTTTGAGCTATACCAAGCACGCCTTTCCAGAACCTTCCATAAAAAAGTGAAGGAAAGAATCTTCCAAGGTGGCGATCTAGTCTTAGTAGTGAGAAGACCAATGGTCATGACGCACAAAACAAAAGAAAAATTATAGCCTAAATGGGAAGGTCCTTTCATCATAGAATCAGTGTATCCTAACGGTGCGTATCGACTAACCAAGCCCGATGGTGACTTGCTCATGATGCCTATCAACGGTAAGTTCCTGAAGAAATACTATGTGTAACCTTTTTTCACATATGTTCAGTCATGTAAATGTACAGTACGATGTTTATATGATTCAAAAAATTATCTAACTATTATCCGTATTTTAAGAGTCTTGAATACGCCCTGGATAATAGGTCCTCTAAAAAATTCTCCAGTGGAATCATTCCCCTTTTTTTGACTCTGTCCAAACTCGGTTTGACGAAAACAAGTCACATCCCGATAACCTCTGAATTATTTTTCGATAATTATTTTTCCAGTGGAATGATTAAATGTTTTGCCATGTCCATATATCTTCTGAAGCAAAGCATTCGTCAAGGATAATCTCGTCCATATTACCTCTGAACTATCCAATTCCACATAATGTTATATATCTTTCCATGTCCATATTACCTCTGGTCAAATATAGAACATCCTCTGCTATTACGTCTATATTACCTCTACTAGCAGCTTCGTTCAACTTATTATCTATATTCGAATAACTTGAATATAAAACGAATAATAGGACCACATCAAAATTCTCCAGCGGAATACCCACAAGAAATATCCTTGCTACGTTTACATTACCTCTAGTTCCGATATTTCACAAAGCCAAATTTACTTTGAAAAGATTCTTTATCCTTTACTCAAACGTCTATCAAGAGACGGAAAAAAGGGTACAAGAGCCATGACGGCTGAAAAAAAAAGAGAAGAAAGTTACAAAAATCAATGTGATACATAGGCGGTTTATGTTGTCTCTTAGAGCCACGACTTCGGCTTCAGATTTTGCGGTAGCTCGATGGTGCGCCTCTTCTTGACGAGCAGCTTCATCCTCGAAAAGGATTAGACTCAGATGCTCTCCCTCCAACTTCGCCAGTTATTCTTCTAAATGGGCAGAAGTGGTGGCAGTCATGGCAGCTTGAGACAAGTAATCCTCCTGTTCAGATGTTGCCGCCCTCAAGTCGGCTTCCAGTTGGGTGATCTCGTTCTTGATCTGTGCGATGTGATTATACCTCTCGGTGATCTGTGTAGCCAGTTTGTTCTTCGAGGCGGCACGCGCCTCACTTGAAGCGTTGAACTGACCATACTGGTCAACCAATTTGTCGATCTTCTGAATGAGGGCATCCTTTCTTGCCTGGAAAGTAGCCTTCTCCTCCGTAAAAGCCGTCATCAAAGTCTCATCCTCTGTACGGAACAGCGACGTCGGGCTCCGCTGTTTGGTATCCCGGAACCTGGCCACCAGACCCTCTAGGTCATTCAGAACTTTCCTCAGAGTATTGGCCCGCTCTTTATAGCCGACAATGCTCTCGAGGGCCGCCACATGGCATTCGGTAATAGCCTTCACAGGGCTGAAGGCAGCATTCTGATTCAAGACTCCAAGAAGCTTCACTTTCAATACAGAGTAGAAAGCTTTGACAACTTCCTGGGCTATCTCGTCATCTTCGGTAGAGGTCGTCGAAAAGGAGGCTTGGAGAGTTTCTTCCACTCCAGGAAGGGATACCTAACAAGAAGCCGAACCTGACAAAGAAAAATATATATACATCAGTAACCGAAAAAGGGGAAGAGAAATACGAAATAGTTGTAATTTCGTACATTCGGCTTGCTCAACTCCAGCCTGGACTACGCTATCAGTCTTGGCTTCAGGGAAACCAAGAACAGGCTCAGACTGTTCAAGAAGAATAATATCAAGGCCCTGAGCGGCATCAAGCTTGATATCCTCCACAATCTCAACCAGAACATGAGCCGATTCAGCAATAGCCCCTTCAGCAGGCTGTTCAACTTCTCCTTCTGTAGCCGATACCGGCTCACTAACAGCTCCTTCCATACCAGCAAAATTGGAGGAGCCGGGAACAACTTCTATCCCTTCCCCAATGGCGGGGACTATCTTCGCGAGGGGTTATTTCCCCTTGTCTACAAGGGAACATACAGTCTGGTCAGCCTCACGAGGAGCACGTAAAATTGAAGTCAAAAAATCTCATCCGAAGAGAGGCGCAAAGATAACATACCCACAGGAGGATGAGCCGATTGGACTTGATTCTCGTCCAACTCTCTCATCGCAGTTCCTATTGCAAACATATCCCTCACAGATAAGTCGTAGGAGAAATTGATCTTCTGATCGCTGTCATGGTCTGGGCCTTCGTCCTGATCACCCCGTCGCTCAAATCTTACAGTCGAAGAAGATTCGCCCTCATCCATCAGTCGAGGACGAGCAGGGGACTCTGTCGTCACATCCACCTCCTCAGATGAGGAGGCACCGACCTCAGCTATGACTTTGTGGTCCTGTGCAAAGGACAAACACAAGGGTGAGAAAGCTTCTAAAGGCTTGACCAGAATGGCTATGGAGTCTAGGAAGGGATCTACCTCCCGAATAATAATGGCCTGTGACGTCGTTCTTCCTCTTCCAGTTTGTCGGAAGGACCTCCTCAAGGGAGGCGAGCCATCACCCACTTCCTTGGCTCTCCTTAGGGCAACAGTTTTCTTCTTTCGCTTTAAGGTTGGCTCCTGGGCCAATTCAGTTGAAGCTTTCCTCTTCTGAGGAGGATTGAGAGGAGAAGAATCATCATCTTTTACGTCCTCCTTGGGAGACGCTGGTGGCTCCCTAAAGATAGCCTTTGGCCGCGGTACTACGGTTGACTTGACAGTGAGAACATCACTCTCCTTCTTACGGCCATTCGATGCCTTTTTTACATGAAGGCCTGGGATGAAAAGTATTGATCTGAACATAAAATTTGGCGACAGCGTAGCACAAATGGGTCTCAGGCTTATCCAAGGGCAAATAAAGACTGCCCCTATGCACCCGACATTGTAATACATCCAAGCAAATGCCCCGTCAATTAAGTTGCCTATCGACTCCAAATACGGGCTAGCATTCCCCAGGAGGAGCTAGCTGTAGCCAAACTGCCGCACGAAACGGCTCGGCAGATATGGCTCCAGATAGACATGATTCCTATTTCGGAGCACCAGATGTGTTGGTCTAATAGACTGGAGCCAGTGAAACACCCCAGCAGTCAAGCTGGTGGCATGAACTCCATCATCCACTAAGATATCTCCTGTATTTCCGCTGCCGGACGGAGGGGATACTCTGAAAAGCTCATAATTCTGTAAAGAGCCTAAAGCCTTTCTGTAGGCAGGTACACCAGTAACGGCCCAATCTGCGTCACAAAATCTACAAAAAATGTGTCTCCCACCAAAGAGTCCACCACCGACCCAGCATTCATCAGGATAGGACAATGCAGTAGCAACCACCCCATTGGGAAATGATACGGAAGTTCGATCCGAACAAAGTTGGCCCTGCCGCCAGGAGTCACCATATTCCTGCTAAAGTCCCGCAGACCTCGGCCAGTGGCACAGACCATCGCGGGAAGCAATGCAAGACGGTATCCAAACGCCAGCTTTAAAGTCAAAAGTATCATACCCCGACTTATTCTCTTGATGGACCCCGAACCTCTAGGGACTATGCAGTCACGAAGCCAGATCATTAAGAAAGCTGCCAGCACAGCTTTCTCCGACAATGGATATTTGGCTTGACGGAAGTAGTGGCCAATCGGAGACTCAGGATCATCACTGTCCTCAGTATCCGTCGTTTCATAATCTGTCATCTGGGCTTCTATATCAGACTTGATCATAGGTTTTAAATCGAAAAGGAGATCGGATCTTTCCCTTCTCCTTGAACGAAGATGTAGCCCATCCAAGCTCTCGTATGCGGATTGGCCCCCTCAGTCCTCCCTTTCTTATTAATCCTATGACAGATAAAGAGGTGGCAGAGCAATTCCTTGTATACATCAATCACCCTAAAGTTTTCTCTCCAGATCTCGGAGCTCTTCATCACAAGGTACGTATTCTTCATAAGGCTCTGTGTCCCAGGAAAGCTTCGACACCTCCTGTATTTCGTGGAGGGCCAATGCCATCTCCCAGCCCGGAGTAAAGAAGGTACATGTGTGAAGGTTATATAACTCTGCCTAAGAGACAAACATTGGCCAGTTGACCCTTACACCATATTGAGTGGCTCTAATAGCATAGTAAAGGCCAGAAGTCTTCAGGGTGGATTCATACGTTGAAAGCACCCAGCCAGTGAGATTGCTCTAGAATGAAGATGGATGCCTCCAGCATTCCATCCGCATCTTTCCTGCGGGATACAACACATCCCCCGTCATCATCAAATTGTAAAGCGTGTCAACGGCATAAGGATGGAGGTTAGTCGGAATGTCGTTCACTACGCCACCAGGTTGCAATCCTCTAGTAGAATAAGATGCAGAGCCCCGAACACACTTGAAAGTATCCTTCTTTCGATCGCCTGAGTCGCAATGCATCCTTCCATAGATAACCCCGGGGAGCTCAGGAGGCAGCTCCTACTTCATCTGTCACCACACGGCCAAGACAGTAAAAGCAGACAAAGGATATTGCCGCTCCATCGACGGTAGCCATATTCTCTGATTGTTCAGATAGATCTCCATTGGGTTTTTCAAGCTTATGGTCTCGCCATCTTCAAACCCCATACTATCACCAAACAGGAAGTACAGCTTCTTAAAACGATGTGCCCCTCCACGCACGAACTTCTTATCGTTAATCATCTGCCTCAAGAAGGTCGTATCCTGTTCATGTATGGCAAGTGTCCGCTCCGTAGGCTGGTTTTGACTAATCGCAGCTTGAACCTTACTGATCATATTCGTTATGAAACTAGTACCGAGGACTTGATAGGCAGAGCCGAAAGGGATTCCCTCAAGCTCCGGGACAAACATGTTTACTATAAGGACAGAAGAGAAAGTTAGACTCAGAAATCTGCACGAAAAACAAAGTACTAAAAGACTCTTATATGTGCGCCCAAAGGACTATGCGCCCAAAGGGATATGCGCCCAAAACAAACAAGTGGGCGCATAACACACGAATAGTACGTGGGCGCATAACATGCAAATGGTATATGGGCACATAACATGGCAACATGTGGGCGCATAGCACACCACAGTGTTGGCGCATGACTTCTGTAGCCGCATAATGATGCTCACAAGAAGTATGTTGCTTTAGACGCATGCGTCCAGGCAGAAAAAAAAGTCCGAGCGTCGCAAATTAATGCTCGAGACTTTGTTTTTTGAGGCGTGCCCTCACCCAGAATCGGGTCCTGGACTGACGAGGACACCGCCGCAAGAGGAGAGCCACTCGGTGCAGGCGCCTTGCCCTTTGCGAATCTCTTGGCGACCTCGGGAGACATGGTTCTTAGAAAAGAAGATGAAGAGTTTTTGAAAAGTTCTAAGAGAGGAGAATAATGAACTTTCTCTCTCCTTCAGAGCCTATTTATAGGCACAGGCCACTTCTTATGTGCCCACTATCTTTATGCGCCTATGCGCCCATTGCGCAGTATGCACCTACAACGGCCTATGCGCCCACGTGAAAAACTAGCCCCTTGTACACTATACGACTACCACTTGCTGACATGGCCGACGTATGAAGGATGGACCTCTTCAAATTCTACCACGATGAATATGTCAGTTCAGATTCCGAAGAAGATCTCAACAGTCGTATCTCTTTGATAGGCTGGCCAAACACTATGTGTCCAAGGAGAGAGCTGTGTTATGCTCCTATTGCATCATGAGAAGACGATCGATGCTGCTTTTAAAGTATTTCGAACTCGTTCAAGTATCGAAAACTTTGAAGGGTCTTGTAGAAGTAAGAAAATTTTAGCAAATAAAGCCTTATGCGTCCAAGCCAAAAGAAGACATATGCGCCCAAGTGAAGCTCATATGTACTTGTAACGCCCCAGAACCAGAATATTGGAGAGCAGGAGCGTACATATGCTGCTACGTATATTGAAGTGCAACCCACCTCGCTATACGGTCACGACTGTCATGATACATGAGGGTTTAGCTACAAGCCATCAGTCTCCTATGGTCATGAACTAGCCTATTGTCTCAATCTCAAGCAAGTAATAACAGTTACAAGATGTCAGAGCACCAAATATATAATAGTAAGGCGTCCCATACATTATATATTTGGATGATCATGAAGCTACTCGTACAAAATGCCAAGACTAGCAAGAGTTTTAATCATACATGATAAACCTTAGAATTTGTCAATCATGTTACAGTCCGTAGGCAGACAGTAAATAAAGGTACAATATGAACTAAACACGTGCTCGTCGGCTAAACGCCTTAAAAGAATATTTTTACAATAAAGTGGGAGAACAAAAGGAACCCACTCGTTGCCAAGGTTATGCCTGGTGGTCACCATCTGGCTGGAAGGTAGGTAAAACCTCTAGAGCTGCTCCGATATCTGGCCATACAAAACCAACTGGGTCAGACCCCAGAAAGAGCAAGTGCCACAAATGAGGCTTCACTTAGAAACTAAAACCAGCATATAATAAGAGAATATTAAAGATAATTATAAAAGAAACTGATAAAAACGGGGCAACAATAGTGAATTGAGTACGAGGAAACCATTCAAGTAGCCAGGTCGTAACCCTTAAACCAAACAAGGACCGGGGTTGCAACCCTTCACCTGAGTAGAAACCTGTCTCAGATACTGTTGGTAAAGTAAATACATAACGAACATGACATAGGGTGCAATAAGACAATAACGAAGAGAGGACACAGAACTGCTCTGGGAACCAGGTTACAACCATTAAACCAAACAAGAACCGGGGTTGTAACCCTTCGCCTGAACAGAACTTGTCCCCTGATCATTATTGTTAAGGTAAGCATAAATAATCATTATGATATATGATAAGATAACCATGGGACTATTCAAATAACCAAGTTACAACCCTTAAACCAAATAAGGATCGAGGTTGTAACCCTTCATCTGAACAGAACTTGGTATCTCATCATTTATTGATAAGTAAAGCACAAGAAATTAGGTCATGCTACAATCTTGCACAGGAACTGGACAAGACTAGGCTGGGTTAGACTCCATCTAATCAATCACGGCCACGCAATGAGTACGGCTTGATACTTTAACTAATTAGGGTTATCACGGGCCTAGTTACTAGCAAAATGCAATGAGATTATTCCAACAGCCACAAGCCCTGCAGACCATCCAGGTTATCCAGACGCAATTAGGGGATTGAATTCATGTGGGTACATCGTCCAAGAAATGCTTGTACCCTTAAGTAGTTTGGTGGTTGTAACACATATCAGTGTGCTGAAAATGTGCCCTACTCGATGGTAGGCTACAAATCCTATGATAGGGCGCCCAGATAACGGGATTGACTGTAGCTGAGAAATCTTACCATGACTACTGAATTTTCTAGTTATTAGCCTTAGTCAGTTTCAGTAGGTACCCCTGACCGTGGTACTCAGGGGTCCCCGTCCTAGACATGATGTAAGACCATACTGGTTCATTTGTACAAACACAATCATCCACGGTGTCCAGGTCATTCATTCTTGTCATGTCCGGCTAGTATATCGAGGTATATCATGTCATGTTTACTTGTCAAGAGTGCGCCACGGTGGGCCACTATCGTGTTCATGGAATATATCTGAATTTACATGGCATAAGCATAAATGTGACAACTTAACATAAGCATAATTAAATAATAATAATAATAATAATAAAAGAGGACAAGGGCTATGGAAAGAGCCATACGGCTAAGGAAATTAAGCTCATACGGCTAGGAAAAAGAGCTCATGCGGCTCGGGAAGGAAGGGGGCGCATACGGCTGGGAAGACGCAGGCTTATGCGGAAAAGAGCACAGGGCGCATGCGGCTGGGAAGACGCAGGCATATGCGGCTAGAAGAACGGGTCATATGCGGCAGCGGGAGAACAACTCATAAGGCCAGGGGGAACCAACGTCATGCGGCTAAGTCAAACCAAGGCCTTTGCGGCAATGGGAATGACTTCATACGGCCAGGAAGGGAAACAGGTGTATGCGGCTGGAAGGTGATCATGCATATGCGGCTGGGAGATAAATTGGTTCATACGGCCAGGAGCCAAGGATAGCTATGCGGCTGCGGAAGATGCGGGCTTATGCGGCTAGAAAAGAACGGGCACATGCGGCTGCGCCAAGCTAAGTCATACGGCAAAGGGAAAAGATCTCATTCGGTCGGGGCTAAAGGTAGCTATGCGGCTAAGGAATTCATGCGGCCAGAGAACTATTCTTCTTCTCCACTTTATGAGAAGAAGAACTATGGAATGCTATGGCTTCAAAGCTCCATACTCCTTCATCCAAGGTCAGAATCCAGACTTCCATAGGTCAAAATGGGGCAGAATCAAATTCTCTACGACGTGGAACCATCAAAACTTGAAAATAACAAGGTTAGATAGATCAAAACCCAAAAAATCTGAAAATACAACAAACTTAGATCTACACAAATTGAACCATGGAAATCAAAAAAACTAAGTATTAAAGTATCTTAAAATTTCATAGAGGAGACAATGGAACAATAAAACTTGAGTTCCTCCATGAAGCAAGCTGCACTTGCCTAGGCTCTCTCTTTGATAGGTGGAGAGTAATGGTGAGAAAGAAGAAGAGTTAATAAAAAGTAAATTGAGGAAAGAGAAGGAGTTGGTGGCTAATAAAGGAAGAGGGGTGGTAGGTGGGGTTGGTCCACATGAAAAACAAATCCAAACCGAACCAAGCCTAACCAAGCAAGTGTAATGCCAAGATAACCCATGCTATGAGACATGCAATATACATACATGTATACCAAAATACATAATACAAACCATGGTCGTTACAACTCTACCCACCTTAAAAGAATTTCGTCCTCAGAATTTTAATTAAGAGACTAGTGAGACAAGGACAAGCTATACCAATCACAGACAAGCTATACTAAGCAGTCCACCATGCAACCATTCATTCAAGCAAGGAACTGAGAGCATAAGGCATAAGGAAGACATTATACCTTACGAGTTAAACAGGTCATGATATTGCGATCAGATATCATCCTCATGCTCCCACGTTGACTCATCCAAAGAGTGATGACCCCAAGCAACACGGACTAACTTAATAGTCTTATTCTTGATTATCTTCTTCCTCTGGTCTAATATAGACACGGGCCTCTCCACATACGAAAGGTTGGTACCAACAACCAATTTCGAATGATCCAGGATGTGGCTCGGGTCTGGGATATACCGTCACAATTGGGATACATGAAAAATGTCATGCACCTCGCGTAACGACGACAAAAGAGCAAGACGATAGGACACATCTCCTACTCGCTCCAGAATGTCAAACGGTCCTATATACCTAGGACTAAGCTTTTCCCGTACGCTGAAACGAATGACGCCACGGTTAGGCAAAATTCTTAGGAATACATGGTCGCCGACAGAAAACTCAAGGGGACGCCGACGAGAATCGGCCCAATGAGGTGGGCGATCTTGGGCAATTTGAAGATGATCTCTGACTCTCCTGACCACCTCCACCATCTGAAAAATCATTTTCGGACCGAGCATCTACCTTTCTTCAACATCATCCCATGCTAGCGGGGATCTGCACTTCCTACCATACAGTGCCTCGAATGGTGCCATCTGGATACTGGCCTGGAAACTATTGTTGTACGAGAACTCTACCAGGTACAGGTGATCTTCCTATGAACTACCGAAGTTGAGCGTACAAGATCTCAATATATCTTCCAATACGCTCTGACTAACCATCTGTTTACGGATGATAAGTTGAGCTGAACTGGAGGTGAGTTCCCAAACTCTCCTGCAGGCTGTGCCAAAAGTGCGACATAAATTTGGAATCTCTATCCGATTAGTACACCGTAAAATCTGACGATCTGTCTGAGGTACATCTCTGCCAGCTGAGCCGTCGACTGACCAACTCTAAACGGAAGAAAGTGAGCTACCTTCGTGAGCCTGTCTATAATAATCCAAATAGCATCTCTACCAACCGGGGACCTAGGTAATCCAGTCACGAAATTCATGGTTATATGCTCCCACTTCCATTCTGGAATCGACAAGGGCTAAAGAAGTCCAGCTGGCCGCTGATGTTCAGCTTCAACTTGTTGGCAAACCAAACACCGAGAGACAAACCAGGCTATCTCCCTATTCATGCCATTCTACCAAAAGTGCTGACGGATATCACGGTACATCTTCGTGCCACCGAGATGAACGGAATACTGAGAATTGTGAGCTTCGGCCATGATCTCCTATCTGATATCACCACTGGGTACACAATGACGCCTCCCATGTCAAAGTGTACCATCTTCATGAATACATAACTCTGGCCTTCGTCCTGCCTCACACTCTGCTCTGAGCCGCTGAAGCTTGGAATCTGCTGACTGTGCCATCCGGATCCTCTCGACTATAGTGGACTGAACTTGCTGACTGGCCATCAATGCCACACTAGTAGAAAGGACAACTTCTATACCCATCTTCTGGAGATCTGACAATAACTCTAGTTACGCTGTAAGGAAATATACTCCGGCTCTTCTGCTCAATACATCTGCAACAATATTGGCCTTCCCAGGATGATACTGCAGGTTGACATCATAATCCACAAGTAGCTCTAGCCACCTCCCATGACACATGTTAAGATCCTTCTGAGTGAACACATATTTCAGGCTCTTGTGGTCGGTAAAAATCTCCACCCTATCTCCGTACAAGTAGTGTCTCTAAAGCTTAATTGCAAACACTACTGCTGCCAACTCTATATCAATGGGTCGGGTAATTTCTCTCATGATCACGAAGTTGATACGACGCATAAGCTATTACCTTCCCATGCTGCATCAAAATACATCCTAAACCTCTGCCTGAAGCATCATAATATACTGAGAATCCTTCGACCCCATCCGGAAGCGTGAGAATGGGTACCGTTATCAAGCCTCGCTTCAACTTCTCAAAAGACTCCTGATATTCTGTTGTCCAAGCAAACTGCATATCCTTGTAGGTCAACTTGGTCAATGGCGCTGAAACTCGAGCAAAGTCTAAAATAAATCGTCGGTAGTAACCGGCCAAGCCAAGGAAACTGCAAACTTCTGCAACTGTGCTGGGTACCGGCCATGTCTCGATAGCCACGATCTTCTGGGGATCCACTTATACTCCTCCTCTGGTGATGATATGACCCAATTATGAAATGCGATCGAGCCAGAACTCATATTTACTAAACTTGGCATACAACTGGTGCTCTCTTAGAATTTGGAGGACAACACGGAGATGCTGCTCATGCTCCGCTTCACTCTTACTGTAGACCAGAATGTCGTCTACGAACACAATCACAAACTGATCCAAATAAGTCATAAAGTTGCGATTCATGAGGTCCATGAATACAGCCGGCACATTGGTTGCTCCAAATGGCATAACAAAGAACTCCCAATGCCAGTATCTTGATCTGAAAGATGTCTTCGAGATTTCCTGCTCTCTGACTCTGATCTGATGGTATCCTGATCGTAATTCAATCTTCGAGAATACTGTTGTCCTTTTGAGTTGATCAAATAAGTCATCTATCCTCGGGAGAGGATATCTGTTGTTGATTGTCACTGAGTTCAAGGTACGATAATCTACACATAATCTGGACGCACCATCTTTCTTTTTCACAAGAAGCATTGGAGCTCCCCAAGGCGATCCACTAGCATGAATGAATCACTTGGTTCTAAGTTCTTCAATCATCTTGTACAATATTTCTAACTCTGACGGAGCCATCCTGTAGACTCTCTCCGAAACTGGTGTTGTCCCTGGGATCAAGTCGATAGTAGACTCGATCTCTCGCTCTGGCAGTATTTCTGGAAGCCCTTCTGGGAAAACATTTGGAAACTCCTCGACTATCCGGGGTAACTGTACTGCTGCTACTGCCATCCGTAATACTGGAGAAGAAGGTTCAACTTCTCCTCGAAAAAGGAAAACTCTGGCTCGCACGGAATACTAAAAACAACCCTGCCAATATGGCAGTCTATCCTATCATACTGGTCTCTCAACTAGTCCATCCCTAAGACCACATCATAATCGGCCATCGAAAATTGTATCAATCTAGAGAGAACTTTCTACCGCTAACTACGATCCGACACGAGAAAAATACTCTATCTACTCCCACCAGTCTGTTACCAGTAAGTATATTGAGCCTTACTGATAATGATTCAGGCTCCAGTCCTATCCGTGTCGCGAATCATGCAGTCATGAATGAATACGAGGCACCAGAATCAAATAATACTGAAGCTGGAAAGGTGTTGACTAGAATAGTATCTGCCACCACCTCACTTGGTGCTAATCCTTCTTCTCCCATGGTCAAATCTAGCACTTGACCATGTCCACGGGATACGGGTCCCCTCTGCTAAAAATTTCTCTGTCTGCTCTGGATCAGGACTTGGGCTTGGGCATACTGCTGCGATCTCTGCTGCTGGAATGCCTAGGCCTGCGTCGGTAATGGCCTCGAGAACGGGTACTGCTGCTGCTGCTGGACTGGTACTGGAACTGGTCCCCTAATCGAAGGACTAGAGAAGGTTGATGAAGATGAACTTCCTCTGTTCGGACAGTTCCCAACCCTGTGGTCCGGGGCACCACAAACCAAGCACAATCCCTGTGCTCTATGGCACTCAGATACCACATGTCCTGGCTTCCCGCAGTGTGAACATCCCACTGCGTTAGAGTGCTTCTTCTTCTACTGCTGTGGGTGCGTCGGGGTTGAATGTTGAACAGATGTTACTGAGGCCGCCCGCCTCGGAGCTCTATTGGTTAAAGCCCTAGCTGTCGGGGCTGCTGTTAAAGACTGATTCATCTGGCCATGGGATCGCTTCCGACCCCCGGTCCTGTCCACGATCCTCTGGAAGGTAAACTCATGCTTCCTGGCTGCTCTCAACACCGCATCAAAAGTCTGATGCTTAAAACTGCTCCACTGCAAATAAAATCTCTAGATGGAGCCCTTGTTGGAACCGCTGGGCTCTATTGAACTTGGTCGCTACTAAGATGGGAGCAAACCGACTAAGCCTCGAAAACTCGGTCGCATATCCGTCGACCGTCCTGTCCATCTACTTCAGATTGGTGAACGTCATTCGTAGAATATACCGAGCTACAACATCAAAATACTTGGTCTGGAATCTCTCACGAAATACCGCCCATACAACAAGTGCCACTAACCCAACGGCCTGCGCCGCCCACCAGCTGCGGGCAAGATCCAATAACTGCAGGTACACTACGGCCACCTTCTCGTCTTCTAGAGTCCTCGATGCTTCTAGAATAACCTCAGTGTCCTGAAGCCAAGCGTCTGCGACAATAGCATCTTCGCTACCATCGAAGAAGGGAGGGTTCAAGCACTTGAAGCTGTTGGCTGTACTGTAACCTTGATGACCTCCTCTGGTCAGAGCATCTGTCACTGTCTAGTGCAAGGCATCTCCTCGACGATCTTGAGAAGCTAACAATGTCCTGATGAGACCCACTAAGGTGCCATCGTCAGGCTCTGTAGGATGGACGGGCTGAACTGGTGGCTCTGGATACCCAGTAGGCATGACTCTGAAGGCTACTCTTGAATGATGGGCTTGATCTCCTGGTTGCTGCTGGTCCACAGGTGGTGCTCCGCCTTGCTGATCGGCAGGTCCATGAACAATGTCGCTGAAGAAGATGACATAAGGAACAATAAGGAAGCACCAGGACAGATCAAAGATACAAGCATGTGATCAGGTCAAGAATCCAGGGATTTAGAGGATACGAGCAGAGATCAAGGGCGAGTACTGATTGAGACATCTATTCGGTAATCCCTCACATATCTTAATTTATAAGACCTGCATAGGCCACCACTTAAACCATATAACGCCCCAGAACCAGAATATGGAGAGCGGGAGCATACATAGCCAGCTACGTATATTGAAGTGCAACCCACCTCGCTATACGGTCACGGTTGTCTAGATACGTGAGGGTTTAACTACAAGCCATCAGTCTCCTATGGTCATATACTAGCCTATTGCCTCAATCTCAAGCAAGTAATAACAGTTACAAGATGTCAGAGCACCAAATATACAATAGTAAGGTGTCACATATGTTACATATTCGGATGATCATGAAGCTAGTCGTACAAAATACCAAGACTAGCAAGAGTTTTAGTCATACATGATCAACCCTAGGATTTGTCAATCATGTTACAGCCCGTAGACAGACAGTAAATAAAGGTGCAATACGAGCTAAACACGTACTCGTCGGCTAAACGCCTCAAAAGAATATTTTTACAATAAAGTGGGAGAACAAAAGGAACCCACTCGTTGCCAAGGTTACGCCTGGTGGTCACCATCTGGCTGGAAGGTAGATAGATCCTCTGGAGCTGCTCCGATATCTGGCCATACAAAACCAGCTGGGTCAAACCCCAGAAAGAGCAAGTGCCACAAAAGAGGCTTCACTTAGAAACTAAAACCAGCATATAATAAGAGAATATTAAAGATAATTATAAAAGAAACTGATAATAACGGGGCAACAACATTGAATTGAGTACGAGGAAACCATTCAAGTAGCCAGGTCGCAACCCTTAAACCAAATAAGGACCGGGGTTGCAACCCTTCACCTGAGTAGAAACCCGTCTCAGATACTGTTGGTAAAGTAAAACATGACGAGCATGACGTAGGGTGCAATAAGACAATAACGAAGAGAGGACACAGAACTGCTCAAGGAACCATGTTACAACCCTTAAACCAAACAAGGACCGGGGTTGTAACCCTTCGCCTGAACAGCCCTTGTCCCCTGATCATTATTGTTAAGCTAAGCATAAATAATCATGATGATATATGATAAGATAACCATGGAACTATTTAGTTAACCAAGTTACAACCCTTAAACCAAACACGGACCGGGGTTGTAACCCTTCATCTGAACAGAACTTGGTTTTTTATTATTTATTGATAAGTAAAGCACAAGAAATTAGGTCATGCTACAATCTTGTACAGGATCAGGACAAGACTAGGCTGGACTAGACTCCATCCAATCAATCACGGCCACGGAATGAGTACGGCTCGATACTTTAACTAACTAGGGTTATCACAGGCCTAGTTACTAGCAAAATGCAATAAGATTATTCCAACAGCCACAAGCCCTGCAGACCATCCAGGTTATCCAGACGCAATTAGGGGATTGAATTCATGTGGGTACATCGTCCAAGAAATTCATGTACCCTTAAGTAGTTTGGTGGTTGCAACACATATCAGTGTGCTGGAAATGTGCCCTACTCGACGGTAGGCTACAAATCCCATGATAGGGCGCCCAGATAACGGGATTCTCTGTAGCTGGGAAATCTCTCCACGACTACTGGATTTTCTAGTTATTAGCCTTAGTCAGTGTTAGGAGGTACCCCTGACCGTGGTACTCAGGGGTCTCCGTCCTAGACATGATGCAAGACCATATTGGTTCATTTGTACAAACACAATCATCCACGGTGTCCAGGTCATTCATTCTTGTCATGTCCGGCTAGTATATCGAGGTATATCATGTCATGTTTATTTCTCAAGAGTGCGCCACGGCGGGCCACTATCGTGTTTATGGCACATATCTGAATTTACATGTCATAAGCATAAATATGACAACTTAACATAAGCACAATAAAATAATAATAATAAAAGAGGACAAGGGCTATGGAAAGAGCCATGCGGCTAAGGGAATTAAGCTCCTGCGGCTAGAAAAAAGAGCTTATGCGGTTCGGGAAGGAAGGGGGCGCAAGCGGCTGGGAAGACGCAGGCTTATGCGGCAAAGAGCACAGGGCACATGCGGCTGGAAAGACGCAGGCATATGCGGCTGGAAGAACGGGTCATCTGCGACAGCGGGGGAACAACTCATGCGGCCAGGGGAAACCAATGTCATGCGGCTAAGTCAAGCCAAGGCCTTTGCGGCAATGGGAATAACTTTATGCGGCCAGGGAGGAAAATAGGTGTATGCGGCTGGAAGGTGATCATGCATATGCGGCTGGGAGATAAATGGGTTCATGAGGCCAGAAGCCAAGGATAGCTATGCGGCTGTGGGAGACGCGAGCTTATACGGCTAGAAAAGAACGGGCGCATGCGGCTGCGCCAAGCTAAGTCATGCTCCAAAGGAAAAAAGATCTCATGCGGTCAAGGCTAAAGGTAGCTATGCGGCTAAGGAATTCATGCGGCCAGAGAACTGTTCTTCTATGGAAAGCCATGGCTTCAAAGCTCCATACTCCTTCATTCAAGGTCAGAATCCAGACTTCCATAGGTCAAAATGGGGCAGAATTAAATTCTCTACGACGTGGAACCATCAAAACTTGAAAATAATAAGGTTAGATAGATCAAAATCCAAGAAAACCAAAAATATAACAAACTTAGATCTACACAAATTGAACCATGAAAATCAAAAATACTAAGTATTAAAGTGTTATAAAATTTATAGAGGAGACAATGGAACAATAAAACTTGAGTTCCTCCATGAAGCAAGCTTCACTTGCCTAGGCTCTCTCTCTGATAGGTGGAGAGTAATGGTGAGGAAGAAGAAGAGTTAATGAAAAGTAAATTGAGGAGAGAGAAAGAGTTGGTGGCTAATAAAGGAAGAGGGGTGGTAGGTGGGGTTGGTCCACATGAAAAACCAATCCAAACCGAACCAAGCCGAACCAAGCAAGTGTAATGCCAAGATAACCTATGCTATGAGACATGCAATATACGTACACGTATACCAAAATATGTAATACGAACCACGGTCGTTACAGTGCTCAAGTAATCCTGTGAAGCTCCTATGCACCCATCATCTTGCGAAGCTCTATGCGCCCAAGCCTGTGAAGCTCTATGCGCCCAAGCCACCCTCTGTGAAGGAGGGCGCATAGCCTAAAATAGGGCTATGCACCCAAGCCTGACTCGGTCAAAGCCATGATCAAAACGTGCACCGAAGCGCACGGCCACGTCAGTCTCCACGAGAAGTCGTGCACCGAATCATGCGGCCACGTCAACACCACGACCAACCCACGATCTCGTAGCCTGCATGCGCCTACCCCAATATGCCTAAGGCAGGACTATGTGCCCACATGAAAACTACTGTGTTTTCCTCATGTGGGCGCATAACATCATTCCAGCTCAAGAATGACTATAAAAAGGAGGTCTCATCCCTCTTTAAAAGACAGAATGAAGAGCATTTTCAAGAGCCAAATTGCTGCACTTCTTGCCAGTGAGCCGAGAGTTAGCAATTTTCTTATGTTTTCTCCCACTTTTGTAATCGGAGTGTCAACGGAGTAAAGGAGCAACTGCCGCTCGATCTCCATCGTCCCATTTCCCATAATTTTTTTGTACTCGGGGATCCTCGGAACAGGATCTCTCAGGCGTACTCGATTTGTGGTGCCTTGATCCAATAAAGAAAAGATAGCATTTTCTTCTTCTTTTTGTGTGTGTCCATACCACCATCATCATAGAACCTGACCATCCACTCCAGTCCATGCTCCAGCAGTCCCAGTAAATACTAGCACCACCACCATCTACTTTGGCTGCCACCCCCATTGCTCTGACCTCCTTTCCACAGCCCCGGCCAGTCCCAAACACACCGACACCTGAGTCGCGACTGCCACCACCATCCGGCCAACATGGCCAGCTCATTTCTCTCGACCCCGAAGCTACCCTCTCTCCAACTTCGGCCACCCCATAACATACTACCACCACCGCCACTAGTCCACATTCATCAGTACCACCTCCAGGCTCATCCTCCGTCGATACCACCACCATCGACCTCTTCCCAAGCCACAAATCCACAAAAGGAGAGATATAGAGAGAGAGGGAGGAAACCTGGCTGCTGCCGCCCCATTCTCCGAACACCCATCGACGACGATAGAGTCACCTCGCCCAGGCGAGATTCGCACGTCCTCCGCCAGGTTGTCCTACCTCCGAGCTCCCACGACTTCCACCGCGTCCACCGTCCATCGCCGTCCAGAACTTTGCACCGTCGCAGGTCTGTCTAAGTGCCCAAATCTGGCATCTCTGTGCGCAGCCAGCTCGCTGGAGGCCAGCGAACCCAGCACCATACTCCCACCGCCTGAGCCCGGCCAATCCATCGTGCCCTGACGCCTCGGCAAGCTTTCCGCCTGTGAGCCCTTCTCTTCCCCTTTTCCCCTTCGATTCTTTAATTCGAAATTTTTAGGGATTATTGGTATTTTTAAGAGAGCACATCCCCTCTCTCCAACGTTCCATTATGAGCTGAGAACCCCCTCCCCATCAGACTTGTAACCCTGTTTAATGATAGGTTTATTATTAATAATATTATACTAATATGACTAATATGACAAATGGTTGGTTTTGTTCAAATGTGATAAACTAGTGTTTAATTAGTTTTTTTATTAATAGATTTTCATCCATACTTTGTGGAAATAATTAGGGTTTTAAAATTAAAGGTTTATCTATAAAATCTTCAAAATACTTATTCAAATATTTAAACTAACGAGTCTTAGTTTCCAAATATATATATATATATATATATATATATATAAATGGATAATACCTTTGAACAGAATTCTATGTATACATTAAAATGGGCTTTTGGTATTATTGGGCTATAATATTGTTTATAGCATATTAGTGTATAAATATGTATATTTCTAACCATCTAAATTATAATTCGGGCTAAAACAAATTATTGGTTTAAATTTATTTGGGTTTGAGTATAGCTTTTATACATAAATTTATATACGTATTTTCTACATACTGTATATTAAGAATTCGGTATAAAGTATAGATATATGTATATATAAATATATGTTTGTATTGCTACCGTTATTAGCATTATTGGTATTTGTAAAATTAGTTATCGGAATGACATATATAGTAATATATAATAATATTTCTAAAATGTAATTGTTAGTTTCGACCTGATTTATACAATTGGAGTCTTAGCAACTAAAATAATTCTTTCTGGGTTTTCAATGTTATCTAAAATATATAATAGAATACAGTTCCAAATGTTATAAATATATTTCTAAGATAGTTATATATAAATTTAGTAACGTTTTCCCTTAAGTCATGAATTACGACTATTATAGTCGTTTCCATTTCTTGACCCGATTATCGTACCAAACTCTGATTTTGGGCTTCTACATACCAAACTAGGCTATGTGGACTATTCTGGACTCAACAGAACTGTATGTACCATCATTTGGGACCATCTTGTAGAGCATAGCATCGTACCTATCCCGTGTCAACATGTTCGTGTTGCGCACGTCGACTCTAACCAATTCAGGCGAGTACATTCTCTGATTGTTTTTATCATGATAGTATCTATATTGCTTGCTCTAAACTACTTTACTTGACGCTGACACATTGTTAACACGGATTGGTACTATATGGATCTTGTCAAGAGATGTTATCCCTTATCGGGTATATCGGGTATTTCATGTTCTTGTACTTTATCACGTACATCGTATACTCTTTGTTTTCGTATCATTCATGTTCTCTCATGTGCTCTGATGTAGTCTCATGTTCTCACATGTGCTTCATGTATAAATAACAATCATGTACTTAAAGTATCGTGATCGGATCCTTGTGTATTGATTGGGGTGGGGGAGTTGAAGTAGTTATGTAATTAAATCCCTCTAGTGTAATCATGTATATGTCGATTATTCCTTCACGTATAATCGAGTTATCGTAGAATAATCATGTACAACCTAAACCAATCATATAACTGTCTTGTTCTCTAAATCACTTATATTTATTATAGTTTAACATGTTCTTTATTTTATTCATATACTCACTTTTCTTATATCTTTCTGATGCTAGTTCTCTATTTTCCAGTATTTTCTTTCCAGCATGCTATGTATTTTATTCTATTACGAGTTATATAATTCCTACCATGCAATGGAACTTTTTTTAGAGTTACGTGCTTCGCTCCAATCCTGACTGGATAACTAATTTTCGGTAATGTTATTTCCTACTGCGTGCTGATCATCGGACGTGGCGGTGAGATGGACCCATTGCGGAGGGTGTTGACGGCTGGCGGAAGCGTGCTGAAGATGCGGTACTGGCGTAGGTGGTCGTCACCAGGACAGGGGTCGAGATGTGGCGAAGAGGGTTTAGGTGAGGGTAATTACATTTTTTGCGTGTGGTGTTTGCTATCGTCGTCGTGGTGGCTAAGGTGTTGGTTGCGGGGGCTTGATCGGGTCTGTGGCCTGATAGAAGTATTGATGGGGAGATGTGGGCTACCACGGTGATGGTGGTGGTAATAATAATGTAGATGTTGGTGGCGATGGTGGTGGACTTGATCTTTGGCTAGAATTGAGCAGAGGGTGGTGGTTTGGGATGGTACTGGGGTTTGTCGGAAGTGGATGTGGTTGGCCGAGACGGGGAAGAGCAGGAGGTGTTGGTGGCATAATTTGTGGATGGGGTGCCAAAATCTTGTTCGGAGAGAAGACGGAGGGTCCCGGCTATGCTCTGGAGTTTCCAACTCAGACACGGTTGTGGGGCTTCTAGAAGATGGTCGGGATCGAAGGTCGAGTTGCTGTAATGACGGCAACGAAGAGCAGAGAAGTGGTACCAAAATTAGCTGGGGTTAGGTTTAGGGTTTGTTGTCGCCGTACCCTGCGAGACACGAACACGGGGAATTTTTGTGGTTTTGAATCGTGCCCGGTGTATCGGAAACAGAGATAAGATATTTGTATATGTAAATAATGCTATATAGTGGAAAGACACCCGAGACCAACACGGTTGACAGGGAAAAGTGGACACCGAAACGGTGCACACACATTTGTAGAAAATTTTGGGTTAGTAGGATTTCCAAAAAAGGGCAAAGGAGCTCTCCTTATATAGGAGGTGAAGACCCCCAGTTGGATAAGGACTAGTAGTAATTTAAACTAATGGTAAATCCATCTTTTAATTTAAATCACTTAAAAACCAATTCAATAAAAACTCTCAAAATTTAAAACTAGATAATCACAACTTTAATTTAAAAACTATTTAAAATCTATCCAATAAAATGTAATCCCGATTTAAATCACAATAAATTAATTTAAAATATCTTTTTATAAATTTTAAAATAATAATAATAAATAATTTTGAAAATTAAAATATACATGACTTTACTTTGTGTACCTTGCATGCAAATGGTATATTTACGTAAAACATTATTTCTTTCGAAATTATTGCTTATACTTTTCCAACAAATAAAATATCCTTTTTATGATAATAAAAATAAGTATAAAGTTTGACTAAAATTTGGTGGAAGATCATGTGAGCACATGAAAGTACACAATTTTACACGATTTGCACACGAATAACAAGAATACAAGGAGTACACGATGCCCATGATAAAGTATGCGAACACGAAAAACCCGATGTATCCGCTAAGGGGATAACATCGCATGAAAAGATCCATACAGTACCAATTCGTGATAACAAGTGTCAGCATCAAGTAAAGTAGTCTAGAGCAAGAATATAGATCCTAACAAGTATGAAACAATCAGAGAATGTACTCGCCTGAGTTCCTGAACAACTAATGAGAATAGATGTCCGTACAGGAGTAACTGAGACCTATTTACAACAACACAGGTTATGATGTGTTTAATATGAAATAACTGAAGTATACAATGCAATCTACATGATTCTAGGTCAATCTAGGTCAAGTCAACCCTTGGTCAACCTTGGTCAACATTCTAGTCAAACTAGGTCCACATTCTATGGTTTGGTCAAACTATAGTCAAACTAGGTCCTTTAAAGCTATTGGGTGAAATCTCGGCTAGTCCCAAGACTATCACAAAGTAGACTAGGTTACTACATATATACATATAGCTATATACATCATATAACATATATCTAAACTCCACACCACTATACAATATATAGTATACACACACACACACACACATATACATTTTTTTTTATTTTTTTTTATATTTATATATACATTTATATAAATGTACACACACACATATATACATTTATATATATATATATTATATATATATATATATATATATATATTGTTTTTATTTTATTTTGAAAGAACCCGAATTCTATTCAGTAGAGGCTCAAAATGCCGCAGCCTGTACAGTATACCTTAAGGCACAAAATGCCAACGCTTATACAAGTATACCAACAAAACCCAAAAACTAAACATAAGCCTAGCCGAGGATAGACTCCTAAAAACTGGTGTGGCCGTGCGAGCAGACGGCCCTGATCTTCCGGCACTGCCTGAGCACCTTCCGAATTAGCATATCCGCGTTGAACTGGTGGCCTTCGTATCTCGCCTTGTTGCGATTCTTACATAATACCCACATGGCCACAGTCACTACGATCAGGTGACCGTGGGCGGCGGATGCCCACCTAGCTAATAAAACATATAGGCTCCCGTCCTCTCTAGTCTGTCTACAATACTGGAATAATGCTGACCAGACCAGACCAGAGCTGGAAGATCCCCCTGGCAGAAGATATGGTCGATGGTTTCCGTCTGACGTTCAGCACAACAGTTACAGGCGGACGCTAAGTTGAAACCAATGTCGTGCAGAATGTCGTCGGTCAGTAACTTCTGTTTGAAGGCTCTCAAGATCAGAATGGACCACTTCTTTGGGATATACGTCTGCCAGAATGCTGTGGTGATTGGAGTGGGCGTCCCGTGACCGCGGGCCAGCTGTCTAACCGAACTAACATAGAAGATGCCTGTCGAACTAGCCGACCATCGGAGCTCGTCCTCTTCCGAGCTAATCTTCATGCCCGATCGTCGGATGCGCTCTACCGCCACGTGTCCAGCCCAATCACAGATTTTGTCCCAATCCTAGTCGTTGCTGGATGCATCCCACAGGTCTCTAATTTTGTTGTTCTTCGGTGCCTCCGTAGGGTTGGTAAGCAAGGTTTCTCCCGTCCACCGTTCAAAAAAGGTGGAGTACTCTTCGTCTCCGAGATGTCGACGAATAATTAGCTCGGCCAAAGTACGATCGTTGAAGATGTGCCTCCAAGTCGCGGAAGATCTACAGTTGGCGGTTGCCAGGGACGGGTGAATGTGCTTGAAGTATCTGGCCTTCATGAATCTCGCCCATAAATTCCTACTCGTACGATCCACCATAGTTTCTTCGAGAAGGCATCAGCTATGAGAGAGAGTTTCATAAAGCCCAAGCCCCCCTCCTCCGTGGGTTTAGCCATGGTATCCCAGCTCGTCCAATTGTGCTTAACATGGTCACCACCGTGCCCCCCAAAAAAGTTGCTGATGATGCTTTCGATCGAGGTGATCACTTTCTTGGGAGGTGAGCAAGCAGCAAGGGTGTATATGGAGATGGATGTGAGAACGTGTTTGATGAGGATCAGCTTGCCGCCCAGTGAAAGAGTCGTATTGTGCCACCCCTCCAGTTTTTTCTGATTTTGTTGATTAGATCTTCGAAGATGTCGGCGTTAGATTTGTCGTATACTAGGGGGCATCTGAGGTATTGAAAAGGGGGTGACTGATGGAGAATGAGGTGATGTTGGATATGCCAGTCACATTCTCTCTTTTGATGTTGTGGTGGACGTACATGACACTCTTCCTGGGATTAACCTTCTGGCCAGAGCAAGTGGCGTATCTTTGAAGTGTGTTGTGAACCACCTCCACCGATCCGACGTCTCTGGAGATAAAAATGAGGATGTCATCTGCGTAGGCCAGGTGAGTGATGATCGGACACCCGCTTACGGTATGGAAGTATTGGAAGTTTTGGGTGCTGGTCATCTTGTTCAGATTTTTGCTCAGGGCGTCCGCTGTGATGATGAAAATAGTAGATGATAGAGGGTCTCCCTGCCTGATTCCGTGACACGATTTGAAGAATCCTTCTGCCTGACCGTTGATAACTGTAGAGAACCACGAGTTGCTAACCAATCTCCATATGATGTTGATCCAGGATTCCGAGAAGCCAAACCCACTGAGGACCCAGATCATGAATTGTCAATCCACCCAGTCATAAGCTTTTTCCATATCCAGTTTGATGGCAAAATTATCACCTCTGGCTGGGAATTTCATGCAGGTGATTAACTCCTGGGCGAGCATGATGTTATCCTGAATGTTTCTGCCTCTGACAAAATCGATTTGTTCCTCAAAAATGATCTTCGGGAGCAATGTCGCCATGCGAGATGCAATTATCTTGGATATGATCTTGTTGGTGAATGTGCACAGACTAATCGGCCGGAAGTCTCTAAAATGTCGGGGTTGTCCTTTTTCGGGATGAGGATCAGGTTGGCGGACGATATGGCTTTAGGATAGGTTGCTCCCTGGAATAAGGTCGTGGCCGCTTCATGGATTATATATATATATATATATATATATATATATATATATATATATATATATATCATCTATGGATATATAAAGGATAAATTGGCTAAAGTAATCTTAGATAGTAGGTAACTAGTAGGGATGTAAGATATATATATGAGTATTGGAATTTAGATATATGTATAGACATATGTTATATGAGTTTAGATATTCCTATATGCCTATATAGTTATATAGGACAATATATATATATAATCAACTATATAAGCTATATATAAATACTATATGTAAATACATACCATATAAATATAAATATATATATATATATATGGTATGTATTTACATATAGTATATAATTTTTTTCGGAATGGGCTCCTCCCCCCCCCCCCCCGATCCCTCTCCCCCTCCCCCACCTCTTCCCCTCCTGGTATCCCCCGCCGTCCGAGGCCTCCGCCCGCCCGCCCATCAAACCGCCGGATCTGACAAGTGCCCCCTTCGTCCTCCGTCGACGTCGAGGTCGACACCACCACGTGTCCCTGTACCTCGACGCATCCCCCCTCAAGGCGGGTGGACCCGCTCGTCCGGCCGGTGGGTCCCGGCCCGGCCGCTCCCGTGGCAGGCTGAGGCGCCGGCCCCCGCGCTCCTCCCTCTCCTCGATTCTGGGACCTCCTCCTTTCCGGAGTTCCCCCTCGCCCCCGGCCCCCGTGTCTGCCGGTGACGGAGAGACCCCTCTGCTCCCATCCTCTCCTTGCGGGGATGCCCCGACCGCGTCGAGCCCTGCCGTCTCGGAGGCGTTTGGCGTGGTTAGAGGAGGAGTTACCCAACCCCCTGCCGTGGTTGACACCGCCGGCCGGCGTCCCACCTCCCCTTCCCCCCCTCTGGCCGGTTCCCTCTCCCTTCTCCCTTCTCGTGCTCGTTGGCCGAAGGAGCTCATCGCCCTGGTCGACCGTTCCTCGACGCTGCTCCGGCAGACCCACCCCGCGGTGGTGCCCCCGCTGATCTGGCCGCCCCTCTCCGCCCCTGGGACGGGCCGTGCCTCTCCGCCTCCGTCAGAGGCCCCGGGTGCTACTGCTCCGCCTCTGCGGTGGCCTCTTCTCCCCGCTTCCGGCGTGCATCGTCCCGTCGTTGCCCTCCCGGCAGGCTCATCCTCGATTCCCACCCCGGTGGCGTGCTCTGGACCGCAGGCGTCCCTTCCATCACGTCTTTCCATGTGGGACTGCACCCTCGGAGAGAGCGTGCCTCGGGCTCCGAGCGTTGACGCTATCGTCTGCGCGTCCTCAGTCGGTCCGCCTGTCCCTTCGCGCGTGCTCATGGTTCTCCCTTCATTTTGTGCAAGAGATGACTCTCTATCTGCGATAGACCCCTGTCCAGTTTCCTCCTTTGTACGGTCATCTATTGCTCTACTTGGCGCAGGGAGTTCTGAAGTGCCCCTTTGGCAGCACGTGGGCCCCCCCACGTGGCGGCCCCATCTCTTCCCCATGCGCAGGTTGGTCTGCGCTACTTGGCCCCTCCTCTCGCGCAGTTGGTGCAGCGCAGTTGAGTCTGCGCAGTGTGGCCCCCTCCCCTTGCGCAGTCAGATCAGTGCAGCGCGGACCCCCAGTTGGGCCACTCTCCTCGCGTGGGCTCACATCTTGCCGCCCCTCTCCATCCTCGCCTACCGGACCCCGTTGCCGTTCACTGCCCGACACCCTCGGCCGCATTCTCCGGTCGTGGTAGATCATCCGGCCCCGACGCAGCGGTTACGCCCCCGATCGCTCTCTCGTGGCCCAACTCCGCCCACTCCAGGTTGGGCAAGACCGCCTCGACCGCGTCCCCGGTCCCCTCTGGCCGTGGTGATACCTCCTCCTCCTCCTCTCTAGTCTCCGCCTTTGGTACGTCTCACGCTGCCCTCTCGGACAGCACCTTGCTGGGTCAGGCCCCGGTCCCCCTGGCTGTCGTCGACGACGTTCTTTCCTCCGCTCAGGCCTTTGCCTGCTCGGGTTCTCCCTTGGCGCTAGCCTCCTCCCCCCCGACAGTTGCTGGTGTGGGCTCCGGCGGTATTCTCCAGAGCTCCACGGTAGTCCCCCTCTCCCTTCGGGCCCTTACCGATGCTACCCCCTCCTCGGGGCGCAGATCGCCACCTGGCCTGGTCCCTTCGGCATCTATTACCCTCCCCAGCTCCCTCTCCTTTACGGACGCCCTGAGGCCTGATCGGATTAGAGCTGAACTATTTTCGGTCGCTGAAGTGGTCCTGCCTGACGTCAATCTGACGCCTCTGCCGGATGGATACCCTATCCGGGTCCCCTTCTCCTGCGAGGAGATCCGCTTCCTCTCTTCCCCCTTCATCAGGACTTTGGTTCTCAAGTTCGGATCCAGATGCCCTAAATTTTCTATCGTACGGGAAGCCATCTCTAGATGGGGAATCTCGACAAAATACCGGATAGCTCCTCTCGACCCCAAACACCTACTTCTCCATCTTTCCTCCAACCAGGACTACAACAAAGTATGGATGAAAGGCATGACCAAAATTGATAATCAGTTTGCCAAAATTGTCAAATGGTCGCCAAACTTTAACCCCAAGATCGATTCGACCATCGTCACCTCCTGGATCACCTTCCCCAATCTCCCACTAGTTTGTTTTCATGTTGCAGCCCTCAAGAGGATCGCCAGCTCTTCGGTGTACTTGTAGCCATCTCCGAAGAAATGAGAAACCTCTCTAAATATAACTACGCAAAGATTTGCGTAGGGCTGGACCTCACAAACGAGCCACCCAAAGTGATAGAGATAGAACTCGGAGATCAATCATTCAGTCAATCGCTGGTTTACGACAACAGCATTATTTTCTGTCATCACTGCCAGATGTGCGGCCACTCTATACATCACTGCTTCCGCGCTCACCCAGAACTCAAGAAACCTGTCCCCAGGAAAGCGCGCGATACCGGCGCAGCACCTCTATCCCGCCCCACAACGCGGACCCCCCCAATCCCACTCCTCCAGCTCAGAGTTCCCCCAACCTTCCCGCTTCTGTTTCAGCACCCCCCTTCTCTCGCCATCACTCTCCACAATTCTAGCAGAGCGATTTCAGCTGATGGCACTTCTGAGCTGTCGGTTCCTAATTGCCTCCCTAACCCCTTATCCCCCTCTCTCGCCATTACTCTCCACAATTCCTTCGCAGCCCTTGACTTTGTTCCAGAGGTCTGCTCTCCAGAGACGCCTACCTCCGGTGGCCCCCCCAACCCCCCCTCCTCCTCCTCCTTCGGGCATCGACATAGTTTCCCTCCACAACCCCCACATCATCCCTCTCGCCCTCACTGTCCCACCTCTTCACGCCTCCTCTGATGTTGTGATTCCCGGCGCACAGTCTTCGACCGGTCTCAGATCTCACTCCAACGGTGAGGTAGTCGAGGCTCTGTCCTCCGCCGCTCCACCCCCCCTTCGATCGGCCAGCGTTCCTCCTCGCCCGTCCTCTCTGCTAACCGGAAGATTTTGGCAGGCACAGAAAGCGGGTTTCCTCGATCGAGACAATCCTCTTTGCGCTCTATCGGAGTGCGAAGACTCTGATATTTCACTCTCAGCAGCCGCAGTCGTTTACTCGAGTTCAGATAGGACCCTAGCACCGGTCAGCAACAGTCCCGAGAAAAAGAAAAAATCCAAGAAACAAAGGCAACGTACGGCAATGACTACGAGATCCGCCGCAAAGCTGCAAAGCACCCCTTCCTCCTCCTTTAATGCCTAACATTCTTTCTTGGAATGTTCGTGGCATTAGGAATAAACAGACTATGAATCGCATCATCAGTCTTACCAAATCGCATCGGATTGATTTACTAGTCATTATTGAACCCAAAATTCCTCACAAAAGAATGAAAGAAATCCAACTCAAGCTGGGATTCACTTCCGTGATTATCGGTTGTCATGACATTTAGATCTTCTTTGCAGCTGACTTCCGCTTTGGCATTACCAACGACTCCCCCCAAGCCCTCTCCTGTTGGGTTGAGCACCCCGCCTTCAAGTCCCACATTATCCTTTCGGCCATCCATGGTAGTTGCAGCATCCCGGAGCGTAAAGTTCTTTGGGAGCTTCTGTCGGGCCCCTTCATTCCCCACGATGATTTGCCATGGCTTTGCATCGGAGATTTTAGCACGGTCTCTTGCAGAGAGGAGAAATCTGGTGGTCGTGACCCCCTCATTCGGCCATGGAGGACTTCAACAACTTCGCTTTAACCGTCCATCTTTTCGACATCCCCTTCCACGACAACCAGTTCACTTGGTACAACATGCAAGACGGTTCGCGTAGGCAATACTCCCGCCTTGATTGTGCCATGGTGAATGACTGTTGGTCGAATTTGGGATTGATCAGCAATCTGTCGCACCTGAACTCCACTGAATCTGACCATTCCCCCCTCCTTCTTGAGATCAACATCACTCATAATCGCATCAAAAAATCCTTCCGCTTTCTTGACTTCATGCGCCACCACCCCCAGTTCATGATAATCGTGGAAGAGGCTTGGGCTTCTGTCACTCACCCGGACCCTCTCGTCAGATTTGCTACCAAACTTAAAGCTACTAGAAAAGCCCTTACGGCCTGGAGCAAAATTACGTTCGGGGACATTTTTCAGGCCATTAAGGATGCTGAAGACGATGTCACCCGTGCGGATATCGATTTCGCCCTCTTCAATTCCCAGGAGAATCATGCCTCTCTCAACCTCGCCAAGGCCATTCTCAAATCCAGAATCAGGGTCAAATCAGAATTCTAGAGACAAAAGGCCAGATAATCCTAGGACCTGGAGGGGGACAAGAATTCTGGCTTTTTCAACAAATGCGTCAAAGGTCGCAGAAGCTCTCTCAAGATTCATCGCATCCGAGATGATAATGGGCAAGTTCTAGACGATCAGAAGAATATACAGATGGCAGCCTCGAACTATTTCTCCAACATGTTCGCTAAAGAGGTCGTGATTAAAGATGACGGATTCCTGTCCTAGATCCCCTCCCTGATTTGTGACAGGGATAACGAAAGCCTCAGCGCTCTCCCCTCTGTCGACGAGATTAAGACAGCTGTGTGGTCCATTAATGCCAACAGCGCCCCGGGTCCGGACAGATTCAACGGGGTGTTCTTCCGTTCTTGTTGGGACATCATTCGGTCCGACCTCGGGGATGCCATAACCGCATTCTTTCAAGGTGCCACTTATCCGAAATCTATATCTTCCGCTCACATCATCCTCATTCCTAAGAAAGACAATTCGGACTCCTTTAGGGACTTCAGACCAATCAGCCTCTGCACTTTCACCAACAAAATTATCTCTAAAATCATCGCCTCCAGAATGTCGGACATCCTCCCCAGAATCATCTTCGAAGAGCAAAGCGGATTCGTCAAAGGTCGCAATATCACCGATAATATCCTCCTGGCCCAAGAGATGATCACGTGTATGAAATTCCCGTCCAGGAGGGAACGTTGCCATCAAACTGGACATGGAAAAAGCTTACGACCGCCTTGATTAGCAGTTCATGATCTGGGTGTTCAGAGCCTTTAGTTTTTTGGAACCTGTTATCGACATCATCTTTAGATCCATCAACAACTCCTGGTTTTCTTTTGTCATCAACGGCCAACCTCAGGGTTTCCTCAAAGCCACTCGAGGAGTAAGACAGGGAGACCCCCTCTCCTCCATCATTTTCATCATCACAGCTGAAGTCCTGAGTAGAAACCTCAAAATCATGCCGCAATCTCCCGGGTTCCAACACTTTCACACTACGACCGGTTGCCCTCTCATAACTCATCTGGCGTACGCGGACGACATCCTCATTTTCTCCGCTGGCACTATTGGAGCCATTGAGGTGGTTATTAGAACTCTTGCTAATTACACTCATTGCTCTGGGCAGAAAATCAACAACAGCAAGAGTGTGATCTACACTCATCACAAAGCCGATAGAACTCACTCGGCTCTTCTGTCCTCTATGACCTCCTTCTCTACAGCTTATCCCCCTTTCCTGTACTTAGTATGCCCGTTGGTGTACGGCAGAGCGAACTCTGGAATTTTCGAACACATGGTTGGCAAGATTCGCCAGAAAATTGCGGGTTGGCACAATACCACCCTTTCCCCCGGGAGGAAGTTAATTCTCATTAAGCACGTTCTATCCTCCATCCCCATATACACCTTAGCGGTGTGCACGCCCCCCATCAAAGTGCTACATTCTATTGAATCCATCCTTGCCAATTTCTTTTGGGGTCATCTCGAGGGAAAGAACAAGCATCACTGGGCCAGTTGGGCTACCATGGCCAAACCGACTGAAGAGGGTGGTCTGGGATTCTGCAGGCTTGCCTACCTGGTCGACGCCCTTTCGGCTAAATTTTGGTAGAAAATCCGTTCTAAAAACTTGATCTGGACCAGGTTCATGCGAACGAGATACTCCAGATTCTGTCACTTAATGGAGGCGTCTGCCAATAATAGATCCTCCGCGTCGTGGCGACGCATCATCCGTGGTCGTACCCTTGCGGAACCACACTTTCGCCTTACCCTGGGCAATGGGCATTCGCAGGCTTGCAAGGAACGCTGGTTGGGGGACGATATCCTCAGGCCCAATGCGATTACTCCGCCGTTGTGCGAGATCCGAGACTTATGGGATGTTGACGCATCTTGGTGGCATTGGGGTAGGGTACGAGATTGGCTTGGCCCGGCAGCCGCGGGGAGCTTGGGTGCTTCTAATCTGTCGATCAATGACGCTCAGGACGTGCTCAGATGGTCCCCCAACCGGGGTGGCATCTTTACCCTAGCTTCGGCCAGAGCCATCCTCAGAGACATTTATGTCACGACATCCCCTTCCGCCAAGTTTTGGCACACGTGTATTCCGTCGAAATAGTCCATTCTCCTCTGGCGTACCTCGCGTCGGAAACTCCCTACGGATGATGCAGTTAAATCCTTCGGATATAGTCTGGCATCCAAATGCCACTGCTGTGTTGATCACCATCCTGAATCCGTCGAGCACGTTCTGCTCTCTGGGGAGTCTGCTTCTCACATTTGGACACACCTACACTGCAGGTGCAAAATGATCCCCACAACCGGGGGCATCAACGATCTGCTGGCCAGATGGAACTTGTCTCACGGGCATCAGATCGTCGCTGCCGCCGCATTTTGGGTTTTATGGAAAAACAGAAACAAATACAGATTCGAGGGCCGTCAATTCCAGCCTTCGCAATTGTACAGAGAGGTGGTTCGTCAAATCTTCAAAAGAAAGAGGTGTTGCACTCACACCTCGAATCAGTTTTGGGCTGCACTGAACTGCTGACTGGGGCAGGGGAGTGGTTCCCTCGGGAACTCGCGTTGATCGCCTAACCTTCTGATGCTTGGTCCAGTTACCATTTTGTGGGCAACACTTTGTGCTTCTCTCTTTGTTTTGGGTCGGTCGTCGCGCATGGCGCGCTTACTTGTATAGGCTTCGGCATTTTGCGCCTATCATTCAATAAAGGTTTGGTTTTCCTTAATATATATATATATATATATATATATATATATAATCAACTATATAAGCTATATATAAATACTATATGTAAATACATACCATATATATATATATATATATATATATATATATATATATATATATATATATATATATATATATATATATATATATATATATTTATATTTATATTTATATGGTATGTATTTACATATAGTATTTATATATAGCTTATATAGTTGATTATATATATATAGTCCTATATAACTATATAGGCATATAGGAATATCTAAACTCATATAACATATGTCTATACATATATCTAAATTCCAATACTCATATATATATATCTTACATCCCTACTAGTTACCTACTATCTAAGATTACTTTAGCCAATTTATCCTTTATATATCCATAGATGTATCCAATGCATGTCACATATAGTATTATCTTTATCTATCCATAACATATAACAATATGTCCTTTACCTATATTTAACATTTACCCTTTACCTATATTATATACCTATATATCAATATACTATTCTATTCCATTACCTATCAAAATTACCCCAAGATAGCATATGCTTACCATACCCTACCAATCATACACACATGTACTCACTCTTCCTACTCTTGGCACTTGACATATTGATATTATCTATTACCTAGTTCTAATACCCAATATTTTAGTAACTTGACAAATACCTTATCCTCCTAGATACTTATCCAACTAACTATAATACTAATACTTGATACCAAATAGGATACCTTACTCAAGTCCCAATACTCACTTATCCATACTCATGATATTTGAGTGTCATGAGACCAATATCCTCATGGTATCCAAGTATCACACTACTACCTTATCCAAAAATTTAATACCTTGACACATAACTTATCTATATTTTGTTCACTTGATAACCATTTGTATCAACATTAACACACACTAACTAACACATATTACCTAACAATAATATATATATATATACATATATATATATATATATATATATATGTATGCATGTATGTATGTATGTATGTATGTATGTATGTATGTATGTACTATAACATACATATACTCGACAACCTATGATAAAATTCACTTAATATTCATACCACATAGGCTCATAAGTTACAGAAAAGGCCTAGGTCATATAGTCACTTTTTTACTTAAAATCAATACTGTACCAATTAGGCCTTCACTAAATTCTAGGATTATATTATGTCGTAGCCCTTTGTGTTAGCTATCCGAAACTTCAAACGGATCGCATTTTCGTGTCCGGAAGCTCCCGAAATCGCAAAAACACCGAAACATGTTTGTCTTTCATACAGCTGACACTCAAACAGTTTTATAGAAAATTGTAGAACAATTTTGGCCTATTAATATATATATTTGGAATGCGAACTTCGATATGGTTCTTTTAGAAAAATGGAGAGTTTAATCGGAGTTCTGAGCTAAAAGTTATGGCATTTCTAAGTTGTTATTGCTACTAAAAACGTGGATAAATATTATGACGAATTTGGTTGTTTTGGGACAAAAGAAACACATGTATATACCCAAATCTAACCATGAGTATCATGAGATGCCATGACACAATACCATGTATTTTATTTAGGACACAAACACCCAATCTCGACTAAAAAAGGACACGAAAGTTTCTTTAGGGACACGTATCGAACACTTGGTGGTCATAAATTCGATTTCCCCCAATTTGTATCAAAATAAAATGGAAAAAACCTTCAAATAGAAAGTGGAGAGCCTCAACTCCTCTCTAATGCTATCCAACGCAAATGGGATCATAAATGAATGTAGTTACACTAATAAAATAAAATTGAAGGGTTTAGAGAGCTCATACCAAAAGGGAGATGGATTCCCAATGTAAAATTCATAGATTTAAATCTCCACCAACTTCAAGGCTCCAAATCCTTCCAATCCCTTCTTAGCTAGCCTATAGAGGCTTCTCCTCTCCAAGGGGTAGAGAATGAAATGAATTTGGCTCAATTTAGAGAAAATTTGGGTGTAGGAGCAATTTGGGGGAAAAACTCCTAGATTGGAGCTTGAAATAAAAATGGAAAGAGAAAGAAGATAAAGTGGGGCTTTATAAAAATGTGGGTTGCCATTTGATGTTAGGATTAGGGTTTTGGGCAAGAGGAAAGGTCCATTACACCCCTCTCTTTAGTCATGACAAGTTAGGGATTAAACCTCTCTTCCTAATTAGAAGAATTAGTTAAGCCTTCTAACTAATTCTTCTAATCTAGGTAAAGACTAACTAAAGTTCAATTAGGCTAGTCCTAATCATCTTGTTGGGTGGTCATGACAAGTGGGTTTGAAGCTAAATATCTACTTAGCCATAATATTTAGATATTACTAACCTTGTCATCTAATTGGAAGCTACTAATGAAATATCTAGGCTCATGATTAACATCTAGATTAAGGCAATTCTATGTTAAGGCCTATTTCAATTAGCACATTATTAATTAATCAAAATTTAAATTAATTCAAATGTCACAAATGAACAAAATACCTTTAGCCTAAAGTAGTAATTAGCTAATTTAATCACATGGTTAGGTCTCCATGGTCATAGTTAGTCTCTAGGCTAAGTAGCTCTAAGGTTACACTAGCCAAAGGCCAAAATCATAATACATCTAATTAAATGGTATAAAATAATCTAAATTCACCAATAAATCATTAACATGATCAATTTACAAAAGTTTCAAAATTATCCTTGTTTTAGAAAAGTGGCAGTTACAAGTCTTTCCCCCTTAGAAAATTTCATCCTCGAAATTTAAGTTGGTCGTACTCCTCTTAGGGTCACGTCCCCAACAATCATGCTCTCAGAAAACTCTATCTAAATTATTCAATTTGAAGGAATAACCTACGAGGTCATGGTATACAATATCAATCTGGGGTCTCATCTAGCTATACTAGTCATACTACAGCACTAGGCAGTCACAAGGTATCAAATCATACAGGCATTAGTAGGGTGCATCAATTAATCAAAGACATGCTAAGGTCTAGGTCAGAACTCACCTCCAACTAGGTCTGTGACTAGAACTCCCTCCTGGAGGCGAGGTCTAAATCTCCAAGGCATTTCTCATGAATCATGCTCTTATTAAAACTCTTCTTCCTTTTTTTAATCTTATTCTCCCTTATCAACTTAATCATCCAAAATTTAAATTCCTACACCTTGTCATAACTTGGATCCAAAATCTCTAAATCAAAGTTTATGAAATCCTCAAACTTGTTCAAATCACTGTCCTCGAAATTATTCGAAGCTAATACTACTATGTCATGCAGGAACTTATTCTCCATTATAAAATCAACCTTCGTATTTCTTTCACATACACCTTTAATATTATCCTTCTTAAAATTTTAGAATCTCCACCAAATCTTTAAATTTTTCCTATAACTCAAAATCCTTGTGTTCACTCTGTTCCTAGTCATCCTCTTACCAATATCTTATTCAATTATGTATCATCATCGCATTACAGTTAAATTCTCTTCTTCGTTCCTAAATTCCTAAGTTTAGCATCACAATCTTAAGTGAAATATCTTGAAAATCAATAACCTAAAATTATTCCAGTTCACGAAAACAAACCGACCTCGAATATCCTTGTTACTTCTAAAGTATACCTACAAAATATTACTATTCTAACCATCAATATATATATCATACTATCCTTCTGATCAGTCAGAGGGGTCACTACCTCCTGAGCAGACTAACATCCTATGCAAAAACTGGTAATCATACACAATAGGGATTTAACTAAAAGGGTTATTGTTCTAATGTCACAGCTATACTATCATCTCTAAGATAAAGTCCTATCAAAAGTCATCAATTTATTGTATTATGAAAGAATTATGTTAAATGAAGTTCAACAAGGGATTAGACTAAAAAACTAAACTATTCCTACTCCTAAGTTAACTGATGATGAAACAAAACAAAAAAATTTGAAAAGACTGAAACGGAAGGTATGGATGATATGTTTAAGAACCTTCTCAAGATACAATCTAATAATCATATGCGTTTGTCCAAAATCATGATACTCAGAATTCTCGTCATACTAGTAAGCAAGGCTATGATAAACCATAGAGTCCACGACTAAGGTACATACCTCTAGAATAATGGTATTTAAAATTTTCGTATTGCCGCTAGCTTGGCTGCGAAAATCTTAAATTCCTACACCCGAGAAATATATCCAAAATCAGACTATATGTCCTCACCATACCAGCTAATATGACTATAGAAGACTCTAGATTCCATAACTGAGACGACCTAGTCCATATAATTTATCTTGGTAGAAAATTAAATCAGCAACGAACACCAAGAATCAAATTTATCAACGAACAAGGAAGGTAGGCAGTAACTGTTGGAATCGAATTTTGAGATAGTTTATAATAAGATTCTCAAGGGTCATCCCGAGAATCTCTCAAGGAATTCTAACTGTGATTGAGTATCCTCTTATTCCAATACCTTACTTACTACACTCTATCGCAGGCTCGTAGAAGTACAACTAAGTCATTGCGCTACTACGATATCGCCCAAATATGAATCTCGACCTGCATGGGCCACTACTAAAAACGTGTCACAACCCGCACCCAGTGTAAGGGCACAAGAAGTGGGTACGTACAGCCTACGTCGCAGTGTCGATGGTAGAACATTGTTCTAGGTCACTATCACAACTATACACAATATGATATACTCTCCAAACGGAGGACAAATCACAGAAGGTACAACTCAATCACAAATCTAAAGATGAAAATAGCACGATATGATATATATGAAATCTCAAAAGAGAACATACAAATAGAAGAAAATAAGTCTAAGTGTCTAAACGACACAACATCTCAAACATCCAGAAATAATACAACTCAGATGTCAAATACAAATAACATAATAAAATAAGATAAACTGCCTAGCTATCTAGCCTAAGCAATAGGGGTGATATCCTCAGCTAGAGTTGGACTCCTATGGATCCAACTCACAAGTGTCATCTAGGCCTGCTCCATAATAAGTAGGACAGAACTCCTCAGTGTCATTCGTAATATTTTCAACAGGTCCAGTTAGGACAGGAACGAGCACAAAATCTCTCACACAGTTCATATCATGACAGAAAATATAAAGCAAATAATAGAGTTAGATACATGAACTGTAACAATGTACATAAAAGATAAGAGAGATATGGTAAACTGGAAATATCTGTATGATAAGTAAGAACTATAAGTGACTAGTGATTCAGAGAACAAGATGGTTATGTAACCGGCACGATGTTATACACGAGTAATCTACAGAGGTTGTACGCAAGTAAAATAATAGAATAATCACATAACTACTTCTACACTTCCGTCCCCGGTCAATACACAAGGATCCAGTCAAGTTATGTTATTGTACATAAAATTTAGTTTGTACACGAAGATCATGTGAGCACATAAGAGTACACGATTTCACACTATTTGCACACAAATAACAAGAATACAAGGAGTACACGAAGCCCGTGATAAAGTACGAGAACACGAAATACCTGATGTATCCGCTAGGGGGATAACATCGCATAAAAAGATCCATCTAGTACCAACCTGTGATAACAAGTGTCAGCATCAAGTAAAGTATTCTAGGACAAGAATATAGATCCTAACAAGTATGAAACGATCAGAGAATGTACTCGCCTGAGTTCTTGAATGACTAATGAGAATAGATGTCCGTACACGAGTAACTGAGTCCTATTTAGAGCAACGCAGGTTATGATGTATTCAATATAAAATAACTGAAGTATACAATGCAATCTACATGATTCTAGGTCAATCTAGGTCAAGTCAACCCTTGGTCAACCTTGGTCAACATTCTAGTCAAACTAGGTCCACATTCTATGGTTTGGTCAAACTCTAGTCAAACTAGGTCCTTTAAAGCTATTGGGTCAAATCTAGACTAATCTCAAGACTATCACAAACTAGACTAGATTACTACATATATACATATAGCTATATACATCATATAACATATATCTAAATCCTACACCACTATACAATATATATATATATATATATATATATAAATATATATATATATAGAGAGAGAGAGATGAAGCGCTCGGGTCTTCCTCTCCCCCCGTTCTTCCAGCTCGTAGTGGCCCGCTCGTCTGGCCCGGCCTCGGCCGACGGCGCCCGGCCTCGGCCGACGGCGCCCGGCCGGCATCCTCCCCGCCCTTCCCCCTCCATCCTTCCCTCCCTTCTCCGCGCATGGCCGAGCCCTCAGCCGATCTCATTGTCGTGCTCGGTCCGTCTCTCCGCCCGCCTGTCCGCCACCTGGACACTCCTCGCCCTTCGCCCGCAGCAGTCCTCCCCGCCTTCCCCGACCTCCCCCGACACGCCGCCGTTCTCCCTGCCTCCCCCACCCCGACAGCCTTCCCCGACCCCCCCACTTGCTGAAGGCCGTGTGTCTTCGTCAGCCAGCCCTCCATCCCTCCACCGCTGGCCCCACGGCCGTCCCCGTCCCCGTCCCCGCTCATCCTCGGCACGGCGGGCAGCCGCCCACTGCCCTAGTCTCCTCCTCCTTCCACCCGCCATCAGATGTGCTCCCCGTCCTGCTCTCCTCCTCGGGTTCGGTCTGTACGGGACTTTTTTAAAACTCGTTTTCGAATTTTTAATTTCTCGCACTTCCTCCAAGCGGCACTATTTTGCTGCCTGGAGGCGCGCTTTCATGCGCTCACGCTCGCGTGGGGGCATGCCCTCCTATAGGCGTATATGGATGCGCATGCCCTCCTAATATTTTAATAACTTGACAAATATCTTATTATCCTAGATACTTATACAACTAACTATAATATGAATACTTGATACCAAATAGGATACCTTACTCAAGTCCCAATACTCACTTATCCATACTCATGATACTTGAATGTCATGATACCAATATCCTTATGGTACCCAAGTATCACACTAGTACCTTGTCCAAAAAATTAATACCTTGACACAAAACTTATCAATATTTTGTTCACTTGATAACGATTTCTATCAACATTAACACACACTAACTAACACATTTTACCTAACAATAATATATATATGTACTATATCATACATATACTCGACAACCTATGATAAAATTCACTTAATATCCATACCACATAGGCTCATAGGTTATACAAAATGCCTATGTCGTATAGTCACTTTTCTACTTAAAATTAATATTGTACCAATTAAGCCTTCACTAAATTCTAGGATTAAAGTATGTCGTAGCCCTTCATGTTAGCTTTCCAAAACTTCAAATGGATCGTATTTTCGTGTCCGGAAGCTCCTGAAATTGCGAAATACCGAAACACGTTTGTCTTTCGTACAGCTAACGCTCAAACAGTTTTACCGAAAGTTGTAGAATGATTTTGGCCTATTAATATATATATTTCGAAATCTAACTTCGATACGGTTCTTCTTAAAAAAATAGGATATTAATCGGAGTTCTGAGCTAAAAGTTATGGCATTTCTAAGTTGTTATTGCTACTAAAACCGTGGATAAATATTATGACGAATTTTGTTGTTTTGGGACAAAAGAAACACATGTATACACCCAAATCTAACCAGAAGTATCATGAGATACCATGACACAACACCATTATCATATTTAGGACATAAACACCCAATTTCGACTAAAAAAGGACACAAAAGTTTCTTTGGGGACACGTATCGAACACTTGGTGGTCACAAATTCGAAGTTTCCCAATTTGTATCAAAATAAAATGGAAAAAACCTTCAAATAGGAAGAGGAGAGCCTCAACTCCTCTCTAATGATATCCAATGCAAATGGGGTCATAAATGAATGTAGTTATACTAATGAAATGAAATTGAAGGGTTTAGAGAGCTCATACCAAAAGGGAGATAGATTCCCAATGTAAAATTCCTAGATCTAGATCTCCACCAACGTCAAGGCTCCAAATCCTTCCAATTCCTTCTTAGCTAGACAATAGAGGCTTCTTCTCTCCAAGGGGGAGAGAATGAAAAGAATTTAGCTCAATTTGAAGAAAATTTGGGTGTAGGAGCAATTTGGGGGAAAAAGCTCATAAATTGGGGCTTGAAATGAAAATGAAAAGAGAAAAAAGATGACGTGGGGCTTTATAAAAATGTGGGCTGCCATATGATGTTAAGATTAGGGTTTTGGGCAAGGAGAAAGATCCACTACACCCCTCTCTTTAGTCATGACAAGTTAGGGATTAAACCACTCTTCCTAATTAGAACAATTAGTTAAGCCTTCTAACTAATTCTTCTAATCTAGCTAGAGACTAACTAAAGTTCAATTAGGCTAGTCCTAATCATCTTGTTGGGTGGTCATGACAAGTGGGTTTGAAGCTAAATATCTACTTAGCCATAATATCTAGATATTACTAACCTTGTCATCTAGTTAGAAGCTACTAATAAAATATCTAGGCTCATGATTAACATCTAGATTAGGACAATTCTAGCTTAAGGCCTAATATGTCAATTAGCACATTATTAATTAATCAAAATTCAAATTAATTCAATTGTCACAAATGACCAAAATATCCTTAGCCTAAAAAGTGGTAATTTTCTAATCTCATCACATGGTTAGTCTCTAGGCTAAGTAGCTCTAAGGTTACACTAGCAAAAGGCCAAAATCATAATACATCTAATTAAATGGTATAAAAATAATCTAAATTTACCAATAAATCATTAACATGATCAATTTACAAAAGTTTTAAAATTATTCTTATTTTAGAAAAGTGGTGGTTACAAGCCCGAGCCCAAGGTTAGGACAGCGTCGTCCGAAAGAAGTCTGCGGAGTGCGAGCAATGCCTGCCGATTTTGAGAATTTGCCGGAGGGCCTCCCTGATCAGCTGGGTATGGTTGTATTGGCGTCCTTCGTACCTAAATTTTTTTGATTCTTCCAAAAGACTCAAATGCCTGCAGCTGCGACGATCTGATGCCCGTGGGAGGCACCCCAGCAGGCGAAAAGATCGTTGAAGCCCACGGCCTAATGAACATGCCTATATCGTTGAGAAAGGCTAGTCCACCTCTGAGAAGCGAGGTCGCCAGAAAGCAGGACGTGTTCGATAGTTTCTGACCAGTAGAATGTGCAGCAGTAGCATTTCGATGCAAGGCTGAAGCCGATGGAAGTGAGGGAGTCATCAGTTGGAAGCTTCCTACGGTGCGCTCTACAGAGCAGAATTGACCATTTGATGGGGATGCATGAATGCCAAAAAAGGACAGTAATGGGTGACGGCACTCCGATGCCCTTAACCACCGTCCGGCTGAAGCCAACGTAAAAACTCCATCGGACTTGGGGGACGACCTCCAGACGTCGGGGTAGTCGAAGAGCTGCGCGCCTGTGGCAGCGAGATAGACCGCAGCTTTCGGTCCAGAGTCGATGTCCCATAAATCACGGATCGTGTTGTTCGGAGGGGTATTCAGGGGGTAACTCTGTCCTATTTACGTTGATCAACTACCTCATATCTAAATCCGTTAGCTATACTTTGAACTCTTTCGAATTCTCGTATCTTTCTACTTGGGAAAGGCCGATGAAGTATCATAATCATCTATCTCGGAAGGGATAGAATTTGTTATCAAGTGATAATCTTGGTTGGAATATAAAATATTGGACATTTAGATAAAATAGTGGGAGAAGGATCTGACTGAGAATAAAAACAAAGACAAAAGACCGATAATACCAATTTTGAAATACGCTTAGAGAATTATTTTGAGTATGGATTACTTTAGAAAGAACATAGGAGGATTTCGAGTAAGAAGAACAGTAGAACATATATTGATGGTGAGAACTGTAATTTTTTATAGATGTATTTTTAGAACTGATGAGGATACTCGAAGTCAATTCGATTTTGAGAACTTAAATATTTTTAAGTTACTGGTTCTTGAGATATTTTATAGTTGAATTAAGACTAGGATACTAAATTTAGGGACCCTAAATACATGGAAATGAGATTATGATTGCATGCAGTAATGATACTAAATTGAAGGAAGGATTTATAGGAGAATGATTAAGAACTAGTAGGACACAAGATTTTTAAGTTGTAGGAAAACTTTTAAGACCTTGCGAGACTTTAAAATTTTAGAAGGATAATATTTGAAGGTACAAATTGAAGGATATATAGAGGTTGATTTAAATAATGAGGAATGAATTTTATGTTATAGTGGTATTAATACGGGGAGTATGGATTTGGACAATGTCCAAGGACTTTATAAATCATGATACAAGGGATTTCGAATCTAAGTTAAAGACAAAATGGAAGAATTTGGACTAAGATGAAAATGGATTGCAAATCAAGGAAGGTAAAAAAATTGATTGAGGAGTTATAACAAGAATATGCTTCATGAGTAGTCATCTTCATGACTGAAACTTTTGATTTTGGTAGTAGACATATAAGGGTTTGATTTTCAAGATTAAAGATCATGATTTGTAGTAGTAATGTGGATAATCTTGGTAGTAGTCGAAGCAGAGCGAGATGATTACTTCGACTTCCTTATCTTTGAAATTGTCCCTTAAATTCAATATCGCTAAATTTTGATCCACCTTGATCGTGACCAACCGATTTTGGTCAACTTCTTTATTATGCCAAGGTTCTTGATTTTTGACTATACTCAAGTGGCATAAAATTCGATTGTGACTTGGATTTCAATCCTTTGTTGCTCGTGCTCAGACTTCGATTTTGTTCTTCATCGTGTTTTAATCAGGATTAGATTTAGTGTTATCGCCGATCGTGTTAGAACTTAAAATCCTGACCATGTTTTCAATATTGTTATCGCTCATGCATAAAACTTCAATCTAATTCTTGATAATGACTAAGTTCTGTTCCGACCATTGTAGGTTTCATATTCTTGAGTATACCTGAATTTTTATGTTTGGTCATGCCCAGATGACCTGGCATGACTAAACGATTCTGATTTCAACGATCGCGATTCTTACGATCGTTATTATATATATAAATTTTATCCCTGAATCGTGCCAAAATTTTGATATTCGATCACGACTATCTACCAACTTTGTCGTATCAGAATTTGGACGTGATCATGTCGGAACATATTTTCCTGTCATGCCTAAATTTTGATTCTCTAGTCACTCATGCTCAGATTTCATTCCAAATTATGTCTGTGTTTAAAAATTTTCCATAGCTATATCATAAATCGTGTTAAGTGATTTCAAATCATTTTCAAGGTCTTAATCACATTAGAGTTTTGATTGTGATTCACGACCTAACTATGATTGTGATTTTTAGGACTTGATTGTGCCAAACATTGATTATACTTAATAATGCCTAATCGCGTCGTTCCGTATTTAGTCGTGCCGTCTAACCTTATTGAACCTAGATTGTATTGATCATTCTATCCTAAGATTGATTCTAACTTGATCATAACTGAACGATTTTGATTTTTCTAGTCGTGACTTCGTGCTTAAATAACTTGAATTTACTTCTAAATCGTGCCTAAAAGAACGTGACTTCGAAATCTTGATTTTTCCTACGTTTCACCTTCATTCATAACTAAGTTTTTAACTTGATCGTGCATGTGCGACTTTGAGTCTGATTATCGTCAAGCCTGGACTGCTGATCTTTCCATACTTGAAATTTCGATTCTATCTTCGGTTACTAGCCATGGTTGATATCGTATTTGAAATAACTTGTATTTATTTATAAATCATGTCTGTACAATATTGTCCATATTTCAATTTTATCGTACCAAATCACATGTCGTGCATAAACGATTTTAAAATTGATTATCTCACTCGTGCCAAGTCATCGTTCCTTAATCGTGCCTAAGTTGCTGACTGAACTCTTAGTCATATTTCGACCCCTCTGCCAACCTTAAATTTTGAGCATCAAATTTCTTTAAGGAGGATAGATTTGTAACATCCGTTGACCGAATTTTGGGAATTTTTTGAAATTTTGCATTTTCCTATTTTTCAAAATTTTTCTAGATCTTGAAAAACGTGAATATTAAATATGAAACGTATTTTCAAATCTTAATATGCTATCAATATATTATTGGGACTTTGATTTGATATATTTTTATCCTAAATAATTACTTGTCCATATTCTAGAAATTTTATAAGTTATAAATCAATTACTTTTATATAAAGGTAAGGTTGTTAAATATTTTGAAATAAAAATACTTTTACTTTATTTATATTATTTTAATAGTTACGATAATTTGTATGTTATAATATTTTTTCCTCGTGTTGGGTTTAGACCATTTAGGTCATAGTTCTAGCCTACCGAGTTCGGACTCGGATTGTGGGCTAGGGTTTTGAATTTAGTAGCATTAGTTGGGGGTAGCTAAATTGTAATTAGCTAGTAATTATTCACAAAAAATTATTAGCTAATAATTAGTTTAACTACTAGTTAGCAGTTAGTATTATAGTTAGTTGTTAGTGTTTTCTATTATTTTTCTGCACTATTGTTATGACCCGCACCCTGATTAGGGGCACGAGCACGTGGTTACGTCCAGCCTGCGCCGCAAAATCGGCGGTAGAATGCTGTATATAAGGTCTGTAAATACTACAACTAAATAGTATAAAGGTACCTGTACAGTATATACACTCAGAATGGAGGTGACATAGCAATACAATCTCATTCACAAAATAAAACTAAGGTAGATAGCGTGGAAAGGAAATATGATAGATGAAAATAGGAAATAAGTTCAAGATCCACACAAGCCTAGAGATATACACAACATCACAGAGTCGCAGAATATATTATAAAATACTACAATCTGAAAGTACTAGCTGGATCGCAGTCCAGGCAAACCTAACTAAACTAACTACTCTGGGAGTGCAAAGTCTAGTGGCTCTACTATCAAGCCATGGTCCCGGTCTACTCCATCTAACTCGACCCCATAATAGGTCGGGCAATCTGCCTTAAAATTATCTGTAATATGTCAACGGTATTCTGTCACGAAAATGAGCAAGTACAAATACTAACAGCAGTTACATATGAATTGACAAATTCTATAAGTGACAGTATAATGAAATACAGGACAAAATCAACAGAAAATATATATCAAGATGTGAGTACTGAATAGGACGACGATATATATATATAGGATGACTTGGGAACTATCCGGAAGCCGAGTTACAACCCTTAAACCAAACAAGGACCGGGGTTGTAACCCTTCTCCCGAACAGAACTTAGCCTCCTACGATAATAAATATAAAAGGTGCCCTGAATTATTAGTGCGTTACGTGATCGGCTTGGAAAAAATGATCAAGCTTTCCATCTGACCGGCTATGAACAAGTAACAAGTACAAGTGTGAAGAATAAGGCCGATCACCATGAAAAGTTATGAACAAGTAGGGTAAGGCTTTACCCGTCGTGAGACGAGGGTATAGCTATGAACAAGTATCAAGTACAAGTGTGAAGAACAAGTAGGGATTTGATCACACAACCACTAATAATTCCCCATCCCCCGAATAGTATAAAGGATCCGGACTTAACATGTCATGACACGAGACCCAAAAGAAGGTGATCAGCCCACTCCCAAGTCCATGTCTATACAAGTACAAGTAACAAGTCGAGTCATGTACCAATATACCAAGTAACTCGGAAACAACATCTCATGACAGGATCCGACATATACTAGTCCGTAAATTATCGTGTCAAGAAATCTAGTAAGACACTACAACTAAATCGGATATAGCAGATATCAAGACAATGAAAACTATCAATGAATGTACTCGCCTGTGGTACTGAGCTGATAAGGTGAACAGGTGCTCAGAGATATCGCAGACCTAAAGATGAGATACCATGAGTCCAAACAGGGTTTAATAATGAAAGGAAAGCTAATCTAGTAATGATATGCAAGTCTAAGTCAAAACTAGGGCTAAACTAGGTCATACTAGGTCATACTGAGTCACACTAGGACAACCAAGGCCAAACGAAGTCATAGGAAGTCAATCCAAGTCAAACTAGGTCAATCTGGGTCAAGGGTTGACTTAACGTTGACTTTTGGTCAAAAAGTCAACTTTGGTCAACTCTGGTCAACACTGAGTCAACCTTGGGTCAATCCAAGGTCAAACTAGTCAAATGTTGACTAACAATTGACTTTTAGTCAACTGGTCAACTCTGATTTGGTTATGGGTCAATTCTAGGTAATGTGTTGACTCGTAGTTGACTTTGGTCAAAAAGTCAACTCTTGGTCAACGGGGGTCAAAACTAGACCAAACTACCCTGATCTAGTCATTACCTACCAAGGCAACCTATTTCAAAGTCCATCTTAGAAATCAAACTCAATATCTTAATAATACCCCATTGCCTACATTTATCCTTCACAAGGTAAATACCAATACCTTGCCCATTACAAAGGAAACCCCTCTAGATCTCAGGATACTAGCCTAGGCTCCTTAGGGTAGCTAGATATTATCCTATCTAGGGTTTACCTACCAAGAACTATGGGTTTCCTAGATATCTAGTCCATCTCAGGATACTAGCCTAGGCTCCTTAGGGTAGCTAGATATTATCCTATCTAGGGTTTACCTACCAAGAACTATGGGTTTCCTAGATATCTAGTCCATCTTAGGACACATGTTGGTTATCCTCATTACCTTACCCTTATAATATTCTAACTTCTAACTAAACACCCACACACCAACACTCACTCACTAACTCACTCATATATGTTTCAGACATAGGCTCACACCTATAGGCATATAACTATATATATAGGCTCACACACCCATACTAAGCTCACTCACATAGGCTCATGCCCATACAAATATAGGCATATAGGGGCTGATTTGGAGTTGCTAAATGGGGCTGTTAAGGACTGAACATAAACTGGTTTGGGACTGGTTTAGGGTCCTATAAGTAGACTGATTTGGGACAGGAAAGGGGGCTATATGGATGTCCATTGGGGTGTCAATTAAGGGCTAAAATGGGCTAGAAATGGGGACAGGTTTGGGGCTGCTTAAGGCTGAATGTGGACTGTCCTATTGGACTGATTTGGATGTCAAGTGCGGGCTGAATTGGTTGTCCATTTAGGCTGATATTGGGGGCTGGATATGGGTTGATTTAGGGGCTGAACTAGGGCTGATATCCTCCCCTTATCACTGTAAATAGCAGTATTAAACTGATGCTACTGCTGTATGGAAAACAGTCCCCTGTGGGGACTGTTCAGTCTACATATCAGTCCCCTGTGTGTGGACTGCTATACTGCTACTGCACAGCAGTGTCTCCCTCTATTTTACTCTCTAATCCTCACTAATCTTTCACTCTCAAATCACTCTATCTATCCCTCATTCACTCTCTCTCTAATACCCCTCTCTATCACTCTATATCCCATTCTCTATATCACTCTCTCTATATAAATCTCTACTCCCCACTCTCACTCTCTAATCACATTCTCTACTCTCCCTTCTCCTCTCTATATCCTCCATACACACACACATACATATATACATATCCACACACAAACACATATATATATATATATATATATATATATATATATATATATATATATATATATATATATATATATATACATATGTATAACCACACACACACACACATATATATATATATACACATACACTCCGAAACATCCCAAAACCTATCTGAATATCCCAATCCTCACAATTCTACCCTCTAGGGCCTAAACATATACCCCACACAAGCAATCTAACACGCACACACAAGCAAAAACGAGAAATGAGGCCCGAATGGCCAAATGGGCATTTTGGCGACTCCGGAGTGTCCGATTCGCGATACCGCATGATACGGACACCAAACCTATCCTAAATCGACCCAAACTCTACCCACGAGTTCTAAATAATGATTAGAACCTATTCTAAGTGCTAACTTGCCGATTCTAGTGTCGATGCAAAAGGTCACCCGTGTGTTGGAACCCGAAAATCCCAAAAAAACCTATTTTTATGATTTCTCGCAAAACGACCCCACGTATCCAAATATGGACACGTACCTAGCCTTATTTCACCCAAACTAACCTAATTAGATCTAAATATGCTGGGGACGACATTCAAACATGTCAATTTAGGGTTTTCCCCAAAATTGGCACTAAACCTAGCCCGAAAGTCCCAAATTAAGTCCAATGGGTTCCAAACCTCTTCTAATGGGTTATCCTACACCTCGATCATCCACTGATATGTAAATAATACCAATTAGGAGTAATTACAAGAGTTAGAGTTAGAGTTTACCTCTCAGGAGTTGGAATCCCAAGAAAAAGCCCCAAAATTAGTTCTTTTTGGGTCAAAGCCAAATCTAAGCTTCCAACCCCTCCATGCTAGGTTCTACCTAGATAAAAACCACAAATAAGAGATAAACAAGGGTTAACACCAAGATTAGAGAGAGATCTAGAGTATGGAAGAGAATTAGAAGAGATTTGACTTACTTTGGAGCTTAAAATTCAAAGGAAAAAGAAAGGGATTTTGTGGAATGAGAGAAAAGAATGAGAGCTAGGGTTTCTTGAAAATAAGAAGAAGGGAGGGGGTTCTTGCTGCTGGCCGCCATAATTTAGAGGGTTGGGAGCATTTCATAATTTACCAAAATGCCCACCAAGTCAAAAAAATGAGTGGTTTTGAGTTGGGATCGAAATGGTAACTTGAAAACTCCTAATTTCAAGTTCTAAATCCAATTCTAATCCCTAATCCCACTAAAATCAAATGGGATTAGTCAAATATAAATATCTGGGTTTGGTCATGACAAGTTGGTCGGGTCTAGTTGGGTCCAAAACTAATCCGGGTCGCTAGCACAAGTCGAAATGAGACAAAACTCAAACCTGATGAAATAAAACCCCAAAACACAATATTAATAAATAAATATTCATAAAAATGTTAGAACATTAAAAATGACAAATTTGCCCTCAATTTTGAAAACTGGAGGTGATAAATCTATCCACCTTAAAAAAAATTTCGTCCTCGAAATTAAAACAAAGCAATCACAGAAAATCATGCAGTTCGATAATCAGATGCGTCTGTCCAAAATTATGATACTCAGAATCTCCGTCATGCTAGTGAGCAAGGCTACGATAATCACATAGTACTCGACTAAGGTACATACCTTTAAAATTATGGTATTTAAAATTTTTGCGTTGCCGTATGCTTGGCAGCGAAAACCTTAAATTCCTACACCCGAGAAATACGTCCATAATTTGACTATACGTCCTCACTATGCCTGCTAGCATGACCCGAGAGGATTCTAAAATCTCATAATCGAGACGACCTAGCCCATACTGTTTGCCACTGACTGTAAAAGAACAGAACAATTATCGGAGGACTGAACTTAGACTCACAATACAAACTCGCTCGTACAAAGAAAGCCTAGGGACGAAAACCTAGGTACAGCAGACTAAGTACGATTGTTTATTTTTGATTCTGGGGGGTGACGATAGAGGCTCGGGAAAGCGACGGCCGCTCTGCCTTACTCCTTGGACGATCAGTATGCAGCCTTGGCTCGGGGAAGATCTGCTCGATGTTGATGAAGAAACGCTCTTCTTACTCTCCTCGGATTGCTCTCCTGGCTTCTCTCTCTGTGTGATTATCAAGAAGAAAGGGGGAGCTCTCTCTGTGTAGATCTCTCTCTTCTTATTTTTTTATTCTTTTGTTGTCGACCTCTCTCCTTTTTTTAAGGGAATGATGCTGGCTATTTATAAGAGTGGGGGGTGATCATTAGGGTTTGCTAATGATTATCTGTTTGGAATGTCGGCGCTCCTTCATTCTATCTGAACCCTTGATCCTGATTATAGTGAATCTCGGCCATTAACGCGGATAGCATCGTATCTCATGAGCAATTAATGCTAGCTGCTTTAAATCCTCGTGATTGATTATGCCAATGTCTGATTGCTCGCCACGTGTCCCATTAGCTTGATGATAAATGATATGCCCTGATCTCAGTAATTATGACGATGATGTCAAATATATTTGTTGAGATTCGGTTAAATCTCTTATTTATCCCATGCCACGTGTCTTAATTGTGAGTCCTGTCAGAGCCGCATAGGATTGACGATCCTCGAACCGCAGAGAGATACTCTTTGTAAGTCGTATAGGACGATGCTTCATCGAGCCGCATATGCGTAATCTTTGTGAGCCGCATGAGCTGGTGTTGTATTGGGCCGCAGGGAATGTATTCCCAGGGAGCCGCATGAGCTAGCGTTGTATCGAACCGCATGGAACGGGTTCTCAGGGAGCCGCATATGACTGATTGCCACGTGGCAATCTGGGACTTCTGACGGATTTGGTCAGAGATTTTCTTTTTTTCTCGAGGAGTCAGTCATTATGGCAAGGCCATTATGAAACTTTATGTCAGGGCCGCCACAGTGAATCGTACTGGAGCAATAAATGAGGCCACTCCTCAAACGACCAGCTGTAGGGAAGGATCACACATGGCGTCCATCGAGCCGCATATGCCTTGCTGAACCGCATACGCTTCCGAGCCGCATGCGATTGAGAGTCTTCTTTGAACCGCATAGGGCCGCTCCTGTGTGGGCCGCATAAGCTTCTTACTCAGAGCCGCATGGATCATTATTCTAATATTTTCCATGCTTCTACAGGACCCCCTTCAAAGTTTTTAATTTGTAAAAATTGGAATACTTTGAACAAGAAGCATGGCCCCGTTCATGCCGCATAGGATTTTTCTGTCTGCCTGAGCTTCCTAGCCGCATAAGTGCCTTAGCCGCATAAATTCATCTGGCCGCATAAACTTATTGCCACGTGTCCTGATCACGTGTGAAAATCTTTATTAAGTGCCTTTGATTTGATTTAACGCCGCCTTTTGGGGGAGGATCCCAAGAGTCGGTTTTGCCTTGATAGCCGAAGGGTCGATCACGTCGTACGAAGCGTCGGTCAGTAATCCTTCTTTCTCTGTCTATAAATAGGTGGGTGTTTGGTTGGACTTTAGATTTTTCTTGACTGAAAAACTCCTGTCTTGTTTTCTTTCCCCAATCGACAAACAGCAATGGCGCCTAGGGTTTCCAAGACTGTGAAGAAGGCCGCGGCGAGAAGAAAGAAATCGGCTTCGTCGTCGACCGTTGCCCCCCCCGTCCGCCTTGATGTTCACGTCACCATCGAAGGTAATGACCTATGTAGAAGATTGGGTATTTTGAAACCCTAATAGGGTCTGCTCTACTGCCTACTCCGTGCACGCAACCACGTGACCCACATACACGTCCCCTGATTGAGCCGCATGGGGTATACCCCATGTCTGAGCCGCATACGGGTTATGTGGTCCGCATGCACGTCCCATGAAACCCTAATAGGGTCTGCTCTACTGCTTACTCCGTGCACACAACCACATGGCCCGCATACACGTCCCTTGATCGAGCTGCATGGGGTATACCCCATGTCTGAGCCGCATACGAATTACGTGGTTCGCCTACACGCCCCATGCATGGAGTATGCCCTCTGTCGGAGCCGCCTGTGAATTGTCTTTAAACGAGCTGCATGACTATTTTCTGAATATCTTTTTATTTTGTCTTTCCGTCTTTGATTCTTTCAGTATCTCCGCTGAGCGCTGAGGTTGCAGTCACAGAGGAACCGCCACCCCCTGTCGTCGACCAGGGGTCTCCCTCCGTTAAGGAAGAAACGAAGAAGGAAGACTCGTCGTCTGCACAGGATGGTCTCTGTCCGAGTGTCGAAACAACTGGGGGTGGTAGCTCGGGGAATTCTGATACTCCTATTCCAGATGAGGATCTCCTTCAACTGCATCCTTCCTATGTAAGGTGGTTGAGGGAGTGGTATGGGCGCTTCTGCAACTAGGTTTTAGGAATTCCTTGCGGATGTCTGTCTTCTGCCCGCATGTTTCTGTAGTTTGTGCCTTTCCTTTCCATCTGAATAAAGTAGTGAGAAGTTCTTTTTAGTTTTGTTTGTTAGTCATGTGAATGTGGCCGATCGTTTCAATGAATGGAATGTATTTGCTTCCCTCTCTCTTTTTTTGTAATGGTCGCCTTTAACAGGATATTCTATTTGAACTTTGTATCCTTAATGTACTTCGTTATGGGTGTAGAAGATAGTCTAGAATATGATCGGCATACGTATCCTGAAAGGGTAGGGTTATGTTAAGCCTGGGGATTTTATTTCCCAATGGAACCTTTGCTCCTCGGGGAGATGTGACGCTGTTGACTCCAAAAGCAGTATGTGGAACTAATCGATAGTTTGAGCGGTTGACTATCCTGCTGAAGGACCATCCCTCGACGTTGTGTACCTCTGAACCATAGTCGTTCCTTTGTCTTGTCTTGCTTGTTTGTCTTTTATTTCTACTTTGTAACAGTGATATGATCTCGAAAATAGACATGTTTTATCTCATCTTTGCTTTCTTGTATCGGTGTTCATGGAATCGGACTTGCTGAAGGATTATTTGTGGACCTGTTACCCTAGGCGTACCTTGGTTTTAGGTACGGATAACAGTTTAGATAGGATGTCCGGGACAGCCACGGCAAAGTGGTCATGGATGTTCTCGGTACTGGAGGAAGGAATGCCGTAGAGCAGCTGGGCTCCCGGGGCATGGTAAGATGGTGGATTTATGCTAAGAAGCTTAGCGAATGAATATTTGTGGACCTATTACCCTTGGCGTACCCTAGTTCAGGATGCGGATAATGGGGTGAAAGGGAACCGATCACATTTGCTCAGAGGTTATGATGACATGGCAAACATGAAGGTTTTATCGTGAAATCTTCCTGCTCAGTGGTAATGAGAACATGGCAGGAGAGACTTTACGGAAGCTATTTGTGGTCAACAGAGGACATTTGTGGTCAACAGAGGACATTTGTGGTCAACAGAGGACATTTGTGGTCAACAGGGGACATTTATGGACCTATTATCCTTGTCGTACTCCGGTTGTGGGTACAGATAATAGGTTAAAAGAGGACCGACATACTTGCTCAGAGGTAATGTGGACATGGCAAATATGACAATTTCTTCGACGGAGCCTTCCCACTCAGAGGTAGTGAGGACATGGCAGGAGTAGGCTCAATGAAGATTGGGTACATAGAACGACTCAGAGGTAGGAGAACGTGGAAGTTCTATGCGAGGGGGCGGTTTGTTTTTGGTGGAAGTGAAGACGACTCAGAGGTAATGAGGACATGGTCGTTTCGGAAATTGGTGGATCGACTACCCTTTTTGTGCACTGGGAGTGCGGGTAGTGAATCCTGAGGGAGGATCTCTGCCAGGAAGAAAGTTCAGAGGTATAATCATACTTGACTTACTATCTGAAAGAGTGACCGGAATGTAAGTTCAGAGGCACCAGCTGGTACATAACTTGGTAATTTGGACTATTGAGGGAGTGGGAGTTCAGCGGCACCAGCGGGTGCATGGCTCGATAATCTAAAATAGGATGGATGAGAGTTTAGTGGTACTAAAGGGGTACATGACTCGATAATCTGGAGAATGGTGGATGAGAGTTCAGTGGTACTAAAGGGGTACATGACTCGATAATCTGGAGAATGATGGATGAGAGTTCAGTGGTACTAAAGGGGTACATGACTCGATAATCTGGAGAATGATGGATGAGAGTTCACTGGTACTAAAGGGGTACATGACTCGATAATCTGGAGAATGATGTTCAAACATAGTATTTCTTCAGAACTTGCCGTTGACGGACAATATGAGCAAATCTCCGTTCTGCTTAGCGAGGCGGTAGGCGCCGTTGGAGAATATGGTCTCGATGATAAATGGACCTTCCCATTTTGGCTGGAACTTACCGGTGGTCTTGTGAGTCATGACCATCGGCCTCCGGACTGCCAGAACAAGATCACCAACTTGGAATGTTCTGATTTTAACTTTTTTGTTGAAGGCTCCTGAGATGCGTGCTTGGTATAGCTCGATCCTTTGCTGAGCTAGGAGGCGCTTTTCATCTAAAGCCTCCAACTCTTGTAGTCGTCGTCGGTAGTTATCATCCGTCGTCAATTGATAAGTGAGGGCGACGCGGAGTGAGGGGATCTGAGTCTCCAAAGGGAGGACTGCCTCGCTCCCGTACACCAGAGAGAATGGTGTATTCCCGGTGGCTGTTCGAACCGTGGTGCGATAAGCCCATAAGCACTCGCCGAGCTTCTCGTTCCAGTCGCATTTGTTGGAGGAGATGAACTTCTTGAGGAGCTTGATGATTGTTTTATTGAATGCCTCTGCCGACCCATTTGCTGCCGGGTTGTATGGTGTCGAAGCGACATTCTGAATACCGTGCTTATCGCAGAATCGGTAGAATGCATGGCTTATAAACTGTGGACCATTATCATGGATGATTCTTCGTGGTAGTCCGAAGCGGTAGATAACGTGATGCTTAAGGAAGCTGATCACGTTTGAAGTTTTAACTTTTGCGAGTGGGACAGCTTCCGCCCATTTGGAGAAATAATCAGTGATCGCAAGTATGAAGCGATGTCCTCGGGAGGAAGGTGGGGTGATTGGACCAATGATATCCATTCTCCATGCTTTGAATGGCCAGGATGCCAACGTTGGATGCAGAAACTCGGATGGTTGGTGAATGAAATCCGCGTGGACTTGGCAGGCCTTGCATTTTCTGGCATAATCTATCGCATCTGCCACCATCGTGGGCCAGTAGTAGCCCATCCGGCGAAGGCGGTCCTGTAGCTTAGGGTCGGGTTGATGGGCCCCACAGACACCGTCGTGAGCTTCTCGTACAGCTTCTGTAGCTTCCGTGTTCGACAAGCACCGGAGCAATAATCCGTCGTAGGAGTGGCGATACAACATTTTCGTCTCTGTATCGTAGAAGAATCTGAGAGAACGCCGTCTGATAGAGGTAGCTTCCTTTGGATTCTCTGGAAGGATGTCGTATACGACGAAGTCGATGAACGGCTGTCTCCAGTCCGTTGTGTCGTCGACCGTCTGGGCAGAATAACTTGCCATGGCTTGAACGTTGTTCTTGGGACAGACCAGTTCGTGGCCTATTACGTCAACCGAATGATGAGCTTGGTTCGGTACTGTTAAGGAAGCGGCAAGGCCTGCTAGGGCATCGGCTTCGATATTTTGGAGTCTGGGGACGTGCTCGATGAAGAATCCCTCGAATGATGAGATAATATTGATCGTAATTTGATGGTAGGAGATCATGTCTTCATGGCGAACCTCGTATGAGCCCCTGATCTGATTGACGATTAGTTGGGAGTCGTCGTATGCTTCAAGGTATTCTACCCCCAGCTCTTTTGTAAGTTGGAGGCCAATGACCAGGGCGTTATATTCGGCCACATTGTTGGAGCAGGGTTTCGTGAGGGAGTAGGCGCGATTGATCACCAGCCCAGTGGGAGAAATTAATACCACTCCGACCCCGACGACGATGTTTTCCTTGGGTCCGATCCTTGAGGCGCCATCGAAGAACATTCGCCATATGTTATCGTGGGTGGCTGTATTCGAATCGGCGACCTCGTCTGGGATCTCTTCATAGATTCTGGATGACTCCGATCCTGGGTGGACTGCCAAAAAGTCTGCTAGGGCTTGACCCTTAACAGCCTTTTGCGGGACGAAGATCATATGATAGGGGGACAGCAATATTGCCCATGTGGCGAGGCGAGAGTTGAGGGCCCCTAGTTTAGTCATGAGGACTCTGAGGGGGTTGACTCACAAGATCACATGTATGGTTTGTCCTGTGACATAGTACCGCATCTTTTGAATAGCGAATACCAGGGCGAGACACTCCTTCTCTACGGCGGTGTATCGATGTTCTGGCCCGATCATCATTCGGCTGAGATAATATATGGCCTGCTTGTGGCCTGCATTATTATTTTGTGCTAGTAGGGCACCAAGGGAGTGTTCCATTGCTCGTACGTAGAGCAGGAATGGTTTTTCGGGGACCGGGGCCACCAGGACTGGGGGATTCGACAAATATTCTTTGATGTCGTCGAAAGCACGCTGGCATTCCTCGTCCCATACGAATGAGACTCCCTTCTTAATGAGGTGTGTGAACGATCGGCATCGTCCGGAGAGGTTGGAAATGAACCTCCTGATGCAAGCTAGCCTCCCTTGGAGGCCTCTGAGTTCGCGGAGATTTTTCGGGGGACCCATCTCCATGATTGCCTTCGTCTTCTCAGGGTCTACATGGATGCCCCGTGCCGTGATGATGAAGCCTAAGAATTTTTCGCTGGATACGCCCAAGAATGATTTCGTAGGGTTCATCTTCAGGTTGTGGGCTCTCATCAGGTCGAATACCATTCTCAGGTCTTGCAGATGATCTTCCTTATGGCGACTCTTGACGGCGATGTCATCGACATAGCATTCTACTGTTTTGCGTAAATGTTCTCGGAAAATGATACTCATGGCCCGCTGATATGTAGCGCCAGCATTCTTTAGACCGAATGGCATGACTGTGTAGCAGTATGTACCAATCGGCGTTCGGAATGATGTGTGCTTTTCGTCGTCGGAAGACATCGTGATTTGATTATACCCCGAGAATCCATCCATGAATGACATACGTTCGAAGCCGCATGTGTTGTCGATCATGATATCTGTGATGGAAAGGGGAAATTCATCTTTGGGGCATGCCTCGTTCAGGTTACGGAAGTCGATGCAGATTCGAATCTTCCCATTCTTCTTGAGGACGGGTACTATATTGGCGACCCAATCAGGATGTTGCTCTTCACGAATGAAGCCGCTGGCTATTAACTTGTTGACTTCAGTTTCGATCGCGTCCATGACACCTGGGCGGAAGCGTCGTTGTTGCTGCTTGACTGGCTTTGCATCTGGCCGTATATTGAGTTTGTGGAGAGCGATGTCAGGATTTAACCCCGGCATGTCTTCATAGCTCCAGGCGAACACATCAATGTATTCTCTGACGAGTACTAACAGCGATTCTCGTTCTTCGTCAGTTAGGCTTTTACTGATAAAGATCGGTTTTGGAGAAGATTCGCTGCCGAGATCCACTTGTATGACCTCATCTTCGGTAGGAGGTTCTCTCAGTTCGAACCACTTTTCCTATTGTGCGTCTAATTGCTGGGCCCATGGTTCTAGCTCAAGGATTTCGGGGATGTCTTCGTCTTCCTCGTAAGCGTCGGTGAATGCCATGTTGACTGACATGACTTGTCTGAATACATCTCCGATGCTGGTATCTGAGTCGAAAGTCGGTGATCCGGTTGAATGTGACTGCCAGTCGTATTCTTTATCTGAGCTTTCAGGGGTCGTAGTAGGCGTTACATACCCTAAACCGCATCGGGTTTTGTTATAGTAGTTCCGTGGTTTGCCCGCCGGGGCTGGAGTCTTCAAAGGTAATCGTCGTCCAGTGCCGTAGTTCAGTCCTGGCGTTGTCTCTAGATCATACCCCTATTTCTGCATGAGATATTTGGATTGAGGGCTATAGAGATACAGAGGCAGTCTTCCGGCATCTGACCCGAAGTCGACTTCTTCCATAGCGGGGGGATGTAGGTTGTTCGTCCGGCCGAAGGTGATCGGGTGGTCCCCTCCCTTGACTATTCGGTAAGTATCTTCTACTGGAGTAAGTCGAATGGCGGTGTACACGTTTGTCACCTGTGTATGTAGGTGAGTGCCTATACCGTGTTCCATAGCATACATTGTACATAGCTTATTGAGCTCGGTGTAGTTCAAAGATAACCCTTTATTGATGAAGTAAGGTATCTTTTCTAGAGGGATTACATCATCTGCGGAAGGGGTATCGGAGTGGGCAGCCACATACTTGGCCAATTCTGGTTCTTCTTCGGCCACTCCCTGTATAAATGAAGACTGAGAGGACGACCTAGTCAGCTTGATCTTCAGAGGCTCAACTGACGGAGCAGATCGTGGAGTTGTTGGTAAACTAGCAACCCCCAGTTTGGTACTTGATGTGAGACAAGGGGTGGCTGGTTCGCTAGAAGTGTCAGACCTCGCATCGGGGTGAAGAACCTTCTTGGGAAGGCGTATTGTGAGTGGTCTGTCGGAGGGATTGGGCTTCTCCGTTTGGAGCTGACCGACTCTTGGTAGTCTGATGGTAAGTGGCCCTGTTATGGGTCTCGGTGCTTGGCCGGACCTTGGCAGCCGAATTCTCATCTGTTCTTCTTGTGCGGAGAGACTGATTGCGTCCTTACGCAGAGTGGCCGTAAGGGGTGCAGAATTGCCCGGTTTGCGAGCCTGAAGGTGGATCGTTAGAGGTTCTTCTGATCCTGTAGCCGTCTTGTTGTGAGCTTGCACATCTTCTTCGACCAGATGCTTCTTTGATTTTTCGTACAGACAGGAGTCTGAGTAATAAGATTCGACCCCCTTGAAGGGATCGATATCGGCAAACTCTGTCCTCACAAAGCCGTGCTTATCGACATATTTGAAGCACTGGTGTAGCGTGGAAGGCACGACCATGTAATCGTGTATCCAAGGCCGCCCCAGAAGGATATTGTAAGAAGTGTCGGCATCTATGACATAACAGGTGACTTCTGATTGGAGATCGCCGATCTGACACTTCAAACGGATCTTCCCTATTGGGTAGCTCCTGCCCGAATCGAAACCGCTAATGGCGGTGCTTGTAGGTGTCAGGCGATGCATCGGAATGCGAAGATGATGTAGCAGACCCTTCGGAATGATGCTTATAGAGGACCCAGGATCAATGTGCATTCGGTCCACCTTTACGTCGCCGATGTATCCAGTGTAGTATAGCGGGCGATCATGCAGGTTAGTTTTGATGAGCATATCTTGCGGAGAGAAGACGATATTGGGCATTGCTCCCGTACACGTACTATCTTGGAGCCCTGTAGGTTGGTTATCTCCCGTGAGCTTGACCTGAGCCAAGTATGCGTCGACATTTTGGAGCGCCTCACTTAAAGCCGTGCGGACATCCTTTGAGAGCCTGAGGAGTTCATATAAGGACAATTTGGCCGGGGTATTAGCTAATTGCGCTAAGATGTCGAAGTTGTAGGGCCTCTCCAGCCCCTGAGGTGTCTCCTTCCGGAGGGACTTGTCGAAGCGAGTCTCTTTCGGCCTAGGCTTGTCGGTCGTCGAAGGCTGAGTCGGTCCCGGAGCATCATTGGTAGTGGGCGGATGATCATCAGTCGTGTTTTCGGTCACCGGTTGGACTTGTGTTCCAGATCGAGTAGTGACGGCCGAGACTTCCTCTTCTTCCGCCGAGGCAGTGCGGCAGGATCTGACTTTTTCATTTTTCCTTTTAGAAGGTGGAGAGGGCTGAGTTACCTCGTGGACTAGGTCCGGATGGACCCACATGATTTCTCCTTGTGATGTCGTGAGGGGTACTAGACCAGCGGCTTGATCGCGAGCAGGCGGCAGATTAGCAATCTCCATTGTTGCCAGAGGGATGGGTATAACCCCGTCCTGAGTCTCTGTTGGAGGAAAGCTGCCGAATTGTACGGACACCATGTTGGCTGCCACGGTTACCTCTTCGAAATCGATGGTAAGGACGTTCGAATCGATGAGGTTTTGGATATACCGTTTCAGTTGGTAGCAGTCGTGTGTAGCATGGTGGACGTAGCGATGGTAATGGCAGAACTTTGGGTTCTCCAGATCAGCCGGCCGAGGCTCCCGTCTTGGTGGAGGAAGCTGAATCCTATCTCCTTGTATAAGCATGTCCAAGATAGGCTTGACGTGGCCGTCTTCAAAGGAATAAGTGATTTGAGGCCATTGTCTGTCTGCTGGCTGTGGCTCAGGCTTCTGGGCTGTATCGGTCACCATAGCCTGTTTGCCTTTATTGTCCCGGTTGTTGGAGGGGCTACCCCCATTGTCGTTGGTGGTGCTGGGACGCTTGCCCTTGTTCTCTCCCTCTGAGATATGTAATCGCAGTTGGCGAGCCTTCTTTAATCGTTCTTCGGCACTTGTAGCACTAATGATAAAAGCCTTCCAGTACTTGAATTGACTCTCGCACATCCAGAGACTAATTGTTGGGAGTAGTCTCTTTTGGTAAATTTCGATCAAGGAAGAGTCCGGGTTGCCAGATGGTAACTTCATTACGGTTTGACGAAACCGCTCAATGTAATTCCTCATCAGCTCTTTCTCTCCTTGAATGACGTCCATGAGGGTAGACATCGTGACGTCCTGCCCTACCTCATAGAACCTCTCCAAGAACAGGCGTTTGAAGCCAGCGAAGGAATGGATGCAATTGTCCGGCAGGTTGCGGTACCAATCGAAGGCGACTCCTTCCAATGCCCCAATGAATAACCGTGTGAGGATAGCGTCATCATGGGGCAGATGGTCGGTAGTGACCTCAAAGTAAGTGATGTACCGACTTGCTGAAGTCTTGCCATCATATGGGTTGATATTGAACGGCTTATATCTTGGTAGAAAGGGAACATCCCTCCATTCAGCAGGATATGGTTGCCGTATCCTGAGGTCTTGAGAGTTTTCTCGGGCATGGAACATTGCTCGGAGCTCCTGAACCTCTCTTCTTACTTCTCGGGCCTCATCTGTCGCGGTAGGGGCCGTTATCTCGGGAGGATTGTTGCCCGGGTTCGGTGCCGCTGAATTTGAATCTACGTTGATTGCGGGACCCGTGCTTGTCTGGCCAGGTGTCACCCCCTACAGATTAGGAAGTGCCGCTTTGATCTCGTCTACAGACTTGACCAAGGCATGCAATATGGCCTCCAAAGTGTCGATGCGCTGGCGTTCGCTGGAACCGCCTTGATTGCTGTCTGTTATGAATACCGTCTTCACATGAGGAGTGACGGAGGGAGTGGTGGAGGATGTACCCTCCGAGTCATACCCATGCGTCGAGAAATCATCTGGATATATGGGGATGTTCTCTTCAGGTTCGGACTCGGAAGGAACACTACCCCCAGTTTCGGAGCTTGCTTTGTCTAGAGAATCATGGATGTCCTCGGGGACATCAGCATCTATTGTACCCGATGGGAGGGTTGTTTTTCGGAGTTCGTCTCCTTGAAACATTGGATTATTGTGGACGTTCGGAGGAGTACTACCCCCAGCTCCTACGACCCCCAGGGTCGGGGACGATGAGCCTCCTGTTGCAGCAGATTTTGTCATCGAATGGGTGTGTTGGTATACTCCGGTAGAGGGTAACCGTTTAGCCGACAACTTCTTAGCTGTAGTGGCTGATATCTTTGGACTGGAGATGCTTGTCTTCTTCCCTCTCCCCTCGGCGGGGACCTTCTGAGCGGAATTGCAGGAGACAACAGGAGGTGCCTCATCTTCTGAGTTCGGGTGCTGTAGTCTGTGGAAGACGGACGGACGATCTTCCGTCACTGCCGCGTTGTTGCAGCAGCAGTTGACGATGATCTGGGTGTAGTGACGTCCATGTGAGGATTCTTTGCACGCCGAGGCCCCTTCTCTTTCCTTGTGCTTGTGGAGGATCGCCTCACGCAGGTCAGAGGGACCACTCTGTCCGTTCGCCGTCGGGGATTGGACTTGAGCGGTTCTGTACAACTTCCCATCAGAGGCCCGTGTGATAATCAGCGGGACGCCCTGATAGTCAAAGGTTGGGGCAGCTGTCTGGGCTTGATGAGCCCGCGCTGCCCTAGACTTCTCCTTTCTAGCACTTGTGGGTGCATAATAGGAAGAGTCCAAGTTGAACATCACAGAGTCTGGCTTATCATCCAGAGAGTCATCAGGGTTCGGACCGTACGAGAGACGGTCGAAAACTGATCGAGAGGAGCATAGAGCAGATGCTATGCGGCTGGGAGCGGAAACCGTGCAGGCTGTCTGCATGCGGTTGTCTCGTGTCGTCGGACGAGTTCTTATGCGGCTAGGGGTCACGACCGTGCAGGCTGGCCGCATGCGGTTGGCATCTGTGGCCGCATGGGTTTTCTGCAAATAATTGACTTTACTGGCCGCATGAGTCTCATCCATGCTGTCGGGAACTGTAGTCGCATAAGTTATACGGCTGACAGAAGTAGCCGCATGAGTTTTCTTCATGCGGTTGGCGGATGTAGCCGCATGGGCTTTCTCCTTGCGGCTAATAATCTTCTGCGGTTCGGTCCGCGTAGAGTCCCTCTTTGTCCCTGCAAGTCCAGCATCATAATGTTTTCTTCTGCCGGACTTGGGGACAGCAGAGTTGTCTACGATCTGAAGTGGGACTGCAGGAGAATCCTTCTCGCCGTCTTGAGCAGCAGAGGGCATCCCATCGAGGGCTTGAGAAGGAGCAAATGACTTCGGTCTCCATTCTTTGCGAGCCTTCGTGGTGCGGGTGCGCTTCTGGGCCGGGCCAGCGCTGCCTTCAGAGAGCATCTCTTCGAACGCCTGTTGGTCGAAGCGGACGACCATCTTCTTTTATGTGGAGCCAAGTTTGGCTGCATCTGATTGCATCACCAACTCCTCAGCCATGGAGAAGTTAGTCCCCAGCAGAGTCGCCATCGTGTTTGCCATTAATTGTAAAAGAACAGAACAATTATCGAAGGACTGAACTTAGACTCATAATACAAACTCGCTCGTACAAAGAAAGCCTAGGGACGAAAACCTAGGTACAGCAGACTAAGTACGATTGTTTATTTTTTATTCTGGGGGGTGACGATAGAGGCTTGGGAAAGCGACGGCCGCTCTGTCTTACTCCTTGGACGATCAGTATGCAGCCTTGGCTCGGGGAAGATCTGCTCGACGTTGATGAAGAAATGCTCTTCTTACTCTCCTCGGATTGCTCTCCTGGCTTCTTTCTCTCTGTGATTATCAAGAAGAAAGGGGGAGCTCTCTCTGTGTAGATCTCTCTCTTCTTATTTTTTTATTCTTTTGTTGCCGATCTCTCTCCTTTTTTTTAAGGAAATGATGCTGGCTATTTATAAGAGTGGGGGGTGATCATTAGGGTTTGCTAATGATTATCTATTTAGAATGTCGGCGCTCCTTCATTCTATCTGAACCCTTGATCCTGATTATAGTGAATCTCGGCCATTAACGCGGATAGCATCGTATCTCATGAGCAATTAATGCTAGCTGCTTTAAATCCTCGTGATTGATTATGCCAATGTCTGATTGCTCGCCACGTGTCCCATTAGCTTGATGATAAATGATATGCCCTGATCTCAGTAATTATGACGATGATGTCAAATATATTTGTTGAGATTCGGTTAAATCTCTTATTGATCCCATGCCACGTGTCTTAATTGTGAGTCCTGTCAGAGCCGCATAGGATTGACGATCCTCGAACCGCAGAGAGATACTCTTTGTAAGCCGCATAGGACGATGCTTCATCGAGCCGCATATGCGTAATCTTTGTGAGCCGCATGAGCTGGTGTTGTATTGGGCCGCAGGGAATGTATTCCCAGGGAGCCACATGAGCTAGCGTTGTATCGAACCGCATGGAACGGGTTCTCAGGGAGCCGCATATGACTGATTGCCACGTGGCAATCTAGGACTTCTGACGGATTTGGTCAGAGATTTTCTTCTTTTCCTGAGGAGTCAGTCATTATGGCAAGGCCATTATGAAACTTTATGTCAGGGCCGCCACAGTGAATCATGCTGGAGCAATAAATGAGGCCACTCCTCAAACGACCAGCTGTAGGGAAGGATCACACATGGCGTCCATCGAGCCGCATATGCCTTGCTGAACCGCATACGCTCCCGAGCCGCATGCGATTGAGAGTCTTCTTTGAACCGCATAGGGCCGCTCCTGTGTGGGCCGTATAAGCTTCTTACTCAGAGCCGCATGGATTATTATTCTAATATTTTCCATGCTTCTACACATACGACTTATCTCAGAAGAATATCACATCACAAGAACAAAATTTTATCAAACGATCAAGGAACAGATGGAATCGAATTTCAAGACAGTTTATAAGGAGGCAAATACGAAAATGAGATCGAAAGATTGGAACCTGCAATCTGCCCTGCTACTGCCGGAGTGCCCTCAACAGTCATGGCGAAAGCACGCCCCTGCTGGCCTCCTCTAGCCTGCTGCACTCTGTCCTAGCCTGCTTGTCTGGCTGTACGAGCAACACAGTTTTGCATCTGGTGATCTGGAGCTCCACAGAATAAACAAACTCCCAGACTTATCCTGCAAACCTTCTGGGTATGCCCCATCTTCTTGCAGAAAGCACACTGGATGGCCTCCATCTTGTCCTGACCCTGCTGCTGGTCGACATGTGCTGGTGCTTGCTGAAAATGTAACTGAGGCTGCTGCTGGAACTTCCTCTGCTGGAAGTGAGGCCGCTTCACTGGCCCCGCACTGGAACTCGTTCTAAGAACGTCACTGACCCTCTTCGGCTTGAGGCCGAAGTCCTCCTCTGCTATCTGCGCCTCCATCAGTATTTGCTCGAAGGTCGCATCACGTCGCCCGGAAGTACGAGTGCGGACCGCATGAATAAGGCCTCTCCAGAACTTGCGGGCCTTATACCCCTCATCCTGGATCAGATCTGGTACAAACCTGCTCAGACAGAAGAAATCCGCTGCATACTCGTCTACCGACGAGTTCTCCTGCTCCAATCCGATGAACTGGGCCTCCAGAGCTGTCAAGGCCACATCGTGGTAGAACTTCTCCTTAAAGAGCCGTCTGAAGTTCTTCCAAGTCAAACCCCTCACCGACGCACGAGGATCCGTGCGAAACTACGTCAAGGCGATGTCGAAGAACTGACTCATCGCAGCTGTGACCCATAGTCCCCTCGGAACCTCTACTAATTTCAGGCTCCTCTGGACGTCCTCTAACTTGTCATCTGCATACAGGATACCCTCGGTACCCTTGAAGTCCCTCGTGTTCAACTTTTTGAAATCTAGGCATGTGCCAGGCCTCCCCTGACCCTGCTGCTGAACTGGGGCACCCTGAACTGTACCCTGTACAACCTTCTCTACTGTTGCCATCGCCAGCTGGTGGGAGTTCTCCATGCTCTGCCGTAACACCTCTGTATGGCGATGTTGTGCCTCGGCCTGTGCCCTCTGGGTCTGCAACATCTGCTATAGAAGGGCCATCATCTGCTGAGTATCAGTCGGTAGCGGAGGCGACGATGGAAGAGTCTCAGGAATGACTATGGACGGTCCCGCTGCTGGAGGTGGAAGACCTCCTGGAACCGTCGCTGCTACTCCTGCCTGAAGGGTAGGAAGTGAGGTGGTAACTCCCTCATCTGCAGCTCCCTCAACCGGAGGTAAAATTCCTACCGGATCAGGTCTCTCCAGAACAACACAAGATCCTGCTGCCTGAGAGCGAGTAATCGTCATTCTGAGGATAGATTGAAACAAGTAATCAATATGGCACATAATAGGGAATATCAAAGAAGGACAATTAAATTTAATGTAAAAGAGTTGTCATAGTAATCAAAAGATCAGAAATTTCCTAAAATGTGATTGAGTAACTCCTATCATATCCTAGATCCTACGTCCTAATTGTAGGCTCGTAACTAGTACTATAAGTCGAGCACCGTTACGAGATCGCACTAATTGCGACACTGACCTGCATGGGCCACCATAAAAATGTGTCATAACCTGCACCCTGATTAGGGGCACGAGCACGTGGTTACGTCCAGCCTACGCCGCAGAATCGGCGGTAGAACGCTGTATATAAGGTCTGTAAATACTACGACTAAACAGTATAAAGGTACCTGTACAGTATATACACTCGGAATGGAGGTGACATAGCAATACAGTCTCAATCACAAAATAAAACTAAGGTACATAGCGTGGGAAGGAAATATGATAGATGAAAATAGGAAATAAGTTCAAGATCCACACAAGCCCAGAGATATACACAACATTACATAGTCACAGAATATATTATAAAATACTACAATCTAAAAGTACTAGCTGGATCGCAGTCCAGGCAAACCTAACTAAACTAACTACTCTGGGAATGCAAAGTCTAGTGGCTCTACTATCAAGCCACGGTCCTGGTCTACTCCATCTAATTCGACCCCATAATAGGTCGGGCAATCTGCCTCAGAATCATCTGTAATATATCAACGGTATCCTGTCAGAAAAATGAGCAAGTACAAACACTAACTGTAAAACCCCTAAATTTTTAATATTTTTTTAATTAAATTTGGTACTGATTTAAAAATTTTATATTGTACGTCGCGTAGTCGTATTGTACGTCGTGCGCGAAATTTTATTTTTTGAATTTGCTCGACGAGTGCGAATATGTGCGAGCGTACATATTTTAGAAAAATGTTTATTCAAATTTTGTAGTTTCAAAATAATTTATATAATAATTATTTTAGCTATCGTACCAAACTTTCAAGCTAATTATTTTATTTATTTTATTGGTACAAAGTCTTTCATTTATAACAATTATTGATAATATTCTTGTGCATACGTATATATTTCCTAAATATTTTACTTGTTTATTTTAAATAAAAATGTAATTTTTGAGATTTATTAATATTAATATTTTATTATTCAAAAGATATTTAAAAATATTTATTATTTTCAAAATTATTATTATTGGTATTTTGAAAAATATATTTGGAAGTTATTGTGGCCATTTGAATCTTAATTTAATTTTTGGATTTATTTAAATAGATTAAAATAATATCTATAATTGAAATTTGATTTATTTGATTTGATTTTAAACTAAAGGGATATAATTTAAATAGGATTTGGATTTGGATTTGGATTTGGATTTGAATTTGAATTAAATAGATTGAATTATCTAATTTGGGTTTAAATCTTTTCCTAATCCTATCCAATTGGGAATTCCTACATCCTATAAATAGGCAGGTACTCCTCCAAATTTCTATCATTTATTATTTTCTCTCCAAATTCCTCCACCACAAACGTGCGTGCACCGTGTCAGTGTCCACATCTTATTCCATTATTACAAATACATTCATCCCCTTCTTGGCGTCCGACAATTCCGGACCTCATCATCGTCCTCGTGTCCGACACTTGGACACGATCCATAACCCAAACCCTAAACCTAGCTCGACCATCCCCAGCACCACGCTGCCATTCCTCGTCCCCCGCTCGTGTTCAGCCACCGACGGTAACAACGCCACCACCACAACACATGTCGGCACCCTGTCCCAAATACAACAGCCCTACCAGCCCACCGTCCGACCTAGCCATCCCCGGCCATCCACCGACTAAACCCAGCCATCACCACCACCATCCTTCCCACAACCCAGCCTAAACAACAGCTACCGCTACAATTATCACCACCCGATCCCGACACCCTCGCCACCTGCAACCCCGGCCTCTTTCCGTCACCGTCCCTCAACACCACCGCCAACGCCACCACAGTGGCACGGCCACCCGAACAACCAAACCACCACCGCCATCACGGCCATCGTCGAACCTCGAAATTTCCCAAGAAAACCCAAATCAACAAAAATACAAACACAACCCACGCACCTTGTCTCGGTTGCCATGACCCGACCGACGCCGGTGCCGCCCCACGACCGCTCCGGTGTGCGCGCACCCATCCGCCGCGCTTGGAACCTCTGTAACCCTTCAACCGACTTCCGCGGCGGCACATCAGGTCCGCGCTACCGGCAACGCTGACCCCACGCCGGATCTCTGCGAGTCGAGCCTCCGCGCGTCCGTGCGGTTCCTCACCTCGGCACCGCCGTCGCGCAGGTGAAGACCCCCGCCGCTCCTTTCCTATCCGCCGCTTGCGCGCGCAGCCCGTGCCGCCGAAAAACCCCAAACTCCCCTCTTCCGCTCACCCCCTGCGAGCCGCGGCCAAGCCCCTCCGTGAAACCCCTCTCCCAGCGCCTCTCCAACTCTACTCCTCCGTCAACCGCCTCCCGTTCGTCGAGCTTTAGCGCGGCGCCTCCTCCAAACTCTCCTCCGCCACCGGCCTAAGTCTCTCCCCCAATTCCCTTCTTCCACGGCTTCCCCCGCCGCTCGAGCCCCTCTCGGCGCTCTCTCTCTCTCTCCTTCCTCTCTCTTCCCCTCTCCTTCTTTCCCTCTTTCGATTATTTTTTTTTCTCTTTCATCTCTCTCATTCCCTTTCTTCCTAAAACACAGCAGAGCTGTGTAAAGACTAAAGTGAACAACTTTGTTTTTTATTATTATTATTATTATTATTATTATTATTATTATTATTATTATTATTATTATTATTATTATTATTATTATTTTTATTATTATTATTATGTATTTTGAGTATAATAATCTTATTAGAATTCTTTTATATATATATATATATATATATATATATATGTGTGTGTGTGTGTGTGTGTGTGTGTGTGTGTGTGTGTGTGTGTGTGTGTGTGTATTTGTTTATTAGTATTAAATATATATATATATATATATATATATGTGTGTGTGTGTGTGTGTGTGTGTGTGTGCGTGTGTGTGTGTGTGTGTGTGTGTGTGTGTATATATTTGTTTGTTAGTATTTTGTTATAAGATTTCTCGGAAATAAAATTTAGATAGATATATTATTAGGCTTGGAACGTTTAGCGATTTCGAATATATTATTAAGCATTTTATCCATTTTAAGGACTACCCTAGAAAGTATTGTTTGGCATTAATTTACTCTTGACTAGTAAAAATATATAGTTTCAATATTTTATAAATATTTCTCGACTTTAGTTAATGAAAATATATAGCTTTGAACAAGATTTGTTTTAACTAATATGGTTTCTGTCGTAAATTGATATTTTTTGTGGAAGTAAAAGTTTTGCCTAAAAGCAATTTTAATGCTTCTTTAAACATTTATCTAAAAACTATTTTACTAATAAATATATATTTTCAAATATTATAAAGATTCCCGAAAACTCTTATATGAATTATTCACACCCATCTCCCTTGGTTACTGGGCCCATGTTTTGTATCCTCCTGCCAATTCTGTCCTTCCTCCTGTCCATCCTAACTAATTTGACCCTTCTGGACTCAATGGAACTGACCGTGCCACCATCAGAGGTCAACTTACATAGTTGTTGCACCAAAGTCAAAGTTCGTGCCATATTGATTATCGCAGCACATCAGGCGTACTACCAGGCATGACACCTTGCCATTTACTATTATTTATTTTAGCTCATATTTTATGCATTATTTATTTTTTTATACAAAATAAACTGTGATACATGGCATAACCTGTTCGAACTTACTGTTCATTTATATTTCCTACTATGTATTATTTTTCTTACACATTAAACCTAGATTTAAGGGACCACCTTTGTGTGTTGCATTCATGGCCTTGACACGTTGTACCACGAAGTTGTGTGTCGCATGTAGAACACGGACGTACGTGATTGGCTGGCCACCAATACGTACAAGCCGTGCGATAGGAATAACCGCTAATAGAGGTTGCATGCTTAGTTTAACTTAGCGGTTATAGAGGTTTATTGTTGTGGATACAACAGAGTAGGCATTGGGCGGGGAGGACAATTCCTTAGCGTATGGGCTTCGATGAACTTTCTCTTGTGACTCGGATTCTCCGCTGGAGATACGAGGTTGATGACCCATGATTACTGACGGCCACTGACAATTCTGCGAAATGTCATGCTCTTATTGATGGGGCCTCTGGTGCTCCAAGGGGGGACCGTGCCGATCCTATTCAGCTAGGGCCCATGCGTAGGAAGGATTGTTCTTAACTACATTTCACTTAGAACGGTTAGGCACCTTTATCCGTTAGGTACGAGTACTTTTGGTTTAGGTACTTGTATCTGATCGTGGCTTGGAATAATAACTTGTCGCGGATTAGTTCGTCACATCTTGTCCTTGTTTGGTTGCAGGTGTGACTTACTACTTCGATGAGAAGGTATTGAACCTTGTTGGGGTCCGGATACCATATTGGATTCATAGCATGGAAAGATACATCATCGTGAATTAGTTTACCATCTCATGTCCTTGTTTGGTTGGGGAGATGGTACGCTCGTTCAATAGGTGTGTATTGGACCATGTTATAATTCAATTGACTTATTTATTGAGCAGTATTTATTCAGTTTATATGGCATGATATTATGTATCTTGTTACGTCTCTCTGAGGACCTGGTTATCTCGCCAGGTGTGTGCTATTGTCTTTCGCAGGTGTTCTAGCTCTAGCCGTGTTCATCGCTATTTCTTCGAGGATGATTGCACTTGGATCGTCTTCACTTCGCTCGTCAAAATCATTTATTCTATCATGTATTTTTCCTTTACTTATTGGTAGTGGATTTGTCTCCGCCCAACATATTGTACCAATGATAATTCATAGATTATATGATATCTTTTATTTATTTATTTTGTGTGGATGAGATTAGTTATGGTTTTACTGCATTTTACAGCTTATGTATTCATACGAGGTTTCCATATATTAGAGTGTACTTCGTATAAATACAGTTGGCATGTTTACGTTCCTAGTCCTACGTATTTTGGGACTGGGACGTTACATATTTTTGTGATGGCCCACGCAGGTCAAGATAAATTGTTTGGTTACTTTACCGTACCAAGCAAGCCTGCGAATAGGATTAGAAGTCTAGGATCTCATCCACATACTTGACCTTTTTCCTCGATTCCATATTCGACCGACTCATCGACTGCATCTTGCTTGATTCCTTCTATCATAATTATTATCTTCACTTCGTGCTTGCTAGAGATTGACCCTACTAGTTAGATGTCCCAAACACCCTTAGCTTAATTCTTTAAGTTGGGTAGAACACCCCACGACCTGACACACCTTTGACCATTAAGGGAATACAAATAGTATTGTCTAGACCGTAGAGACTAGAGGAAGTTAACCCGTTTGGTCAACCAAGCCTTGGTCAATAAACCATAGAATGATGGTATAGGAATAAACAAGACTTAGATCCTTATGACTCTTAGACTATTCATATTATTTTATTTTCATTTACCATCGTGCATATGTTCTACTATCTAGACTAATGATGCTAATGTAGCCTAGTTTTTGCATGCTTATTCTTTTACCGAGTTTGTTCAAGACATATGTTATTTGGGTCACTCCTACTAACATATTGTCTAATCAGAACCGGTGCATGATGGTCTGATCAACCGAGTGCACTTTGGTTCGCTTTTATCTATCGTTCTACGTGGATGGGGACATAGCTAAACTTGTCCTCTAGAGTCCCATCCGCGACTGCCTTGGCAACTACTTTTGAATTATTCGGTCGCCTTTGAACCACGTATTCGTATTCGATAAAGCCTCCTTAGAGCTCTATATTGCGTTCGCCTTCACCTATTCTAGAAGGACGAAAGCGTCGTACTAAAACTCCTCTAACTGTCCTATCACCATGACCATTACCACCCAATATAACTATATCTTTGTCTTGAACTACTCGACCTTTCCTTCGATCCTAAATTTACAATCTTGACTTTCTAATCACTTGAATTTAAGAAGTGATTACAATCGTCGCTTAATCATATCCTCAACCTAGACTACGACTATATAAGTTTCTTTAAACCCTTCTATCTACCGTTGTGCCTTCTCACCCCCTACTAATTCTTAATTTCGAGGACGAAATTCTTTTAAGTTGGGTAAGATGTAAAATCCCTAAATTTTTACTATTTTTTAATTAAATTTGGTACTGATTTAAAAAATTTGTATTGTACGTCGCATAGTCATATTGTACGTCGTGCGCAAAATTTTATTTTTTGAATTTGCTCGACGAGTGCGAATATGTGCGAGCGTACATATTTTAGAAAAATATTTATTCAAATTTTGTATTTTCAAAATAATTTATATAATAATTATTTTAGCTATCGTACCAAACTTTCAAGCTAATTATTTTATTTATTTTATTGGTACAAAGTCTTTCATTTATAACAATTATTGATAATATTCTTGTGCATTCGTATATATTTCCTAAATATTTTACTAGTCTATTTTAAATAAAAATATAATTTTTGAGATTTATTAATATTAATATTTTATTATTCAAAAAGATATTTAAAAATATTTATTATTTTCGAAATTATTATTATTGGTATTTTAAAAAATATATTTGGAAGTTATTGTGGCCATTTGAATCTTAATTTGATTTTTAGATTTATTTAAATAGATTAAAGTAATATCTATAATTGAAATATGATTTATTTGATTTGATTTTAAACTAAAGGGATATAATTTAAATAGGATTTGGATTTAGATTTGGATTTGAATTAAATAGATTGAATTATCTAATTTGGGTTTAAATCTTTTCCTAATCCTATCCAATTGGAAATTCCCACATCCTATAAATAGGCAGGTACTCCTCCAAATTTCTATCATTCATTATTTTATCCACAAATTCCTCCACCACAAATGTGCATGCACCGTGTCAGTGTCCACATCTTATTCCATTATTACAAATACATTCATCCCCTTCTTAGTGTCCGACAATTCCGGACCTCATCATCGTCCTCGTGTCTGAAACTTGGACACGATCCATAACCCAAACCCTAAACCTAGCTCGACCATCCCCAGCACCACGCTGCCATTCATCGTCCCCCGCTCGTGTCCAGCCACCGACGGTAACAACGCCACCACCACAACACATGTCGGCACCTTGTCCCAAATAAAACACCCCTACCAGCCTACCGTCCGACCTCACCATCCCCGGCCATCCACCGACTAAACGTAGCCATCACCACCACCAGCCTTCCCACAACCCAGCCCAAACAACAGCCACCGCCACAATTATCACCACCCGATCCCGAAACCCTCGCCACCTGCAACCCCGGCCTCTTTCCGTCACCGTCCCTCAACACCACCGCCAACGCCACCATAGTGGCACGGCCACCCGAACAACCAAACCACCACCGCCATCACGGCCATCGCCGGACCCCGAAATTTCCTAAGAAAACCCAAATCAACAAAAACACAAATACAACCCACGTACCTTGTCTCGGCTGCCATGACCCGGCCGAAGCCGGCGCTGCCCCACGATCGCTCTGGTGTGCGCGCCCCCATCCGCCGCGCCTGGACCCTCCGTAACCCTTCAACCGACATCCGCGATGGCGCATCTGGTCCGCGCCACCGGCAACGCCGACCCCACGTCGGATCCCTGCGAGTCGAGCCTCTGCGCGTCCACGCGGTTCCTCACCTCGGCACCGCCGCCGCGCAGGTGAAGACCCTCGCCTCTCCTTTCATCTCCGCCGCTTGCGCGCGCAGCCCGCGCGCCGGAAAACCCCAAACTCCCCTCTTCCGTACACCTCCGGCGAGCCGCGGCCAAGCCCCTCCGTGAAACCCCTCTCCCAACGCCTCTCCGACTCTACTCCTCCATCAACCCCTTCCGTTCGTCGAGCTTTGGCGCGCCGCCTCCTCCAAACTCTCCTCCGCCGCCGGCCTAAGTCTCTCCCCCAATTCCCTTCTTCCACGGCTCATCCCGCCGCTCGAGCCCCTCTCGGCGCTCTCTCTCTCCCTCCTCTCTCTTTCCCTCTTCTTCTTTCCTTCTTTCGATTATTTTTTATCTTTTTCTCTTTCATCTCTCTCCTTCCCTTTCTTCCTAAAACACAGCAGAGCTGTATAAAGACTAAAGAGAACATCTGTGTTTGTTTTTTTTATTTTTTTGATTATTATTATTATTATTATTATTATTATTATTATTATTATTGTGTATTTTGAGTATAATAATCTTATTAGAATTCTTATATATATATATATATATATATATATATATATATATTTGATTATTAGTATTTTATTGTAAGATTTCTCGAAAATAAAATTTAGATAGATATATTATTAGGCTTGGAACGTTTAGCGATTTCGAATATATTATTAAGCATTTTATCCATTTTATGGACTACCCTAGAAAGTATTGTTTGGCAATAATTTACTCTTGACTAGTAAAAATATATAGTTTCAATATTTTATAAATATTTCTCGACTTTAGTTAATGAAAATATATAGCTTTGAACAAGATTTGTTTTAACTAATATGGTTTCTGTCGTAAATTGATATTTTTTGTAGAAGTAAAAGTTTTGCCTAAAAGCGATTTTAATGCTTCTTCAAACATTTATCTAAAAACTATTTTACTAATAAATATATATTTTCAAATATTATAAAGATTCTCGAAAACTCTTATATGAATTATTCACACCCACCTCCCTTGGTTACTAGGCCCATGTTTTCTATCCTCTTGCTAATTATGTCCTTCCTCCTGTCCATCCTAACTAATTTGACTCTTCTGGACCCAATGGAACTGACCGTGCCACCATCAGAGGTCACCTTGCATAGTTGTTGCACCAAAGTCGAAGTTTGTGACACATTGATTATCGCAGCACATCAGGCGTACTACCAGGCACGACACCTTACCATTTGCTGTTATTTATTTTAGCTCATATTTTATGCATTATTTATTTTCTTTATGAAAAATAAACTGTGATACATGACGTAACCTGTTCGAACTTACTATTCATTTATATTTCCATCTATGTATTATTTTTCTTACACATTAAACCTAGATTTAGGGGACCACCTTTGTGTGTTGCATTCATGGCCTTGACACGTTGTACCACGAAGTTGTGTGTCGCATGTAGAACACGAAAGTGCGTGATTGGCTGGCCACCAGTACGTACAAGTCGTGCGATAGGAATAACCACTAATAGAGGTTGCATGCTTAGTTTGACTTAGCGGTTATAGAGGTTTACTGTTGTGGATACAACAGAGTAGGCATTGGGCGGGGAGGACAATTCCTTTGTGTATGGGCTTCGATGTACTTTTTCTTGTGACCCGGATTCTCCGCCGGAGATACGGGGTTGATGACCCATAATTACTGACGGCCACTGACGATTTTGCGGAACGTTATGCTCTTATTGATGTGGCCTCTGGTGCCCCAAGGGAGGACCATGTCGATCCTATTCAGCCAGGGCCCATGCGTATGAAGGATTGTTCTTAACTATATTTTACTTAGAACGGTTAGGCACCTTTATCCGTTAGGTACGAGTACTTTTGGTTTGGGTACTTGTATCTGACCGTGGCTTGGAACAATAACTTGTCGCGGATTAGTTCATCATATCTTGTCCTTGTTTAGTTGTAGGTGTGACTTACTACTTCGATGAGAAGGTATTGAACCTTGTTGGGGTCCGGATACCATATTGGATTCATAGCATGGAAAGATACGTCACCGTGAATTAGTTTACCATCTCCTGTTCCTGTTTGGATGGAGAGGTGGTACGTTCGTTCGATAGGTGTGTATTGGACCATGTTATAATTCAATTGACTTATATATTGAGCAGTATTTATTTAGTTTATATGGCATGATATTATGTGTCATGTTACGTCCCTCTGAGGACCTGGTTATCTCGCCAGGTGTGTGCTATTGTCTTTCGCAGGTGTTCTAGCTCTAGCCGTGTTCATCGCTATTTCTTCGAGGATGATTGTACTTGGATCGTCTTCGCTTTGCTCGCCAAAATCATTTATTCTATCATGTATTTTTCCTTTACTTGTTGGTAGTGGATTTGTCTCCGCCCAACATATTGTACCAATGACAATTCATAGATTATATGATATCTTTTATTTATTTATTTTGTGTAGATGAGATTAGTTATGGTTTTACTGCATTTTACAGCTTATGTATTCATACGAGGTTTCCATATATTGGAGTGTACTTCGTATAAATACAGCTGGCATGTTTACGTTCCTAGTCCTACGTATTTTGGGACTGGGGTGTTACACTAACAGCAGTTCCATATGAATTGACAAATTCTATAAGTGACAGTATAATGAAATATAGGACAAAATCAACAAAAAATATATATCAAGATGTGAGTACTAAATAGGACGACAATATATATATATATATATATATATATATATATATATATAGGATGACTTGGGAACTATCCGGAAGCCGAGTTACAACCCTTAAACCAAACAAGGATCGGGATTATAACCCTTCTCCCGAACAGAACTTAGCCTCCTACGATAATAAATATAAAAGGTGCCTTGAATTATTAGTGCGTTATGTGATTGGCTTGGAAAAAATGATCAAGCTTTCCATCTAACCAGCTATGAACAAGTAACAAGTACAAGTGTGAAGAATAAGGCCGGTCACCATGGAAAGTTATGAACAAGTAGGGTAAGGCTTTACCCGTCGTGAGTCGAGGGTACAGCTATGAACAAATATCAAGTACAAGTATGAAGAACAAATAGGGATTTGATCACACAACCACTAATAATTCCCCATCCCCCGAATAGTATAAAGGATCCGGACATAACACGTCATGACACGGAACCCAAAAGCAGGTGATCAGCCCGCTCCCAAGTCCATATCTATATAAGTACAAGTAACAAGTCGAGTCATTTACCAATATACCAAGTAACCCGTGAATAACATCTCATGACAGGATCCGACATATACTAGTCCGTAAACTATCGTGTCTGAAAATCAAGTAAGACACTACAACTGAATCGGATATAGCAGATATCAAAACAATAAAAACTATCAGTAAATGTACTTGCATGTGGTCCTGAGCTGATAAGGTGAACAGGTGCTCAGAGATATCACAGACCAAAAGATGAGATACCATGAGTCCAAACAGGGTTTAATAATGAAAGGAAAGCTAATCTAGTCAAGATATGCAAGTCTAAGTCATAACTAGGTCAAACTAAGTCACACCAAGCTAAACTAGGTCATACTAGGTCATACTGAGTCACACTAGGACAACCAAGGTCAAACAAGGTCACAGGAAGTCAATCCAAGTCAAACTAGGTTAATCTGGGTCAAGGGTTGACTTACAGTTGACTTTTGGTAAAAAGTCAACTCTGGTCAATACTGAGTCAACCTTGGGTCAACCCTAGGTCAAACTAGTCAAATGTTGACTAATAGTTGACTTTCAGTCAACTCTGGTAATTTGGTTCTGGGTCAATTCTAGGTAATGTGTTAACTCGTAGTTGACTTTGGTCAAAAAGTAAACTCTTGGTCAACGGGGGTCAAAACTAGACTAAACTACCCTCATATAGTCATTACCTACCAAGACAACCTATTTCTAAGCCCATCTTAGAAATCAAACCAATATCTTAACAATACCCCATTACCTACATTTACCCTTCACAAGGTAAATACCAATACCTTGCCCATTACAAAGGAAACCCCTCTAGATCTCAGGATACTAGCATAGGCTCCTTAGGGTAGCTAGATACTATCCTATCTAGGGTTTACCGACCAAGAACTATGGGTTTCCTAGATATCTAGTCCATCTTAGGACACATGTTGGTTATCCTCATTACCTTACCCTTATAATATTCTAACTTCTAACTAAACACCCACACACCAACACTCACTCACTAACTTAATCATATATGGTTCACACATAGGCTCTTCTATAGGCTCACACCTATAGGCATATAACTATATATATAGGCTCACACACACACACTAAGCTCACTCACATAGGCTCATGCCCATACAAATATAGGCATATAGGGGCTGATTTGGAATTGCTAAATGGAGCTGTTAAGGAATGAACATAGGCTGGTTTGGGACTGGTTTTTGGGTCCTATAAGTGGACTGATTTGGGACATGAACGGGGGCTATATGGCTGTCCATTGGGGTGTCAATTAAGGGCTGAAATGGGCTGAAAATGGAGACAGGTTTGGGGCTGCTTAAGGCTAAATGTGGACTGTCCTATTGGACTGATTTGGATGTCAAGTGTAGGCTGAATTGGCTGTCCATTTAGGCTGATATTGGGGGCTGGATATGGGTTGATTTAGGGGCTGAACTAGGGCTGATATCCTCCCCCTTATCACTGCAAATAGCAGTGTTAAACTCCTGCTACTGCTGTATAGAAAACAGTCCCCTGTGGGGACTGTTCAGTCTACATATCAGTCCTCTGTGTGGGGACTGATACACTGCTACTACACAGCAGTGCCTCCCCCTATTTCACTCTCTAATCCTCACTAATCTTTCACTCTCAAATCACTCTATATATCCCTCATTCACTCTCTCTAATACCCCTCTCTATCACTCTATATCCCATTTCCTATATCACTCTCTTACTCTCTCTATATAAATCTCTACTCCCCACTCTCACTCTCTAATCACATTCTCTACTCTCCCTTCTCCTCTCTATATCCTCCACACACACATATACATATATACATATCCACACACACACACACACACACACACACACACATATTGTGAGACTCGTCGCACAGTATCGGTATTTATATACGGATACGTATTTTGCAGCGTATTTCATAATTTCATGGTTTCCGGAATACTTTAAATTTTTCCCAAAATTATAGGTTTTCTTCTTGATCGGCATACCGCCGGTATACCGGAGTATACCGACGGCATACCGCCCGGACATGTTTTCTACACTTTAGATATTTTCGGTTTTTGATATTTTCATGAATAGTGTTTCGGATATTTTCGTGAATAGTGTTTAGATATTTTCGTGAATAGTGCTTGGATATTTTCGTGAATAGTGTAGATGCACTCTATTATCCAATGGACAATTGGTTTTGTTTGAATGGCCATGATTGACTTAGATTTTCACACGGATCATGATCCAACGGCTAAGATTAATTCTCCCTTTATATATAAACCACTTCACTTTCTCTCTCCTCTCTCTTTTCATTCTCTTCACACTCTCTTCATTTCTTCTTCCTTTCTCTTCCCTTGGAGCTTGCCAAGAGCTTGACCTCGAGGTCTAGAGTGTGGTTTCGTGCCCCTCTTGGTGGTGGAGTAGAAGATTAGGCTTGGAGCTTAACCTAGGCAAGTACATCTTGCCAAATTCTTGAACAATAGTAATCTATTGTCATTTTTGTTTTCCTTGGTATTAAATGCTTAGAATTTTCCTAAACTCATTTTGTTAAAAGTATTTTCCTGATGATTCTCGTATATGTGCATGTTTCCAAAAATTTATTTAAACAAGATTTGATTTTCTGTTAAAATCCAATAGTGATTTAGTAGAAAAACTTGGTATCAAGAGTGATACTAGTGTTACCATCATGGATCTTGGTTACATATACATGTATGAGGTCCTTACCTAGCTAGTATACATGGATTTTGAGTTTGGTGGCAATCGGGACTCGTTTCGGTGTTCCGAGAACCCCTGTTTTGAAATATTTTGAGATATTGATCTATCAAATCTTTGAATTTGTGAAATCTAATAGTTCCATGTTGTAGGAAATTCAATTCTATGCAATTTTGACTTTTGAAAGTCCGAATTTTGATTTAAAATGAAGATTTTATGGCCGAAACAAGTTTTGACAATTTTCTGAATTTCGTTGCTGTTTGAAAAACCGGTATACCGCCGGTATGCCGCAGTATACCGCTGGTATGCCGTTTTTGGCACCAGAAACTTACTGTCTTTAGTCCGGTATACCGCCGGTATGCCGCAGTATACCGCCAGTATGCCGTTTTATGCTGTTTTTGTCCGGTTTTGCCCGTTTTGGCCCATTTTTGTCCGTTTTTGATATTTTCTTCGACTGTAATGATTTCTTAACATGATAACATGATCTTTCTCAGTTAAATAATGATTGTACACCCTATAGAGACTTGATACTAGCACATGTTCAACCATTCTATGAAATGTACTTAGCTTTAATTATTGTTTCCCCCATGCCATGATTTGTCCTTTGATAGACTCGTTCTTACAAGTCACGATAATTGTTGCCATGCCTTCTTGCTTACATGATAGTGGCCTATCATGGCGCACTCTTGATTCTAGTACATGTCTAGCTCCTTGATAGTGGCTCGTAGTAGCGCACTCTTGTCTTGATATTGTCATGTCTTGTTGTGGCTTGTTGTAGTGCACAATCTTGCTTATCTTGTCCAGTCTTGCATGTCTCATGTCTAGGATGGATTCTGCGGATTGCCACACCTAGAATCCAACAAGAAAAATGTTAAAGACTAAACTACTAGCTTGATTACCTAGATCATTGGAGACTTTCCCGGTTACCTGCTATCCCTTTGATCTTGGCCCTATATATATATATATACTTGGGATTTGGAGCTATCTGTCATGATGAGCACTCTTCCAGCACACCGTCGAGTGGGGCACCTCTTTAGGACACATGTATCTTACTGCAGTGTGTCTGCTATACTTCTTTTCTTTTTGCCCGGATCATTCAGGTAGTAGCAGGCGGGTAACTGGACTTGGATTTCTCAAACTTGCATGTGTTAGTAACTAGGAATGTGACAACCCTAGTTAGCTAAAGTATCAAGCCGTACTCATTGCTTGGCCGTGATTGATGGATGGAGTCCATTCTTGTCTAGTCTAGTCTTGCTTCAGTTTATCTTATTGTAGTACTTAGCCTCCTGTCTTTTCTTACATGCTATTCTTCCTACTACATGCTCGGCTTTACCATATGCTCACATGTCCAGTTTATTTACTTGCTATCCTACTTGCATGTTACAGTTTTCCTTCGTAAATACTGTGGTACCAATTTAATATTCTAGTCTCGTTTACTGCTTATCTTAGAAATGTTATGAATTGCATGCTGGTTTTAGTTCATAAGTTTGGCTTCCTTTGTGGTACTTGCTATTGGGGTTCTGACCCTACTGGTTTTGCATTGACCAGATCTAGTTGAGGAGCCCGAGGATCTTCCGGACCTTCCTCTCGATGGTGACCACCCGGAGCACCAAGGGACTTGAGTGGGTGTTCTTTCTCTTACCCACTCTCTTCTGTACATATTCTTTTGAGGCGTTTAGCCACCAAGCATGTGTTTAGCTCATGCTTTGGACTTGACATTTGGCCTACGGGCTTAGACATGATGTTATATTTCTAGACTGCAGCTAGAGCTGATCATGTATTACTTAGTCTTGCTAGTTCTTCATTTTGTATTACTAGCTTCATGATCATCTATATATTATAGTTTGGGACGCTTTACTGTCTTATATGCATGATGATCATATTCTTGTACTTTACTTCTTGTCTGAGACTGAGATATCTAGGATTATGTGACCTAGGATTGACTGTTGGTTTGTAGTAGTAACCCCCATCTATACAGCTTATACGTTGTTTCGGAGTACCAGAGTACTTTGGTATACGTAGCTGGCCTTGTCCATCCCAACTTGCCAGTATTCTGGTTCTGGGGCGTGACATAGGTTTTAGTGGTGGCCCATGCAGGTCTGATTTATCAGATATGTGGGGGTTGCTGGTAGTTATCTCAGTCATAAATTCTTCTCTATTGATATCCTCGATATTACTCTTTACCTCTGATTTTTGTCCTGATATCTGCTTTGATCGTTGATCTTTCCTGTTCCCTCGACCTAATCCTTGTGTCCTTAAACTTTCAGGGGCACCGTTCCTGGTCCTTCTGATCGGCCTGTTCGGGCTTTGCCGATGGCAGATCAGCATCCCTTAGTTTCGCCAGTTCAGGAGGAGCATCATCAGCATTCGGGAGCAGTGTCTAGAGTGGATCGAAGGGCAGAGTCGCCAGTTCCTCCTGTTCAGCCAGCAGTACCAGTTCAGCCAGAGCAGCCAGAGGGTGTTGTTCATGCACTGGTGGATGTTCTGAGAGATTTCATGGCGTCGCACCAGCGTCAGAGTGATGTTCTCACCCATTCTGTCCAGACGGCTTTGGACAGAGGTGGTGCTCAGGTCTACAATTCTGCGAGCAGCTTCAGGCGTCTTCATCCCCCGTACTTCTATGGTACAGAGGATGCTATTGCGTCTGATGTATGGCTTCAGGATACTGAGGCCATTATGGAGGCGGCAGGGATTCCGGCTAGGGAGCGTGTGGCAGTTGTCAGGTTGCAGCTCTTGGATTTGGCCCGCGACTGGTGGGCGGCTCAGGAGGTGTCTCTTAGGGTACCAGTAGCCTGGGCCGATTTTAGCGAGAGGTTTCAGACTCGCTATTTTGATGCGGTGTCGCGTTATGATCTGCAGCAGAGGTTCATTGGCTTGCGGCAGATGAGCAGGACCGTCGACGGCTATGCGTCAGAGTTTAGCCGGCTCAGTCGGTTTGCCCCTTCTTTAGTGGCGACCGAGTTAGACCGGGCGAGGAGGTTCCAGCAGGGGCTTCATCTGGAGATCATACTGGCAGTTGAGCAGCATGAGTTCCAGACTTTTGATGCAGTGATGAGGGCAGCGAGGAGGCATGAGTACACCTCGCAGAGGATCGTTGATAGAGTCGGAGGTCAGAAGAGGCCTCACATTCAGAGGGGATCTTCTTCCCAGTCGTCAGCACCAGCTCCAGCAGTCCGAGCCTTGACGATTGGATCTCCGAGGGGACCGGTTTCGGCGGCTTTCTTTCAGCAGTCGTCTCAGCCGCGTCCTCAGCAGCAGAGGCAGTCTTCTTCAGTTGCTTGTTTCCATTGCGGGAAGGGAGGACATGTCTTATCAGAGTGCCGTAGGGCACAGGGCTTGTGCCTAGCTTGTGGAGCACCGGACCACAGGATAGGGGCTTGTCCCAGGAGGAGTTCGGCTGGATCAGCATCCTTCCAGCCAGCAGTTCAGCAGTTTAGAGCACCAGCGCCGGTTCAGCAGCAGCAGGCCCAGAGGCCATTACCGACGCAAGTCTCAGCAGTTCCAGCAGAGGCCTCAGCAGTATGCTCAGGCTCAGGCTCAGAGGCAGAGGGGTCCAGCGACCAGAGTTCAAGGTCAGGCTTTCATGCTTTCTATGGAGGAGGCGCTAGCAGCAGGGGAGGTGGTCACAGGTACCATTCTTGTTCACTCTCATTTAGCTTCAGCTTTATTTGATTCTGGTGCTTCGCATTCGTTTATATCTGCACGATTTGCGACACATATTGGTGTAGAGCCAGAATCTTTACCTGTAAGGATGAATATACTTACTGGTAACGGTCTAGTAGGAGTAGACCGAGTCTATGCCTCGTGTAGAGTCATAGTATGTGGGAGAGAGTTTCCCGCTAGGCTGATAGAGTTTCCTATGGGTGATTATGATATCGTCCTAGGTATGGATTGGTTGAGTGCTCGACACGCTTCGATAGATTGCCATGCCGGCAAGGTTATCTTTCGTGTTTCGAATGAGGAGGAGTTCTCATTCTCTAGAGGCGAGGTGGAGTCTTCACCAGCGATCATGTGGATGGCAGTAGCCGAGGAGGTTCAGTTGTCCAGAGTAGTTTGCGAGTTTTCTGATGTGTTTCCCGAGGAGCTTCCGGGTATGCCTCCAGTTCGGGAGATTGAGTATTATATTGATTTAGTTCCGGGAGCAGAGCCAGTGTCAGCGAGAGTCTACAGGATGTCTCCTTCAGAGTTGTTGGTGTTGTATCAGTCTATTGAGGAGCTTAGGACCAAGGGATTCATTCGTCCTAGTGGATCGCCTTGGGGAGCTCCAGCCCTTCTTGTGAAGAAGAAGGATGGTTCATCGCGTATGGTTATTGACTATCGTCAGCTTAACGCGGTGACCGTGAAGAACAAGTATCCCTTGCCCAGGATAGATGACTTGTTCGACCAGCTTAGTGGAGCGGCTGTGTTTTCGAAGATCAATTTGCGGTCTGGGTACCATTAGATCAGAGTCAGAGAGCAGGATATACCCAAGACGGCGTTTAGATCTCGATATGGCCATTGGGAGTTCCTTGTTATGCCTTTCGGAGCGACCAATACGCCAGCGATCTTCATGGATCTCATGAATCGCATCTTCATGCCCTACTTAGACCAGTTTGTGATAGTATTTATTGATGATATCTTGGTCTATAGTCGGACTGAGGCAGAGCACGAGCATCATCTTCGCGTGGTTCTTCAGATTCTTCGGGACCATCAGCTTTACGCAAAGTTCAGTAAGTGCAATTTTTGGCTCGATCGAGTCTCTTTCTTGGGTCACATTATTGCCGGAGGTGGTGTTGAGGTGGACCCCAAGAAGGTTGAGGCTATCGAGAGTTGGCCAGTACCTCGTACAGCTTCAGATGTACGCAGCTTTCTGGGATTAGCAGGCTACTACAGACGGTTTGTGGCAGACTTTGCTAGGATCTCCGCACGCTTGACACGGCTGACGTGTAAGGATATGTGCTTTGAGTGGTCAGATGCTTGTCAGGTTTCTTTTGAGAAACTCAAGCAGAGTTTGATTTCAGCTCCTATTCTGACATTACCCGTCGGACCAGGTGGGTTCACGGTGTATTGTGATGCGTCAGGCCGGGGACTTGGTTGTGTTCTTATGCAGCACGGTCGAGTGATAGCTTATGCGTCTCGGTAGCTTCGGGACCATGAGAAGATCTATCCGACGCACGATCTTGAGTTGGCCGCAGTTGTGTTTGCCCTCAAGCTCTGGAGGCATTATCTGTATGGTGATCGAGTGGAGATTTTTACTGACCATAAGAGCTTGAGGTATGTGTTCACCCAGAGGGATCTGAACATGCGGCAGAGGCGGAGGCTTGAGTTACTGAAGGATTATGATGTTGATCTTCAGTATCATCCCGGGAAGGCAAACGTCGTTGCAGACGCTTTGAGCAGGAGACCCGGGGTCTATTTCTTGACGGAGCAGCATCACATTCTGGAGGATCTTCAGGAGATGGGCATTGAGGTAGTGCTACCTGGCGAGGCAGCTATGATGGCAGGCTTGCAGGTTCAGTCTACCATTGTGGATCGGATCAGAACAGCTCAGTCAGGGGATGCCAGGCTTCAGCAGCTCAGAGCAGAGTGTGTGGCAGGGCGCAGAGCAGAGTTGTGCATCCATGAGGATGGGACACTCCGATTTGGGAGTCGTCTTTGTGTGCCGAGTGGAGATATTCGATAGGAGATTATGTCGGAGGCCCACAGTTCTCAGTACTCTGTTCATCCTGGAGGGACGAAGATGTACCGAGATATTCGTCAGTATTTCTGGTGGAATGGTATAAAGAGGGAGATAGCTCGGTTTATCTCTCGATGCTTAGTTTGCCAGCAGGTCAAGGCTGAGCACCAGAGACCGGCCGGACTTCTTCAGTCTTTACCGATTTCGGAGTGGAAGTGGGACCATATTACCATGGACTTCGTGACTGGTCTTCCTAGAACCCCGACTGGTAGAGATGCCATTTGGGTTATAGTGGATCGACTCACGAAGGTTGTCCACTTTCTACCTTTCAGGGTTGGTCAGTCTACAGAGCAGTTGGCCGACTTGTACATGAGGCAGATTGTCAGATTGCATGGGGTGCCAGTTAGCATAGTCTCAGATCGGGATTCCAGATTCACTTCTTATTTCTGGCAGAGTCTTCAACAGAGTCTGGGTACCCGTTTGAGTTTCAGTTCAGCATACCATCCTCAGACAGATGGTCAGTCGGAGCGTACGATCCAGACCTTGGAGGATATGCTTCGATCATGCATTCTTGACTTCAGTGGTTCTTGGGAGGATCACTTACATTTGGTAGAGTTTTCTTACAACAATAGCTTCCAGGCGAGCATTCAGATGGCTCCTTTCGAAGCTTTGTATGGTAGGAGATGTAGGTCACCCCTAGCTTGGGATGACATTGGAGAGAGGCAGCTGCTTGGACCAGAGATGATTGCTCAGTCAGTTGGAGTAGTCAGGCAGGTCAGAGAGCATCTCAGAGTAGCTCAGGATCGACAGCGTCATTGGGCAGATCAGCATCGACGCCATCTTGAGTTCTCTGTCGGCGATCACGTATTTCTTCGGATTTCGCCTACCCGTGGTGTCATCAGGTTTGGCGTACGGGGAAAGCTTAGCCCTAGATTTATTGGGCCGTTCGATATTCTCAAGCGAGTAGGGGATGTATCTTATCGCCTTGCTCTTCCACCGTCGTTGCGTGAGGTACATGACGTGTTTCACGTATCTCAGCTACGTCGATATGTTCCGGATCCGAGCCATATCCTAGATCATTTCGAGCTGGTCGTTGGTACCGACTTATCGTATGAGGAGAGGCCCATATCCATTTTGGACCGGAGGGAGAAGATTCTCAAGAACCGGACTATCCGATTAGTTCGTGTTTCCTGGGATCATCACTCACCGGGCGAGTCGACTTGGAAGCGCGAGGATGATATCCGAGCTCGTTACCCGTATCTGTTTGGCTCGTGAGGTATACTTATTTCGTATATCTATGTTCTACCTTTTTAGTATGATTGTAGGAATACATGATGTTGTTGCTTACGTATGTTTAAATAGCTTTCACATTCTTGTACATTACTCTAGCTGGATTTCATGTTTTATGAGTTTTCCATCTTGATCCTCATAGCATGTTTTCTTGGATTTCTTGCTTGCTTTTGATTACCTTTAGGAAATTCCGAGGACGGAATTTTTCTAAGGAGGGGAGAGTTGTGAGACTCGTCTCACAGTATCGGTATTTATATACGGATACGTATTTTACAGCGTATTTCATATTTTCATGGTTTCCGGAATACTTTAAATTTTTCCCAAAACTATAGGTTTTCTTCTTGATCGGCATACCGCCGGTATACCGGAGTATACCGACGGTATACCGCCCGGACATGTTTTCTACACTTTAGATATTTTCGGTTTTTGATATTTTCATGAATAGTGTTTCGGATATTTTTGTGAATAGTGTTTAGATATTTTCGTGAATAGTGCTTAGATATTTTCGTGAATAGTGTAGATGCACTCTATTATCCAATGGACAATTGGTTTTGTTTGAATGGCCATGATTGACTTAGATTTTCACACGGATCATGATCCAACGGCTAAGATTAATTCTCCCTTTATATATAAACCACTTCACTTTCTCTCTCCTCTCTCTTTTCATTCTCTTCACACTCTCTTCATTCCTTCTTCCTTTCTCTTCCCTTGGAGCTTGCCAAGAGCTTGACCTCGAGGTCTAGAGTGTGGTTTCGTGCCCCTCTTGGTGGTGGAGTAGAAGATTAGGCTTGGAGCTTAACCTAGGCAAGTACATCTTGCCAAATTCTTGAACAATAGTAATCTATTGTCATTTTTGTTTTTCTTGGTATTAAATGCTTAGAATTTTCCTAAACTCATTTTGTTAAAAGTGTTTTCCTGATGATTCTCGTATATGTGCATGTTTCCAAAAATTTATTTAAACAAGATTTGATTTTCTGTTAAAATCCAATAGTGATTTAGTAGAAAAACTTGGTATCAAGAGTGATACTAGTGTTACCATCATGGATCTTGGTCACATATACATGTATGAGGTCCTTACCTAGCTAGTATACATGGATTTTGAGTTTGGTGGCAATCGGGACTCGTTTCGGTGTTCCGAGAACCCCTGTTTTGGAGTATTTTGAGATATTGATCTATCAAATCTTTGAATTTATGAAATCTAATAGTTCCATGTTGTAGGAAATTCAATTCTATGCAATTTTGACTTTTGAAAGTCCGAATTTCGATTTAAAATGAAGATTTTATGGCCGAAACAAGTTTTGACAATTTTCTGAATTTCGTTGCTGTTTGAAAAACCGGTATACCGCCGGTATGCTGCAGTATACCGCCGGTATGCCGTTTTTGGCACCAGAAACTTACTGTCTTTAGTCCGGTATACCGCCGGTATGCCGCAATATACCGCCGGTATGCCGTTTTATGCTATTTTTGTCCGGTTTTGCCCGTTTTGGCCCATTTTTGTCCGTTTTTGATATTTTCTTCGACTGTAATGATTTCTTAACATGATAACATGATCTTTCTCAGTTAAATAATGATTGTACACCCTATATAGACTTGATACTAGCATATGTTCAACCATTCTATGAAATGTACTTAGCTTTAATTATTGTTTCCTCCATGCCATGATTTGTCCTTTGATAGACTCGTTCTTACAAGTCACGATAATTATTGCCATGCCTTCTTGCTTACATGATAGTGGCCTGTCATGGCGCACTCTTGATTCTAGTACATGTCTAGCTCCTTGATAGTGGCTCGTAGTAGCGCACTCTTGTCTTGATATTGTCATGTCTTGTTGTGGCTTGTTGTAGTGCACAATCTTGCTTATCTTGTCCAGTCTTGCATGTCTCATGTCTAGGATGGATTCTGCGGATTGCCACACCTAGAATCCAACAAGAAAAATGTTAAGGACTAAACTACTAGCTTGATTACCTAGATCATTGGAGACTTTTCCGGTTACCTGCTATCCCTTTGATCTTGGCCCTATATATATATATATACTTAGGATTTGGAGCTATCTGTCATGATGAGCACTCTTCCAGCACACCGTCGAGTGGGGCACCTCTTTAGGACACATGTATCTTACTGCAGTGTGTCTGCTATACTTCTTTTCTTTTTGCCCGGATCATTCAGGTAGTAGCAGGCGGGTAACTGGACTTGGATTTCTCAAACTTGCATGTGTTAGTAACTAAGAATGTGACAACCCTAGTTAGCTAAAGTATCAAGCCGTACTCATTGCTTGGCCGTGATTGATGGATGGAGTCCATTCTTGTCTAGTCTAGTCTTGCTTCAGTTTATCTTATTGTAGTACTTAGCCTCCTGTCTTTTCTTACATGCTATTCTTCCTACTACATGCTCGACTTTACCATATGCTCACATGTCCAGTTTATTTACTTGCTATCCTACTTGCATGTTACAGTTTTCCTTCGTAAACACTGTGGTACCAATTTAATATTCTAGTCTCGTTTACTGCTTATCTTAGAAATGTTATGAATTGCATGCTGGTTTTAGTTCATAAGTTTGGCTTCCTTTGTGGTACTTGCTATTGGGGTTCTGACCCCACTGGTTTTGCATTGACCAGATCTAGTTGAGGAGCTCGAGGATCTTCCGGACCTTCCTCTCGATGGTGACCACCCGGAGCACCAGGGGACTTGAGTGGGTGTTCTTTCTCTTACCCACTCTCTTCTGTACATATTCTTTTGAGGCGTTTAGCCACCGAGCACATGTTTAGCTCGTGTTTTGGACTTGACATTTGGCCTACGGGCTTAGACATGATGTTATATTTCTAGACTGCAGCTAGAGCTGATCATGTATTACTTAGTCTTGCTAGTTCTTCATTTTGTATTACTAGCTTCATGATCATCTATATATTATAGTTTGGGACGCTTTACTGTCTTATATGCGTGATGATCATATTCTTGTACTTTACTTCTTGTCTGAGACTGAGATATCTAGGATTATGTGACCTAGGATTGACTGTTGGTTTGTAGTAGTAACCCCCATCTATACAGCTTATACGTTGTTTCGGAGTACCGGAGTACTTTGGTATACGTAGCTGGCCTTGTCCATCCCAACTTGCCAGTATTCTGGTTCTGGGGCGTGATATATATATATATATATATATATATATATATATATATATATATATATATTTTATATATATATATATATATATATATATATATATATATATATATATATATATATATATATATATATTTATATATATATAATTTTTTTTTACCACACACACACATATATATATATACACATACACTCCAAAACATCCTGAAACCTATCCGAATATCCCAATCCTCACAATTCTACCCTCTAGGGCCTAGACATGTATCCTACACAAGCAATCTAACATGCGCACGCAAGCGAAAATGAGAAACGAGGCCTGAATGACCAAATGGCCATTCTGGCGACTCCAGAGTGTCCGATTCGCGATACTGTACGTTACAGACACCAAACCTATCCGAAATCTACCCAAACTCTACCCACGATTTCTAAATAATGATTAGAACCTATTCTAAGTGCTAACTTGCCGATTCTAGTGTCGGTGAAAAAGTTACCCGTGTGTTGGAACCCAAAAACCCCGGAAAAGCCTATTTTTATGATTTCTCGCGAAACGACCCCACGTATCCAAATATGGACACGTACCTAGCCTCATCTCACCCAAACTAACCTAATTAGGTCTAAATATGCTAGGGACAACACCTAAACATGTCAATTTAGGGTTTTCTCCAAATTGGCACTAAACCTAGCACGAAAGTCCCAAATTGAGTCCAATGGATTCCAAACCTCTTCTAATGGGTTATCCTACAACTCGAACATCCTCTAATATGTAAATAACACCAATTAGGAGTAATTACAAGAGTTAGAGTTAGGGTTTACCTCTCGGGAGTTGGAATCCCAAGGAAAAGTCCCAAAATTGGTTCTTTTTGGGTCAAAGCCAAATCTAAGCTTCCAACCCCTCCATGCTAGGTTCTACCTAGATAAAAATCACAAATAAAAGATAAACAAGGGTTAACACCAAGATTAGAGAGAGATCTAGAGTATGGAAGAGAATTAGAAGAGATTTGACTTACTTTGGAGCTTAAAATTCAATGGGAAAAGAAAGGGATTTTGTGGAATGAGAGAAAAGATTGAGAGAGAGGATTTCTTGCAAATGAGAAGAAGGGAGGGGGTTCTTGCTGCTGGCCGGCCATAATTTAGAGGGTTGGGGGCATTTGGCAATTTACCAAAATATCCTCCAAGTCAAAGAAATGAGTGGTTTTGAGTTGGGGTCGAAATGGTAACTTAAAAACTCCTAATTTCAAGTTCTAAATCTAATTATAATCCCTAATTCCACTAAAATCAAATGGGATTAGTCAAATATAAATATCTGGGTTTGGTCATGACAAGTTGGTCGGGTCTAGTTGGGTCCAAAACTGATCCGGGGCGCTAGCACAAGTCGAAATGAGACAAAACTCAAACCCGATAAAATAAAATCCCAAAACACAATATTAATAAATAAATATTCATAAAAAATTAGAGTATTGAAAATGACAAATTTGCCCTCAATTTTAAAAACTGGAGGTGACAACTATTACATATTACAAGTGTGTCCTTAGGGTTTCCTACCCTACCCCTATAAATATTGGGGACTCCTCAATATCTCAAAATAAGCAAATTTCTAATCCCTACTCAACACTGTAGCCTCCACCCTCATATCTACTCCTAACCTCATCTGTATCGTCTCCGCTGCCGGCCAACTCTGGCCTCCCAACACCCCCTCGGCCACAGCCCGCCCGTCCACCACGCCACCATCACCGCAACCACCACCCTCTTCCGCTACCACCATCTCTATCCCGACAACACTCCTTCCTGATCTACTCGACCACAACATTTTCATTACCACCACTTCCATCATACCCGACATCATCATCACCACTCTGACTCCCTCTCGGTCACCCCCAGCCAACTTGGCCAGCGCCTTTCCTTATATCCACCGTCTCACCACCCTCACCTGCCACCCGACACAGTCACACAACCACCATCGACACCCTAACCGCCACTAATGGCACCCCTCTTCCAGCGACACAAACATCACCACAGTGCTGCCCCCTTCACCGTCGGCCATAACCATATCACACACAGAGAGAGAGAAAATAAAAAAACCCAGTTTACCTCCATCCCGCTGTACGGCTCCACCCCGTCGACCTATGTCGCCCCGGCCGAGATTCGCCGCCTAGAAACGTCGCTGCGACACCGATGAGCCCAGATCGGGCAGCCCCTCCATGTCGCTCTCCCTAGAGCACAGCCAGCTCCCTAGCCGCCACCGAGCGACCTCCACCCCGCGTCAGCGCCGCCTCGCCGGCGTTGTCTTCCGGCCTTCGCGCTTTGTCTGACGCACACTTTCCCGCGACCAATGCCAGTCCCTGCCGACGATCCCCCATGGTGAGTACGACCCTCTCCTCGCTCCATTATTTTTTTTCTTTCCTTTTTTGGTTGTTGGGTGTCAATTGAATGGGAGAGAGAGTGAGATGCGCTGACCCCTTATGTAGGGGTGGGGACAGCGACAATTTTATCCCCTTTCTCTCTCTCTCCCTCTCTCTCTCTCCCTCTCTCTTTAATTCTAAACATTAGGGAATTTAGGGATTTGGTCGTTGGGTGAACACAGAAGTAGCTGAGCCCCCTTTTAGTTAATCTTCATCCTATGTTATTGGTTTTATTAATTAGGTTATTCAGGAAAGGTTGTTGCTTTGGGTTTTGTGTTGGGCTGCTCTGTTATTATTAATATTATTATCATGCTTGTAAAATAGTAGGTTATGTGTGAGCAATATATACATGTAAATATGCATTTATATACGTATAAATTATCATTTGGGTTTGGGCTTTAAGCCGGTACATATTTTGCATATGTATATAATATACGTATTTGTATATGTAAGAATATACGCATCGGTGTATGTATATATAATACATACATGTGTGGGTATTTTACACTATTAGGGTAGTGATAATATTTGGGTAATTTTATTATTTAAAATTACTATAATATATTTTATCAAAGGAAGTTTTTTCAAATAATATTTTAATAAATTTTCAAGTATTATTCCTAAATAATTTGGCTAAATAAAACCAAGCTTCCAAATATTATAAATAATTTTCTAGGTTTTAAAATATTTATCTAAAAATATTTTGATTAACAAAAATATAGTTACTTGACATTATAAATAATTTCTAGAATTACTTATATTTATTTAGTTACGTTTTTCTCTTAAAATCGTAAATCACGACTATTATAGTCATTTCATATTTCTTGATTCGATTATCATACCAAACCCTGATTTTGGACTTCTACATACCAAACTAGGCTATTTGGACTATTCTGGACTCAATGGACCGTATATGCCGTCGTTTGAGACCATCTTGTCGAGCATAGCATCGTACCTATTCTTTGTCAACGCGTTCGTGTCGTTTACGTCAACTCCAACCAAATTGAGGCAAGTACATTCTCTGATAGTTTTCATTATCTTGATAGTCTCTATGATATCAGTTTGTAGTGTTATGCTTGATTCCTGACACGAGAGTACATGGAATAGTATAGCTTGGATCCCGTCATGAGATGTTACTTCTGGTTATCCTGGTATACCGGTACATGTCTTGTTATTGTTCTTGTACTTGTATAGACACCGATTCTTAAGGGTATTTGCTACCCTCTTAGAGAATTCCGTGTCGTAACGTGCTATGGTTGGATCCTTTATACTAGTCGATGAATGGGAAGATATTAGGAGATTATGTGATCATACCCTTACTTACTTTTGTATAGCTCACCCTCGCCACACGTAGGGTGTAGCCTGACCTTACTTGTACTTGTGCATAGCTCCATGTATGGCTGGCCTGATCTCCAGGTTTACCTGTGCTTGTTCTTGTGCATAGTCGGTCATATGGATAGCCTGATCTAGTCCCAAGTCGATCACATAATAAACTAATATCTCAAGGTACTGTTTAGTAGTAGTACATGTTCTATTCTAGTTTATCACCTGCTGTTCACTGTACCCATGATTACTTACAGTACATTATTACCATGACATGCTCACATGATTCCCTTTTTTTTCTATTGTTCAGTTCTACTTATCCATCATATATTTTATTGCTTTCTGTTATTTATAGTTTTTGTCAATTTAAATGGAACTGCTGTTAGTTTATGTACTTGGCTCTAATCCTGACTGGATAACCAATATTTTTAGGAGTTGTTATGTCCCGCATACTTGGACCACATGACGATGCTAGCTGAGACAGGTTCTCGATGTTTCATTTACCGTGAGTTATCGCCTGGGAGCTCTAGGCCATTATTCCTTATTTAGATTCATGTTTCGTTGCGGATTTGTCTCCGACACATTCTTGACATGTATGATCACTTGTAGATTGTAGTTGATTTAGTGATATTGTTATCTCTTCTTATTCATATCTTCTTTAGATGTATGTGATTTGAATACAGGTTGTTGTTGTAGATCATATATGTTGTAGATATATACTGGGTACTTGACAACGCTCTACTGCCGATATTGCGGCGTAGGCTGGACATGGCCCACGTACTCATGTCCGAATATCTGGGTACGGGTCGTGACAACTTCATCAATAAAAACTACACCACAACTCTTTTGAGTTAATACTGGCTCATAGTACATCATGGTTAAATAAGTCTATGTTGGCTCCCCTTAGTCTTTGGGTCTTGGGCCGTCGTCCAGAATGCTCTGGGCCAGGATCGCCCCTGATATTTACCCTGTGAGAGGTAGGTTTCAGATTATGTCCAAGTATGGTGAAAGGACCATTGACCATCATACAGATAGGGTGCATACTAATAAATTGGTTTTGTAGCACCCTATCTTTAACTATTTTGTGGAGATGGGTTTGTGCCGCATGTATAATATGTATAATGAAGCTTTGTACCTTTGTTTTGTGGAGACGGGCTCCAATGTTTAAATGAATATGGTTTACTTAATTTTATCATATTATGTTGCCTTTATAACTTTAGCTTATTGTATATAAAAATGTAATATATGTCCTTAAGAGCTGTAAGAAAGGAAAGGAAATGTAAGTTGGTATATACTAAATAATATAGAAATGAATACTAATAAAAGGAGTAAATGGAACCTTGTAAAAATGATGCTAATGAAATTGGTACTAAATGGAAGTATGAAAAAGATAGAAAGATCAAAATGTCAATTTAGAGTGAGTGGTTGTTAATCACACAATTAATGTTATTGGTACAAGTGAGTTTTGTTCTGCTACTCAACAGTGCATGTTGTATACTGACCCACCACTATTTTAGATATAGAAAAGAGACAAGAATTCCAAGACGGTAGACTCATTTGATTTTCAGTTCGAAGTATTTTCTTTTGAAGGTGTTTTTTTTATTGTTGGACATAATATAAAGAATAATTTGGAAAGAACCTTGATGTAGTTAGATGTTTTTCAGTTTTCTTGAATAAGACTTTTGTTTGCTGCAAAGTTAACTATAGTTATCTATTGTCTTTATTTTTTGGGTTCAATTTTCCTATAATTTGAACTCTTTAATTTGATAACCGAGAATCATAAATCTTCCACAAGTTAACTAATAAGCTTGTACACTATCACATCCAAGGACTACAATATCTAGTTCGGGACGTGAAACTTGACACTTGGCTTCTGGTTAGATTTTAAAAAGAAAAGCAAATGCCATTAAACATAAAAGGAAGAAGGACACGAAGAGAAGGGATAAGTGACAAAAGTGGAAAATAGAATTAAAAAATTAGATTAACGAAATATTCCACTCAATTATTCATCATTTTGTGGAGTTTAAGTAAACAATAAAAATTTGGGAACTTATGTCAAAATAATTTATCTTCCAGGGTCTCGTACGTGAAAAGTCAAAAAAAAAAAAAAAATAGTGGGTGAAAATAATGTTCCTTTCCAATGTTCTAATTTTTTCTAGAATGGGCTGTCAGATATAGAGCATATATTGTGGCGTGTTCTTTAATTAGTGCAAAGGACAAACCTTTTTGTTGGAATGGGACTTCCTACTAAATTTATAACTGACACAACTTATGTAAAACTACTCACGTGTGTTATACATGCCAAAAAGTATATATTTTTATTAAAAAATTAGATATTTTTTTAATTATACTAAAATAATTTAAATATAATTTAATTATATTTAATTATAGATATATTTTTTGAATTTTGAAAATATATTAATTAAGTAATATCATGTACTTAGCTTATATATAATTTGAATAACGAATATATTTTTATCATTTATTATATGTTCAGGTAATTAGAAAAATTTTAGAATTTTTATTTTTAACTATGTAAAGAGATACATACGCAATAATTTTTTATTATTAATTAATAGAGGATATACATACGACTTGTTGTTTCCGAAAAAGATCTTAGATGGAAATCTCGATCTCTTAGTGAGACACGGAGATGAATACTCGTTCTCTTTGTGAGATATAAGGTTGATGACTCAGTCCCTTTGTGAGAACCAGAGTTGAAGGATCGATCTCTTTGTGAGATCCGACGTTGATGAAGACAACTTTGCTTGGGTGATGAAGATCACCGTTGCTCAAAGCAAGATTCGCCCTACTGCGATCAGCTCCTAGGAACCAGTAAGTTCGAAAGCACTTCTGGCACACTCGCTGTCACCTCATTTCACTAACTTGCTGAACTACGTGGACTCCAATGACAGAGGCTGCAGAACTCTCTTCATCTCTTAATTTTTGAGTAGTCGTCAATGAAGGCACGAAGAGAGTATTTATAGAGTTGGGCCGAAACCCTAATCTCTAATGTTGGCCATAACTGATTGCGAAAAGATATGAGCGAATAATGGAAAGATTTGAATGAATTAAATTCAAATCCCACAAAAGATGGATCTGAATAATTGACTCAATCTTTCCATAATCACTCAAGTCTTCCAATCGGCCACATCATCCACCACCTGTGCCCCTGCGTCCACTCAACCCGTCAGCCCGTGTGCCTGCACGTAGCTACGCAGCAGCACAGACGTGCAACTCCGCAAGCGCGCAGTAGCACAACAACGTAGCAACGCAGCAGTGCAGCGGCGCAGTCCCGCAGCAGCTAGCGTATATGTGCATACGCGTAAATACGCATTCGTGCATAGCTGCGCTTAGCCCGCATATGCTCCTGCCCATGCGCCTGCGCATGCGACTCGCGCATAAGACGAGTGCACGAGCGCATCAATAGCACACAAAGCGACATGCGTCGATGCTGACGTGCTAAGTGCAAAGTGAGCCAATAAGCGCCACTTTGCGCCCTTGAGTCCGAGCTCGAGCCCAAGCCCGAGCCGAGTCGCTAATCCCCTTCGGGGCTTAGCTCCATAGGAAAATAATTCCATAAGCATCACAAAAAGCATGAATGCTTCTTTTATGGAGTTAGCCTTCTTTCCACTAGAAAAATACCCCCATATGGCACCCATGTGCCTCTCCACACCTCATGTGATTCTCTCAACATAAGCAAAGCTTTATATAGAGAAGAGATACAATCCATTTGGCCTAGGCAATGTGGGACTATCTTTCTAGTCTCTAAGGCAAACCACTAACAATCCTCCACATATATCCATATATAGGTTGAGCGTTCCCCACAGTGACTGTCCATCTTGCATTAGGATAGATGTCGCTATGACTTGAATCTTCCCGTATGGGTTCAATGATAGCATGATACAAGAATGGACTAAACCTTAAATTCTGTACCATAACTGTAATTCTTCCCACTCGCATAATGACATCAACTGTGCTTCTGGCTGCACATTAAAGGCCTTGTGCCAGCCTGCTTTCGGTGTATGTATCTTGGGTGTCTATAAGATTTCTCTTAAGAGACGGCATGTATATCTATCCATACACTCTAGGTGAGTTCTTTTAAATAGTCTTTAGCGTGAAGCCTTTTGCTTCCTTATGGTACCACGCCGCCATGACATGGCCCAAAGCCGAGGCAATACCTCATATGGTGTCATACTATTGTAGTATGAGGCCCAGTCTCTTTGTAGTGCCAAACTACCCAGCATGAAGACTTTCACTTTCTTGCGGTATTACGCTGCCGTGACATAGCTTGCAGAGCCGAGGCACTGCCTTATGTGGTATCACCTACTGTAATATGAGGCCCAACTTATTTGTAGTGCTGCCTACCACTCTTCATTATACAATATTAGGTCCTCTTGCCTATGTGTCATGCTACGCCTACTGTGACTTGGCCCAAAGCCCACGCTTTACACTCACTAGATACCCCATGCGGTGTCACCCCATTGTAGCATGGATTACTATGCTCATTTGTAGTGCTGTACTACCCGCGCTTCCTATAAAGCACGCCGGACATCCCAAATGTCCGAGAACTCATTAAGGCTTTCAAGCCATCCTTCCACAGGACTTTGTTCTATACAAAGAACAAATAGTAGAAAAATAGTGGTTCTGGATTCATAACCTCGCAACATTTCAAAGGATTGCCTACTTACAGTAGTTCTGGGTCTGAAACCCCGCAATATTCTAAAAGGATTGTCCACTAACAGTGGTTTTGGGTACGTGATCCCGCAATATCCAGAGGACTGCCCACTAACAATGGTTCTAGGTCCATGATCCCGCAGTATACCAAAGGATTGCCCACTACTCCTGATATTCTTCCAGTCAATGGTCCTTCTTTGAACTAAAAGCTAGATGCCTAGTAGATTTCTTTTTGAACTAATAGCATAAAACTTTATAGTAGAATTTCAAAGACACATTATCAGAGTATCTTCAAGTCTATTTTACATGTTGTGTCCTCGACCAGCTGGCGCTTGAGACCTTTGGTGAACGGATCTTCCATATTCTCCTGGCTTCAAACATCAACCACGACAATGACTCATCTTTTAATAAGATTATTTATTGTCGTGTGCCTTAGACGCAAAGTCCTCTTCTTGCCATTGAAGATGTTATTCGATGCCATCGCTGCAGTCGCCTGGTTGTCACAGTATATCGTTACTGCGGGTATCTGCGTACCAACGATTGGAGAGCTATCAAATCTATTCTGCTTCATCCGATGTAGCCGCCAGTGCATAGAACTCAGATTTTATATAAGAATGTGACAACATAGTTTGCTTCTTAGACTTCCACGATATAGCAGCTCCACCTAGGGAGAAGACATATCCTCTTGTAGACTTTTCACTCTCTACTTCTGAGCACCAGCTTGCATCACTGAAGCCTTCTACTACTTTTGGATCTCCGCAGTAGTGTAGTGCATACTTTTGAGTCCCCTTCAGGTATCTCATAAGCCTCTTTCACTACCAAAATACAGCACTTTAGCGACGAATATTTAGCGACGGATGTATTCCGTCGCAAATAGCGACGGACTACCGACGAAACAGCGATGGTCTTTCGTCGAATTGCAACCAATTTTTTTTTAATTTTAAGGATAAATTTCGGTCAGAAATTCGTCGCTATATCGTCGGACATATAGCGACGGACAAATAACCCCTCGCTATGTCGTCGCCCAGTTGTCAATATTTTGTGAAAAAATATTAGAAAAAATTAGGGCAAAATTTGGTGACCACATAGCGACAGATTATCCGTCGGCAAACTAGCAGGGGTATAGCGACGACATGGCGACGGATATATCCGTCGCTAAATACTATGCCCTAACATAAAACGAACCGACATAGGGGAAATTTTTTATTCCCCCTAAAATTTTCTCTCATTTCTCTCTCTCTCTCTCTCTCTCGCGCTCTCCCTCTCTCTCACTCAGGTATGTCTCTCTCCCCCCCTCTCTCTCTCTCTCTCGCTCTTTCTCTCTCTCACTCAGGTATGTCTCTTTCTCCCTCTCTCTCTCTCTTTCTCTCTCTTGGTGGTCGGGGGTACACCCTATGGGGGAAATCGTGGCCGCGGGAGGGAGGGGTTTAGGGGAGCGGAGGGAGGGGGGCCAGAGGGAGGGGGAGCGGCGGGTGGGGAGGTCGCAGGGGGGGAAGTAAGGGAGCGGAGGGAGGGGGCCGGGGGGTGTTGGTGGTCAGGGGGAGGAGGGGGGTTTAGGGTGGGACGGCGGGTGGGGAGGTCTCGGGGCCAGGGGGCCTTGGCGGTCCGGGGGAGGAGAGGGGGGTCGGCCGGGGGGGAAGGGTTTAGGGTGGGGGTCGGTGGGTGGGGAGGTCGCGGGGGGGGGGGGTAAGCGAGCGGAAGGGGGGCGGGGGGTCTTGGTGGTCGGGGGGTAGGAGGGGGGTGGGGGGCCGGGGGGGTGGGAGGGAGGGGAGGGGGGTTGGGTCGTTGATTACTACTTGATGTGTTTACTTGTCTTAGGTTTACTTGATGGATTTACTTGATGTGTTTATTACTAATATATATTTATGTGTTTACTACTAAGATATACTTATTGTTATTTGTTGTCGATCTAACAACTTGACGTGTTTACTTCGGTATCGGTATCGGACTATTTTGTTGAGTATCGGAATCGGTATCGGTATCGAACTAGTTTACGGTATCGATAACGGTATCGGATTATTTCTATGAGTATCGGTATTAGATAGGTATCGGACTATTTATATGAGTATCGGGATCGGACTATTTCTATGAGTATCGGTATCTAAACCCTAACCCTAACCCTAATACCCTAACCCTAACCCTAAAACCCTAGAATCGATATCGGTATCGGGCTATTAATCATATGAGTTTAAGAATCAGTATCGGTATCGGACTATTTCTATGAGTATCGGTATTGATTGCCTAGGCGGCGTCTAGGAGGTGTCTAGGCGGTAGGCGGACTCTCTCCGCCACGCACCCGCCTACCGCCGTTTAGAACCTTGCCGATACTGTGAACCTTGGTATAGAGTGAGATCCTAGAAGGGTATATATAAGATATCTTAGTAGTAGCTAGGTAAGTGTTGAAAATTAAATTTACGTATGCCAAGTATTTTAGGCCTATCAGAGTTATAGATTTTTTCGGAAATCTAGTTTAACGTTGATTGTCTCAAAAGGCTTGCATAAATAAGAGTGTATAGAGTGTATATCGTAGTACCTAGAGTGTATAGAGTGAGCCTCCCTACTCCCTTTCTTCTCATTCGGGTCATGAGGCCTCCTATTCCGCATCATATGAGATATCCGCCTCAACCAAAGCATAGACAAGTGTGAAAATATTAATATTAAGCAAGGTTCACAGTATCGATATCGGAATCGGAATCGGTATCACCATGAATCTCATGGCTTCTTCTACCAGAGCATAATATACAAACGTGAAGCAGAGCTTCATATTCAAAATTTTAGAAGTAAATAGTTTTTGATTTGTGTAGGCAATCGAAAACTTTTTCCTTCTAATATTTTGGATGTGAAACTCTGCTTCACGTTTGTATATTATGCTCTGGTAGAGGAAGCCATGAGATTCATAGTGATACCGATTCTGATATAGATACTGTGAACCTTGGTTAATATTAATATTTTTACACTTCTCTACGCTTTGATTGAGGTGGATATCATATGATAGGGAATAGGAGGATGTGAGAGTCAAATGAGAAGTAGGGAAGTAGAGGGAGTTCAGATAGGAGGCCTTCTTGAGAAGCAGGGGAAGTAGAGCGACGAAGTATGGGGGTCGGTATCGGACTATATATTTTTAATTGCAATTCTGTTTACTTTGTCTTACGATGCAGATTTTCACATCCAATCTGCGATGGATCGTTACTTCGTTGATCGTACATAGATGTACAAACGGCAACACGAGAGCAGAATAGGTGTGAGTGACGATTTTCAGGCAGGCGTGGAAGTGTTTCTTAAGTATGCCATGAACAAAGCTCAGTACATGGACAGTAACAAAATCAAGTGTCCATGTGGTAATTGTCGCAATAGACGTTACGAAAAAGTGGTGACTGTGAGAGATCATTTGACCCGTAATGGTTTCGTACGTGATTACGGCCTGTGGTCATCGCAAGGTGAACTATATGCAGAAAGACAGGCTGCGGAAGCTGCTACTTATACTTTTGATGATATTGCTACAACGGATTTTGTCATCGAAGACGACGGAAGCTATGTTGATTATGGAGACCTGCAGAACCTTGCACGAGATATAGTGTACGATACGGCAGGGCCTAATTTTGATCCGGAGGATCCTAATCCCGAGGCAAAGGAGTTCTATGATATGTTTCAGGATGCAGATACTACTCTATATCCTGGTTGTGAAACTCATTTCATACTGTCAGAGACGATGCAGTTGTTGAACATAAAGTCTGATTTTAACTTGCCACAAGCTTGCTATGATCGGATCACACAACTAATCATGGAGGTGTTACCGAAGGAATCTAAAGAGCTACCAAAAAACTTCTACAAGTCAAAGATGATGGTCCGACAACTGGGATTGGGGTACAAGAAGATAGATTGTTGTCGCAACGGATGCATGTTGTACTACAAGGAGAGCGAGGACATAGAAAGTTGTAGCTTCTGTAATGCAGATCGTTATAAGCCAGTACAGGGAAAAGAAAAGTCAACTAGAAAACGACGTCCTTACAAGTATATGCATTACTTGTCGATCACGAAGCGGTTGCATAGGATGTATATGTCTCTGAATACATCAGAACACATGATGCGGCACAATGAAGAACGCACAAAGGACGATAGAGAATTGTCACATCCTTCAGATGGAGAGGCACGGAAATATTTTGATTTGTGTCATCCAAATTTTGTTGCAAAGCCTAGAAATGTACGTCTGGCGCTATGCTATGATGGCTTCGCCCCTTTCGGGCAGTCGGGATCTCAATATTCCTGCTGGCCGGTCATTCTTACCCCTTACAATCTGTCACCATGGATGTGTATGAAGACTCCTTATATGTTCTTGACAGCTATCATACCTGGTCCCAAAAATTTGACGAAGCACATCGATATATATTTACAGCCGTTGGTGGATGAGCTGAAACAGCGGTGGGAGATCGGCGTCGCGACCTATGATATTTCTAGGAAACATAACTTTCAGATGAGAGCTTCACTGATGTGGACAATCAATGATTTTTCAGCGGTATGCTGTCGTGATGGAGTACTCACGGCACCATGTCATGTCCGATATGCATGGAAAATAGTAAGGCGTTCCTCCTTAAACATGGAAGGAAAACTTCTTTCTTTGACTGTTACCGTCAATTTATGCCCGTGAGTCATCCTTGGGGAAAGAACAAGGACGCGTTCAGAGCTGGAAAACAAGAATTTTCTCATCCGCCTGCCAGATTGTCGAGATATAATATTTAGGAAGATGTAAAGGATTTGCCTACCATAATGGAAGATCCATCGAACAATTGTGTTGAGGGGTTCGGACAAAGCCATAACTGGACCAAACAGGAAATCTTCTGGGACTTGCCTTATTAGAAAGATAATATAAGGCATTAAGATAATCTTATAAGGCATAATTTTGATGTCATGCATATCGAAAAGAATGTGTTCGATAATGTCTTCAATACCATCATAGATATTAAAGGAAAGACGAAGGACAATCCAAAGGCAAGAAAAGATATAACTGATATATGCAAGCGTCCTTATCTAAACTTGATACAAAGGGGAGCTGGTGGACAATTAACTAAGCCGATAGCGCAATACACATTGAGCAAGGAAGATAGATTAATAATCTGCAAGTGGATATCTACTTTAAGATTTCTCAACGGCTATGTATCGAATTTGTCTAGATGCGTTGATCTCAATGAACGCAAGCTAATGGGAATGAAGAGTCACAACTGCCATGTGTTTATGGAAAGATTACTGCCCATTGCTTTGAGAGAGTTGTTGCCTTCTGCTGTATGGGTTCCGTTGGACGAGCTATCTACATTCTTCAGGGATAATTGTTCAACTGAGTGGACGGTGAAACATATGCTTGAACATGAGGAGAAGATTGTATTAACAATTTGCAAGTTAGAGAAAATATTTTCACCGGGCTTCTTCGACAGCATGGAGCATCTACCGATTCATCTAGCATACGAAGCCCGTGTTGGTGCATCTGTTCATTATCGATGAATGTACCCATTTGAAAGATAAATAAAAATCGATATAATTTAAGTGGAATTTAAGTGGATTTTATAATTCATTGTTAATTCTCAAGATAATTTGTCTCTCTAGGTATCTACACCATCTAAAGAAGAAAGTTGGAAACAAGGCTTATATAGAGGCTTCGATATGCGAAGTATATCTTATCAAGGAGGTATTAAACTTTTGCTCCATTTATTTCGATACTCATATACAAAAAAATCGAAATAGACCTCAAAGGAATGACAAAAACGTTGAGGATGGAGGTATATTCAATGTAATGGACAAGCCTATTGGGGCTAGTAAGAAACGGTGGTTGACTGACGGTGATGTTAGGGTTATATACTAAAAGCATCACTTTTGTAGTAACCTTATTTTCTTAAATTTTGAATAAGAATCATATGGAAAATGTTTGCATATTGTATTTGTTGCAAGTGTTAATGCAAATGTCTGATATTCTATATTGTAGATAATATGGTGTATGGTGTCACACAGAAGATCATATTATCAGATCCCTATGGAATATATGAATAGTTCACAACCTAGATGGACTTGAACAATCTATTGGAAAGGTTCTAGTATAATATGGTATTAGTCTATCTTCACTATAGTTTTATACTAGTACACTTTGTGTATATTGAATAGGACCACTTGAGGTTGTTCTCTTTATACTGACTATACAAGAGAACAAACACCACTGTTATTATGGATGCTTGTGCTATTAATCCGGATATAATAACAGACATGTATATGCAGTATGCATTACTTTGACTCATGAAAGAGTGAGATTCATTACGGGTCAACAACCTCTATGAATTGGGTAATAACATTGTATGTATGATGGGCTGTTGATTATAAATGCAATCCACATCTTGATACATCCGGTTGATGATGTCCCCTTAAGGAGCTCATAAGGATTGTCATGTAAACCCTGCAGGTGGATTATATCTGACATGAAAAATAAAGTTGAGCAGTACCACTTAAAGATAAAAAATGTCAAATCAATATAGTTGTTAGTAACTTAATTTGATCAACGGATATTCGATATCTTAACATGGGGAGACAAACGAACATATAATAAAAGGAGCCCACAAACATAATCTGGGATTAGGGTGGTAGTGCAACAATAGCTCATTAGTGGACCGAGCTATTGTTAATGGGCCTGGATTGTGTGTTCGGGCTGAACACGGGATATCCAGATCCGTTAGGAGGCCTAACTCTAATTTTTTTTCATGGTCCCTGCCGTAGCCTATATATATCCTCTATTCTCTGACCTGCATGGGCCACCACTAAAACCTTGTCATGCCCCAGAACCAGAATACTGGAGAGCGGGGGAATGACTCAGCCAGCTACGTATTACGGGTAGATGAATACCGTATAATACGATCAATGCTGTCTAACCAGACGAGGGGGTGCATACTACATAAAGGTCTTACTATGGTCATTACACATCTATTGTCTCAATCATTCAATCAAGGAAACAGAAATAGAGAACATGTAAGATAAAGCAGTAAGGCGTCCCAAACGCTCAGTCAAAATGTTCTTGAGATCTGGCTTTACAAAATATAGCCAGATGGTATAGTAAGTATACACAATTGTTATCAGCTGCAGTCTGACTTAATTACAATTATGTAAAAGTAAGTACAAGACGATCCGACCAACATGTCGGTGCCAAACGGCTAAGTATAAAGGTAAATAACAAAACGAGCGGTGAAGTAAGGAACCCACTCGAGTCCTCCTGCAATCATGCCTCTAGTATTGACCATCTTGGAGGTAGAAGTACGCTGGATCCTCGGGAACCGGCTCTAAATCTAGCCATGCAAAACCAGAGAGGTTAGACCTCTAATAGCAAGTACCACAAGGAAGGACGATATGAAGGACATAAACCAGTACGTAAAAGAATATAATAATAGATCTCTGCTTGCTACTAGGATTTACATCACATCACGACACTTCGAACCAACCTCCCAACCAAACAAGGACAGAAGTTGGCCCGTCATGTCCTGACATTCTGATTATCCCAGTTAGGTAACAGAGTAGTACAGTACACAAACAAATCATCTTGAACGGCCAATCAAATTCTACGGCTTGCTATTGTGAGTCCCAAGTTATCCTGGAATAATGCAATAAAGGTTCCTCAGTTCTTACTATGTGCGAGCAAGGCTAGTTTATCCAGTCAATCATGTGCGCCATGCATGAATTAGACGAGTCCTAGCAGGACGCCCGTCAATATATAATATACAATAATAATAAAAGCAGATACTGTTTCCTGCCCGTGTGGCAGATTTACAGTATCTGTGGGAACTAGCCGGCCCGTCGGGTACTACTCGTCCCAAGGGGGCTGCCATGTAAGAACTCGGGAATCCATTCTCTCCATGCAATCATTATTTTATTTAACTTAATAGTCCCTACGTTGAGTGAAATCCCATGCCGTGGATCATGGTCATTCAAATGAGTACTTTCGTACGAGGTACGATATGCACAACTCTACAACGATACCAGTGCGGTTAGATTGCAGGTCTTACATAGCGTAATGCAACAATCAAATCTAACCACGGTAATCATGCCTTGACCATAAGATACACATACTTCTTTTGTAGAAAATAAATAAATAGATAAATAAATAAATAAATAGATTGAAGCCTGCATGTGCATGTATGTCAATATTTCGGGATCAGCCAGTCGATTTGCAATAGTTCATAACATGAACGTGTCTCATTCATTCATTTTAAATAAGACGACTAGCCAGTCTCTTAGTTCCAACTAGGAACGCATGATCAATTAGTCAAATAACCATCGTCATTAATGGTAACAAGGCATGAAAGTCATTTATCATCAAATAGGGTCGAGTCTATAACTCTCGAGGTCAAGTTCTAGTCATACTGGATATCCATGGATCAATCAGGACACAAGAATTATCATGCCATCATTAAATGAATATGTTGAGGAATAAATAAAAACACCCCGGTCAGGAAGTCACGCCAACAAATCTATGCTAAGGCCAAAGGTCACGCAAGAAGTCTATGCTTAAGACCAACAAGTCACACTAAGTCTAGCTGGGGTGAGCGTGGAAAATGGGCGTGAACAGTGAGCGTAAAAAGTGATACACGCTGGCGAGCGTGAGCGTAAAAAGTCACGCAAGCAAGCACAGCGTAAGCGTGAAGGGAAAATCCACGCACGCACAAGAGAGCGTGACTAAAAATCCACGCACTCATGGAAGTGTGCGTGACTAAAAATACACGCAGACTCGTGGATGTGTGAGTGACTAAAAAAATACACGCACGCACAGAGTGAGCGTAACTAAAATACACGCACGCACACACAGTATGAACGTAACTCGAAAGTCACGCAGACACGCACAGTGTGAACGTAACTCAAAAGTTACGCACGCATGTAAAGACATGAGCGTGACTAAAAAGTTACGCACGCATGTAAAGACATGAGCGTGACTAAAAATACACGCAAACACGTAAAGACGTGTGCGTGACTGGGCTGATGTTTACGAGAGCACGTAAGAACGTGTGCGTGAAACATCTCCCAAACTCCAAGTTCCATGGAGCCTTCGCTCCAGTGCCAGAAATACACGCTAAGTTGGTGGACCAAGAACCCATGAACAGCCGAAATACTATAACTTAGATCTAAAGAAAACCAGCCGTAGAAATCAAAAATGCTAAGAACTAATCTCTCTTGGAATCATGAGAGGAAGGCAAATGAACCATAAAAATGGGTGATTGAGAAGCAAGTTTGCACTTGCCTACTGCTGCTGCTGGTTAGGTGGTGGGGAGTAATGAGAGGAAGAAGAAGAAGAAGTAATGGTGAGAATGAAGTAATGAGGAGAGAGAAAGAGATGGAAGCTTTAAATAGGAAGGGTGGGGTGTTGGGCCGGGTTTAAGGGGGTCCAGCAAACCGAAACCCAATAACACTAAAGCAGCAAATAAAATGCAGGTAATAAAATTGCAGAAATATAATTGCAGAAATAAAATTTACAGGAAATTAATTAACATGAAAATTTAAGAGCAGATAATTAATTAACATGAAACTAAAGGAATTTAAATACAGAATAATACATGATAAATACTAAATAAATACACATGAGTTGTACATGTATAAAAATACGCATTCTGGGAACGGGGAGTGACATCTCTACCCACCTTAGAAAAAATTTCGTCCTCGGAATTTCAAATCCAAGCAGGATAGAAACATCGGGGCTAAACTAATACAAGCAATTCTAGTGATCAAGCAATTCTAGTGAACAAGCAATTCTAGTGAACAAGCAATTCTAGTGAACAAGCAATTTGTTTTTACCATATCAAAAGCAAGTACTATATATGTAAATCCATCAATCTACGATATCAAGTAGCTCTACCCATAAAGCGATAAGCATGAGAAATCAAGACAATCAAGGTATACAGAAAGAAATATACCTTGTGAGTCAAACAGGTGTGGATACCGTGATCGGATATCATCCTCACGTTCCCACGTTGACTCTCCCAAGGAGTGATGACCCCAAGGAACACGGACAAGACTAATTGTTCGGTTCTTGAGTATCTTCTCTCTTCGGTCCAAAATGGACACAGGCTGTTCCTCGTAAGACAGGTTGGTACCAACAACCAGCTCAGAGTGATCGAGGACATGGCTTGGGTCCGATACATACCTACGTAATTGAGATATATGAAACACGTCATGCACCTCTCGTAACGAAGGTGGAAGGGATAAACGATAAGCTACATCGCCTATCCGATCAAGGATAACAAATGGGCCCACGTACCGCGGACTCAATTTCCCGCGAACGCCAAATCTAATGACCCCACGAGTAGGTGAGATCCGCAAGAATACGTGGTCCCCAACAGAGAGTTCTAACGGCCTACGATGTTGGTCTGCCCAATGACGATGCCGATGCCGATCCTGCGCAACTCGAAGTCGCTCTCTAATTCCCTTAATCACTTCAACCGTCTGAACAATCATTTCTGGGCCTAATATCTTCCTCTCCCCGATATCATCCCATGCAAGCGGTGACCTGCACTTCTTACCATATAGTGCTTCAAATGGCGTCATCTGGATACTGGCTTGATAACTATTGTTGTATGAGAACTCGACCAAGTGCAGGTGACTCTCCCAAGACCCTCTAAAATCTAGAGTGCAAGCTCGTAACGTATCCTCTAAAGTCTGAATTATCCTTTCTGATTGCCCATCCGTCTGTGGATGGTAAGCCGTGCTAAATCTTAACTTGGTACCCAGACTATGATGTAAGCTCTTCCAGAAGTGTGATGTAAAGCGGGTATCTCGATCCGACACAATACTGACAGGGACTCCATGCTGCCTGACTATCTGTTGCATATACAACTCTGCCAACTTTTCTGTAGATTGCCCTACTCTGAAAGAAAGAAAGTGCGCTACCTTCGTAAGTCGGTCCACTATTACCCAAATAGCATCCTTACCACTTGGTGATCTCGGTAAACCGGTCACAAAGTCCATTGTAATATGCTCCCATTTCCATTCCAGAATAGAAAGCGGTTGCAATAACCCAGCTGGCCTCTGCTGTTCTGCCTTCACCTGCTGACATACCAAGCAACGGGAAACAAATCTAGCTATTTCTCTCTTCATTCCGTTCCACCAAAAATGTTGCTTGATATCTTGGTACATCTTGGTCCCACCAGGGTAAACAGAATACTGGGAACTGTGAGCTTCTGCCATGACCTCCTATCTGATATCTCCACTAGGCACACATAGACGTGATCCAAACCTAAGTGTACCATCTTCATGAATCCTCATCTCCTTCCTGAGTCCTGACTCACATTCTGTCCTAAGCTTCTGAATCCTTGGGTCTTGTGCCTGAGCTGCCTTGATCCTGTTTACTAAGTCAGATTGAACTTGCAGACTAGTTAGAACTCCTACATCACTAGGAAGTATAACTTCGATGCCCATCTCCTGAAGGTCTTCTAAGATGTGCTTCTGTGTTGTCAACATAAATGTGCCGCCTCTCCTGCTAAGAGCGTCCGCTACTACATTAGCCTTGCCTGGATGATACTGAAGCTCCACGTCATAATCCTTAATCAACTCCAACCACCTTCTCTGTCTCATGTTCAATTCCTTCTGAGTAAAGATGTACTTCAGACTTTTATGATCTGTGTACATCTCCACTCGGTCACCATATAAGTAATGCCTCCATAGCTTCAGAGCAAACACTACTGTCGCCAACTCTAAATCATGAGTTGGGTAATTCTTCTCGTGGTCCCGAAGCTGCCTAGATGCATATGCTATCACCTTTCCATGTTGCATAAGGACACATCCAAGTCCCTTACCTGACGCATCACAATATATTGTAAAACCTCCGGGTCCAACTGGCAATGTAAGAATAGGTGCTGATATCAACTTCTGCTTCAAAGTCTCGAATGTTGCCTGATATTCTGCCGACCAAACGAATGGTACATCCTTCCGGGTCAAGCGGGTCATGGGTGCTGAAAGCCTTGCAAAGTCTGACACAAACCTTCTGTAATACCCTGCCAACCCCAAGAAACTTCGTACATCTGCTACGGTCTTGGGTACTGGCCAACTCTCTATTGCTTCTACCTTTTTGGGATCTACTGCTACTCCAGCTTCTGAGATGATGTGACCCAAAAATGAAATGTGATCCGACCAAAACTCACACTTGCTGAGCTTGGCATACAACTGGTTCTCTCTCAGAACCTGCAACACTTTCCTGAGGTGGTCTTCATGCTCCTCTTCACTAGCAGAGTATACGAGAATGTCGTCAAGAAACACAACGACAAACTGGTCTAAATATGGCATAAAGATACGATTCATCAAATCCATGAATATTGCTGGAGCATTGGTCAAACCAAACGGCATTACTAAGAATTCGTAATGCCCATACTTCGACCTGAATGCTGTCTTGGGAATGTCTTCCTTCCGAACCCTCACCTGATGGTACCCTGAACGAAGATCTATCTTGGAGAAAACTCTAGCCTTGCTCAACTGATCAAATAAGTCATCGATCCTGGGTAATGGGTACTTGTTCTTCATTGTTGCCGCGTTAAGCTTCCTGTAGTCAATGCATAATCTGGATGACCCATCCTTCTTCCCCACAAGTACCACTGGTGCTGCCCACGGTGATACGCTAGCTTGGATGAACTTCTTCTCCTTCAATTCCTCTATGTGCTCATATACCTTGGCCTGCTCTGAATCCGCCATTCTGTAAACCCGATCTGATATCGGTTTAGTTCCTGGTGCCAATTCTATACTGAACTCAATATCTCTAACCGGTGGTAGACCTGGAAGTTCTTCAGGAAATACGTCGAGAAATTCTTCAACTACCTTCGGAATCTGAACTTCCTCCATTGCCGTCACTACTCCCTGCTCTTGCTGAGTTGCCTCTGATCTGACTAAGGTAAATCTCTTTATGCCTGGAATATCAAAAGATACACTCCCACTACGACAATCTATTGTCGCATGACTGTCTTTCAGCCAGTCCATGCCTAAGATAACGTCGAAATTTCCCACAGAAAATTCTATCAACCGGGCAGGTAAAGAATGCCCGCAAACTACAACGCTACATGCTAAAATAACTCTACTAACTCCTACGAGCCCATTACCAGTGAGTATATTCAACCTCCCTGGCAATGCCTCGAACTCCATTCCTAGTCGTGTCGCAAATTGTGCAGATATAAATGAATAGGATGCTCCCGAATCAAACAATGCTACTGCGGGATATGAGGCGACGAGAATGTTACCTGCCACAACATCTTCTGATGCCAATGCCTCTTCCAAGGACAAAGTGAATGCCTGCCCTCGACCTCCTTGCTGATTTCCATGCTGCGGCCTAGCCTGATGCTGCTGCTGGCCCCTGCCTTGATGATGCTGGAGTGGTCTATGCTGGTGTTGCTGCATCGGCGGTCCCTGCTGCCGAAACATCTGAGCCTGCGGTACTAACGGACGCTGTGCCAACGGCCTTACTGCCACTGTTGGTCCTCGATACTGGCCTACCCCTGGTGCTGGCAGAGCAAGAAACTGTTGCCCTGGTCCTCCTGACCTCGAATTCATGGGACATGTGGTAACCCGATGGTCTGGATTTCCACATATCAGACATAGTCCATTCAATGTCCGACACACATCTCTAGTGTGTCCCATCTTCCTACAATAAGTGCAGCCCGTCGGGGGTTGCTGGTTCTTCCTCTGTTGCTGTTGCTGCTGCTGCCTGGGTGGTGCTGACCCTCGTATCGCCACATCGTGGATACGAATGCCAGCGGATGGTGCTGTTGTTCGGGGCGCTGCTCCCCCTCCTTCTTCAATCTGACTGTGGGATCTCTTCTGACCCCCAGTCCTTGTCGCAAGCCTCTGAATGGTGATCTCATGCCTTCGAGTCGTCGTCAATATCTCCTCAAAAGTTTGGTAATTGTGCCCTTCTATCAATTGCAAGAGCTCAAGATGAAACCCTAGCTGAAACCTCATGGCCCTCTGGCGCTCCGTTGCTACCATCTCTGGGGCGAATCTACTCAATCTGCAGAACTCCGCTGCATAAGCATCTACAGTCTTGCCGGCCTGCCTGAGGTTGATAAATTTCTGTTGTAGCTCAAGCTGCGCCACAACTCCATAGTACTTGGTCTTGAATCTTGTAGTGAAATCGTCCCAAGCCATAGGACGTCTGATGCCTACTTTTTCTGATTCCCACCAATCACGTGCGAGATCCTGAAGTAACAACTTCACTAGATCCACACGTTCTGCTGTCGGTACCTTAGCTGCTGTCAGAATAGCCTCCATATCCTTAAGCCATGCATCCGCTGAAATGGCATCCTCCGTGCCCTCGAAACGACGGAGGTTGTACTTGCAAAACCTGGCTGATGCTCCTGAATCAGCCCTCACTCCTCTTTCTAAAGCCGTCTGCAATCCTTGGTTGAGCAACACATTCTGCTATTGTAGCTGAGTGTGCATGCGCTGCTGGGCCAACATCTGATGTTGCTGAGCAGCCATCATTCCTCTCATGATCTCCAGAAGGGCTGGTGTGTCCACTTCCACAGGGGTAGGTGGAACTATGGGTGGGTCTGGAATATCTGGATACTGCGGTCCAACCGCTGGTTCTACTATCACTTCTTCCTGGATAGCCTCCTGAGGTGAGACTGGCCCTGGTTGCTGACTATCCTGGTCAGGTTGTCCTTGTTGCCTTTGTTGTTGCTGCCCAGCTCTGACCGCTGCGGACGAAGTGCCCCTAAGAAAAGGGACAAGAGAACAATCAAACGACCGGACATGAAGGATTAATGAAGTCAAAGGATACCGGAATGTCAAGCAAGGGTTGAGAATAATGAATCAGGAGATCAAGAGGAAACATGTGTGATTGAGACATCCTATAAATCAAAATACCCCACAAGTCTGAAATCAGACCAGCATGGGCCACCATTAAAACCTTGTCACGCCCCAGAACCAGAATACTGGAGAGCGGGGGAATGACTCAGCCAGCTACGTATTACGGGTAGATGAATACCGTATAATACGATCAATACTGTCTAACCAGACGAGGGGGTGCATACTACATAAAGGTCTTACTATGGTCATTACACATCTATTGTCTCAATCATTCAATCAAGGAAACAGAAATAGAGAACATGTAAGATAAAGCAGTAAGGCGTCCCAAACGCTCAGTCAAAATGTTCTTGAGATCTGGCTTTACAAATATAGCCAGATGGTATAGCAAGTATACACAATTGTTATCAGCTGCAGTCTGACTTAATTACAATTATGTAAAAGTAAGTACAAGACGATCCGACCAACATGTCGGTGCCAAACGGCTAAGTATAAAGGTAAATAACAAAACGAGCGGTGAAGTAAGGAACCCACTCGAGTCCTCCTGCAATTATGCCTCTAGTATTGACCATCTTGGAGGTAGAAGTACGCTGGATCCTCGGAAACCGGCTCTAAATCTGGCCATGCAAAACCAGAGAGGTTAGACCTCTAATAGCAAGTACCACAAGGAAGGACGATATGAAGGACATAAACCAGTAAGTAAAAGAATATAATAATAGATCTCTGCTTGCTACTAGGATTCACATCACATCACGACACTTCGAACCAACCTCCTAACCAAACAAGGACAGAAGTTGGCCCGTCATGTCCTGACATTCTGATTATCCCAGTTAGGTAACAGAGTAGTACAGTACACAAACAAATCATCTTGAACGGCCAATCAAATTCTACGGCTTGCTATTGTGAGTCCCAAGTTATCCTGGAATAATGCAATAAAGGTTCCTCAGTTCTTACTATGTGCGAGCAAGGCTAGTTTATCCAGTCAATCATGTGCGCCATGCATGAATTAGACGAGTCCTAGCAGGACGCCCGTCAATATACAATATACAATAATAATAAAAGCAGATAGTGTTCCCTGCCGTGTGGCAGATTTACAGTATCTGTGGAAACTAGCCGGCCCGTCGGGTACTACTCGTCCCAAGGGGGCTGCCATGTAAGAACTCGGGAATCCATTCTCTCCATGCAATCATTATTTTATTTAACTTAATAGTCCCTACGTTGAGTGAAATCCCATGCCGTGGATCATGGTCATTCAAATGAGTACTTTCGTACGGGGTACGATATGCACAACTCTACAACGATACCAGTGCGGTTAGGTTGCAAGTCTTACATAGCGTAATGCAACAATCAAATCTAACCACGGTAATCATGCCTTGACCATAAGATACACATGCTTCTTTTGTAGGAAATAAATAAGTAGATAAATAAATAAATAAATAGATTGAAGCATGTATGTGCATGTATGTCAATATTTCGGGATCAGCCAGTCGATTTACAATAGTTCATAACATGAACGTGTCTCATTCATTCATTTTAAATAAGACGACTAGCCAGCCTCTTAGTTCCAACTAGGAATGCATGATCAATTAGTTAAATAACCATCGTCATTAATGGTGACAAGGCATGAAAGTCATTTATTATCAAATAGGGTCGAGTCTATAACTCTCGAGGTCAAGTTCTAGTCATACTGGGTATCCATGGATCAATCAGGACACAAGGCACATTTTACATAATAATCCATTTTAACAAATTTAACATATCATGATTTATCAAGAAATTCACGCAAAAAGGCGTAAGGATATAATAGAAGAATTATCATGCCATCATTAAATGAATATGTTGAGGAATAAATAAAAACACCCAGGTCAGGAAGTCACGCCAACAAATCTATGCTAAGGCCAAAGGTCACGCAAGAAGTCTATGCTTAAGACCAACAAGTCACGCTAAGTCTAGCTGGGGTGAGCGTGGAAAATGGGCGTGAACAGTGAGCGTGAAAAGTGATACACGCTGGCGAGCGTGAGCGTAAAAAGTCACGCAAGCAAGCACAGCGTGAGCATGAAGGGAAAATCCACGCACGCACAAGAGAGCGTGACTAAAAATTCACGCACTCATGGAAGTGTGCGTGACTAAAAATATACGCAGACTCGTGGATGTGTGCGTGACTAAAAAAATACACGCACGCACAGAGTGAGCGTGACTAAAATACACGCACGCACACACAGTGTGAACGTAACTCAAAAGTCACGCAGACACGCACAGTGTGAACGTAACTCAAAAGTTACGCACGCATGTAAAGACATGAGCGTGACTAAAAAGTTACGCACGCATGTAAAGACATGAGCGTGACTAAAAATACATGCAAATACATAAAGACGTGTACGTGACTGGGCTGATGTTTACGAGAGCACGTAAGAACGTGTGCGTGAAACATCTCCCAAACTCCAAGTTCCATGGAGCCTTCGCTCCAGTGCCAGAAATACACGCTAAGTTGGTGGACCAAGAACCCATGAACAGCCGAAATACTATAACTTAGATCTAAAGAAAACCAGCCGTAGAAATCAAAAATGCTAAGAACTAATCTCTCTTGGAATCATGAGAGAAAGGCAAATGAACCATAAAAATGGGTGATTGAGAAGCAAGTTTGCACTTGCCTACTGCTGCTGCTGGTTAGGTGGTGGGGAGTAATGAGAGGAAGAAGAAGAAGTAATGGTGAGAATGAAGTAATGAGGAGAGAGAAAGAGATGGAAGCTTTAAATAGGAAGGGTGGGGTGTTGGGCCGGGTTTAAGGGGGTCCAGCAAACCGAAACCCAATAACACTAAAGCAGCAAATAAAATGCAGGTAATAAAATTGCAGAAATATAATTGCAGAAATAAAATTTGCAGAAAATTAATTAACATGAAAATTTAAGAGCAGATAATTAATTAACATAAAACTAAAGGAATTTAAATACAGAATAATACATGATAAATACTAAATAAATACACATGAGTTGTACATGTATAAAAATACGCATTCTGGGAACGGGGAGTGACAGTTGCCAAGAAGAAGAAAAGGTTGGGAGATCGTCGCCCACACGACGTCCAACTCGAGGAAGAAATATGTGCAGAAGATCTTTGGGTTGTCCGGTCGAGATTGCCAGGAACTACTTGTCTTTTTCCCACTGCAAGTATAATTCATGAACCCTAGTTTCTGCCTATGAAGGTTAGAACACGTATTAAATCTGTTTAACTTTCGATCGATCAATATGCACACCAAAGTAAGAGTCCTGGGAATCCCCAGTTCCATTAATTGGTACCAGAGCCACTTTGGATCTGTATATTGATTGATACGTCCATGTTGTCCAATAAAACTAGCGTTGTGTAATAGTCGGTAGATGTAGATCTGTTCTAATACAGTTTTGTAGGCATCTTAGATCCAACTATTATGGTCCAATGCTTATTTTTTTCTGATTGTTTTAAACCACGAACATGTCGTGGATGCTGTTGTTGCTGTAGATGTAATTAAAATCACGAGGGTTGATCGTGCTTATAATTTTATTTTTCAATCTAGATTATTTTTTATCAATCGTGATGGCGGTGGTGGATGTTTCTGATGTTGAACGAGATGCTGGTTTTAAGCAGTCCAGAGACAGATAGATGATTTTCGATGAAGGAATCGACAGCAAAAACCTAAAAAATAAAGAAAATCGGGGCGTTGCCCTGAACCCTGTGAACTGACCGGGCAGGTCGAACCTCGAATAGATCTGCGCAGTGCCAGATTTTGGATTCGGATAGTTGAGGACGGAGCAGGAAAGATGACCATAATAGTTGGATATTTTTCTCTTATTTGTTGTCATTTTGCTTTCTCTGATTATGTATGTTTATTATTGTGTGGATGTTTTTTTTTGAAAAACTAAGCCTACATTAATAATGTACAACATGGACATAATATCAACTAGCAGAAAAACCCTCATTGTTAAATAACTAAGTGGGAGAGGATATTTATTTAGTATAAATCCTATGGTCTCTATTACTGGTTTGTAGGTGATGTAATTATACTTGCGCGTTGGCTTTAGTGCCTTCCTCTATATCGGATGAGTATAATTATGGATCCCCAGTACAAACTTCCTTAGGAATAATTGTAGAAAGTTATCTAGTATGTGTTCACTTTTCCATCTGAAGGAACTCATTACAAAGTAATGGACTTAGTATTAAGTAATGGTATACACTTAGATACAAATAATGGTATCCTCCCTATCGGAGTCACTGCTATTATTTGTATGACCAGAGCAAGACCAACATATTAATTTTATTTGTCATAAAGTTATGTTGACATGATAGTAAAATTAATAGGTAGTACCTACTTGAACAAAGTTGAATTTGTATACATCCACACTATCGTGGCATGCTAAATTCATGATGTTCAAGGTGTTGGTAAATTTCTTATTATTGTTTTGAGGGAATCAATATTTAATTAATTCAAAAAGTTTTTGCCCTACATAATTTTTATTTATAATATGATTCTCAAGATTTTAAAAGTGGGTTCTTTTAGTCCACTTATAGTGATTCTTAAAGAAAATAAACTTATTGGACCTAATTATATTGACTGGAAACGTAATCTGGACATTGTCTTGACTGCTGAGGAGTATAAATATGTACTTGTTGAGGATTGCCCACCTAAGCCTGATGCTAACTCTGATGAAGAGGTCAAAGAGGCTTTTAAGAAATGGAAAAAGGCAGACGGGATGGCACGGTGTTACATTCTGGCATCTATGTCAAATGTACTGCAACATCAGCATCAGGCCATGGCCACGGCTTATGACATGATGTATAACCTCAAGGAACTCTTCGGACATCATAGTAGAGCAGCTAGGTAGTTTGCTATGAAGTGTTTGATGAATACAAAAATGGCTGAGGATACACCACTAAGGGATCATGTTCTTAAGATGATGGGTCATCTGAATGAGATGGAGATCCTTGGAGCTAAAATCGATGGGTTATCCCAGGTCGATATCATTCTCGGGACTCTGCCTAAAAGTTTTGACAATTTCTACATTAATTACAATATGAACAAAAGATTGTATAGTTTGGCAGAACTTGCAAAAGAGCTACATGATGCTGAATCTCTCTTTAGGCAGAGTGATCATATTTTTGTTTCTAAAATGGCTTCTACTTCTAAGTCAAAAGGTGGTAAGAAGAAGAATAACATTCAGAAACAGGAAAACTCAGCAAAGAAGGGCATGGGACCTCAAGGCGCTGTAAAAAAGCTGAAAGGCAAATGTTTCAAGTGTAAAGGGTCGGGACATTGGAAGAGTGACTGTCCACTTCTCAAACAAGGGAACAAAGAAGGTATATCTCATTTACTAGTAGTTGATACATGTCTAGCGGTGTTATCTACCGGTACCTGGTGTGTAGATACAAGAGCCACTAATTATGTCTGCAATACATTGCAGGGGTTCCAGGAAACTAGGCAGCTCAGTGATGGAGAGATATGCTTGTTCATGGGTGACGCTACAAAAGTAGCGTTCGTTGCATTATGAGATGTTACTTTATCTTTTGGCAGAAATAAATCTTTAACATTGAGAGATTGTCTTTATGCACCTTCACTTACAAGGAATTTAATTTATGTTTCTATGTTAGTTAAGGATGGATATTCAGTTTATTTTAATGACAATATTGTTATTAGAAAGAATAAACATTTTATTTGTTCTGATGCATTAGTTGATAATATATATGTCATTAATCCTGTTTCGCCCATAATGTAACTTATGGAAATGAATAATATGCCATCTAACTTAAATAAGAGAAAGGAACCTTCTTGAATAAACTAAACATATCTTTGGCACTTGCGGCTGGGGCATATTAACCTAAGAAGGATTCAAAGACTGGTTGAAGATGGACCTTTAAGTTCTTTGGAAGTAGAGGCACTACCAGTCTGTGAATCATGCTTGGAAGGTAAAATGACCAAAAGGCCTTTTACGGCAAAGGGGTATAAGGCCAAAGATGTGTTGGAATTAGTTTATTCTGATTTATGTGGACCCATGACTATCCAAGCTAGAGGTGGCTTTGAATATTTTTTCACATTTATTGACGATTATTCAAGTTATGGATACGTTTATTTGATGCGCCGTAAGTCTGAGTGCTTTGAGAAACTCAAAGAGTACAAGGCTGAAACGGAAAAACGTCATAGAAAATGTATCAAGTCATTACGATCATATCGTGGTGGCGAGTACCTCTTTAGAGAGTTTAGAGATTATTTATCAGAGGTTAGGATTACATCCCAATTGACTACACCTGGAACGCCCCAGCAGAATGGTGTAGCCGAAAGAAGGAATATAACTCTTATGGAGATGGTTAGATTGTTGATGAGTTATTTGAATTTACCAGATTCGTTTTGGGGATATGCCTTAGAGACTGCAGCTTATATTTTGAACTTGGTTCCTTCTAAGTTAGTACCTCTTACTCCCACAGAGCTATGGATTGGGTGTAAGCTTAGTCTGAAACATGTTCGAATTTGGGGCAGTCCAGCACATGTGCTGAATGGGAAAGCAGATAAGTTAGAATCTCGTACAGAAGTACGCTTGTTTATAGGCTATCCAAGAGGAACGAAAGGAGGTTTATTTTATAGTCCTAAGGATCAGAAGGTCATTGTTAGCACCAATGCCCGATTCTTAGAGGAAGACTATATGATGAACCATAAACCCACAAGTAGTGTTGTTCTATAAGAACTGAGATGTGAGACACCAAGTACTTCAGTACCAACAATACAAGAGGATGAACCACAATTAACTGCACAACGTGTCACAAATGTTATACCACAACCGATAGTGCCTCGTCGTAGTGGGAGAGTTGTGATACAACATGATAAATATAAGTTCTTGGGAGAGTCGTCAGACTTCGTCCCTAGGAAACAAGATTTTGATCCCTGTACCTACAACGAAGCACTCCAAGATAAAGATATAGAGTCTTGGCAAAAAGCAATGATATCTGAAATAGAATCTATGGATTCCAATTAAGTCTGGGAGCTTGTAGAACCACCCGTTGGTGTAAAAGCCATTGGATACAAGTGAGTATATAAAAGAAAAAGAGGATCAGACGGTAAGGTTGAAACCTTTAAAGCTCGGCTTGTTGCAAAAGGTTTTACTCAAAGAGAGGGTATCGATTATGAGGAAACCTTTTCTCTAGTAGCCATGCTTAAGTCTATCCGGATTCTTTTATCTATTGTAGATATCTCGATTATGAGATTTGGCAAATGGATGTCAAGACAGCTCTCCTTAATGGAAGTCTTGAGGAAGACATCTATATGAAGCAACCAGACGGGTTCATTGAAAAGGGCCAAGAATATCTTGTTTGTAAGCTCAAGAAGTCCATTTATGGACTTAAGCAAGCTTCCAGATCTTGGAATATATATTTTGATCAGGTGATAAAATCCTATGGATTTGATCAATATCAGGATGAATCATGTGTATACAGAAAGTGTGACAAAAACGTGGTGGTGTTCTTAGTACTTATGTGGATGATATCTTGCTCATTGGAAACAATGTGAAGGTGTTTCTGATGTAAGGGTATGGTTATCCAAACAGTTTGATATGAAGGACTTGGGAGAAGTAGGTCACATCCTTGGGATCAAAGTTCTATGAGATCGTAAGAAAGGATGTTGGGCTTATTCGAAGCTTCCTATATCAATACTGAACTAACTGGTTTTAGTATGCAAAATTCTAAGAAAGGTTTCTTACCTTTTATACATGGAATTACTCTATCAAAGGTGCAATGTCTGAGGACACCTAAAGAGATAGAGAACATGAAAGCAGTTCCTTATGCTTCAACAGTAGGAAGCTTAATGTATGTAATGCTATGTACGAGACCAGACATCTACTTTGCCGTAGGCATGGTCAGTAGATATCACTCTAACCCAGGACAAGAGCACTGGACTGCCGTAAAGCATAATTTGAAGTTCCTGAAAAGGACTAAAGAGTATATGCTAGTTTACCAGGCAGATAGTTTAGTTCCCTTGGGGTATAACAGACTCAGATTTTCAGTCAAATAGGGATTCTAGGAAATCTACCTCAGGTTATGTGTTTACTTTGGGAGGTGGAGCCATTGTGTGGAGGAGTATCAAGCAAAAATGTATTGCTAATTTCAATATGGAAGCCGAGTATGTGGCAGCCTCTGAGGCAGCCAAAGAAGTGGTTTAGCTCAGAAACTTTCTGTTGGACTTGGATGTGGTACCTAGTTTGCCTAAGTATATTACACTTTATTGTGATAATAGTGGTGCAGTTGCAAACTCGAAGGAACCATGAGCCCAGAAGACAGGTAAACACATTGATCGCAAGTACCACCTGATACAAGATTTCGTAAAGAAAGAAAAAGTTGTTGTGATCAAGATAGCATCAGCCGACAACCTAGCTGATCCTTTTACAAAGAGCTTACCAGCTAAGGCTTTTGATAGTCATGTTGAGGGAATGGGAGTCAGATGTGTAGCAATATGGCTTTAAGTATAAGTGGGAGATTTGTAACAGTATATTAAAAAGCAATGCTTTGAGCATAAGTGGGAGATTGTTAGGGTTATATACAAAAAGCATCACTTTTGTAGTAACCTTATTTCCTTAAATTTTGAATGAGAATCATATGGACAAATGTTTGCATATTGTATTTGTTGCAAGTGTTAATACAAATGTCTGATATTCTATATCGTAGATAATATGGTGTCTGGTGTCACACAGAAGATCATATTATCAGTTTCCTATGGAATATATAAATAGTTCACAACATAGATGGACTTGGACAATCTATTGGAAAGGTTGTAGTGTAATCTGGTATTAGTCTATCTTGACTATAGGTTTATACTAGTGCACTTTGTGTGTATTGAACAGGACCACTTGAGGTTGTTCTCTTTGTACTGACTACATAAGAGAACAAATACCTCAGTTATTATGGATGCTTGTGCTCTTAATCCGGATATAATAACAGACATTGTATATACAGTGTGCATTACTTTGACTCATGAAAGAGTGAGATTCATTATGGGTCAACAACCTCTATGAATTGGGTAATAACATTGTATGTATGATGGGCTATTGATTATAAATGGAATCCATGTCCAAATACATCGGGTTGATGATGTCCCCTTAAGGAGCTCATAAGGATTGTCATATAAACCCTACAGGTAGATTATATCCGACATGACAAATAAAGTTAAGCGGTACTACTTAAGGATAAAAGATGTCGAATCAATATAGTTGTCAGTAACTTAATTTAATTGAAGGACATTAGATATCTTAACATTGGGAACCAAACAAGCATATAATAAAAGGAGCCCACGAACATAATTTGGGATTAGGGAGGTAGTGCAACAATAGCTCATTAGTGGACCGAGCTATTGTTAATGTGCCTGGATTGTGTATTTGGGTTGAACACGGGATATCCAGATCTGTTAGGAGGCCTAACCCTAATTTCTCTACATGGTCCCTGTCGTAGCCTATATATATCCTCTATTCTCTGGCCGCCAAATTACTGATCAGAAATCTGAAGCTTTCTCTAAATTCGTGATTCACGTAAGGAAAGAAAGAGAGGGCTGCCAAGGAGAAAAAAAGGTTGGGAGATCGTCGTCCACATGACGTCCAACTCGAGGAAGGAATACGTACAGAAGATCTTGGGGTCGTCCGGTCGAGATTTCCAGTAACTACTTGTCTTCTTTCCGCCGCAGGTATAATTCGTGAACCCTAGTTTCTGCCTATGAAGGGTTAGAACACGTATTAAATCTGTTTAACTTTCTATCCAGTAATATGCACACCAAAGTAAGGGTCCTGGGAATCTCCAGTTCCATCAGATGAATATGATGCCGCTAACCGATATGTCTTGTTAAATTATGACATACAAGAAGTGAGAGATTTGGAGAAGTAAGTGACTACACTTACACTCGTTATAATCTGTAATTTAGTGAAGTAAGTGACTACACTTATTTTTATTCTCTCTAAAAGTGTATTTAGAGATGAAGTCAAAATGAGGACACCCGATATTACCGATGAGGGACTTCAAAGAGAGGTTGATTGTACCTTTCCGTCCTGGTTTCGCAAATACGTAAGTAACTGAGATAATATGTTATGCGGCTACCATTAAAATATATGCAACAAAAACATTTAAATTATCAATATTTGTTTACAGGTTTTATGGCCTGAAATAACACTCACAAATGAGAGCATTCGTTATTTGGCTTTGGGACAGAAGAAGCATGCAAAGACTTGGCCAAGCTATGTCATTAATGGCTTCGAGTTTAAGGCAAATCAGAATGCTATAAATGCCAAATTTCTCAATGATGGCTTCAGTACCAAGGATTCTGGTGTTTGCATAAGAGGCACCATCTATGATGATGAGCCGGACTTTGACTATTATGGAGTGCTTCAAAATATTGTAGACTTACAATATACTGTCCCATACGAATATTTTGATGTTCAAATGTGAGTGGTTCGATATGACACCAAATATCGATTGGAGACTCGATAAACAATTTGGATTCGTCGATATAAATCATCGCAGGAGGTATAGAGGGTCCGACACGTTTGCGATAGCAAGTCAGGATGTTCAAGTCTACTGTACAAGCTACCCAAGATATTGTAGAGATCGATTTGACTAGTGAGCAATATACAAGATTAAATCTAGAAATATATTCAACGTTGGAGACCCAGCATACCAAGAGGACCAGATCGAAAATCTACAATACTTGGGACAACAGTCGGATACCATGGATGTTGAAGATATTATTGAGAAAAATAGAGGAAATGAAGAGGTTGATACGCAAGACTTAGCTGTCAACCAGGGGAGAAAGAGGCATCTTGTCCCAAGTATTGAGGCTGAAGAAGAAGAAGAAGAAGAAGAAGAAGAAGAAGAAGAAGAAGAAGAAGAAGAACTTGATGAGGATGAGGATACAGATGAAGTCGACGTTGAGGATGAGGATGAGGATGAAGACGAGGCCGAGGATGAGGATGAAGACGATGATTAGATTAAATATCGATATATATTAAAAATAGGTCATGGTGGTATATATATTGTATGATTTTCTACTTATTGTATGATATTTTTTACAGATGGCACTCCTAGTCCTTTTCGTTGTGGCGGCACTCGTCGCCCTGCTGGTAGTGTATATATTTTACTTTAGTTTTATATTCATTTATACTTTTATATTGTTAATTATGTTTATGTGTTCTATTTACAGGTCATGGTGGCTAGCACTCGGCGTAGTGGTGGTGCTGGTCGTGGTGCTGGTGGTGCTGGTCGTGGTGCTGGTGGTCTTGGTCATAGACGTGGTCGTGGTAGTGGTGCTGGGGGTAGTGATCGTGGTCGCCTTCAGCATTCCAGGATCTGACCCCATCTAGCGATCCCGACCCGGAGAGTACCTCGGGCACAGACTCATCCCGCCGTCGATCTATCCCGGGGCTATCGTCACCTTCGTCGAGGCCTGTGACTACATCCCCTGACGGATCTATTCCGCCAGCGGATCCACCAATTACTGTACGGTGGGCCCCGGAGTAACCCCAAACTCAGTTATATTCAGTTACTGGTGAGTACATACGCGAAGCCGTGGATCCTCCGATGCCACCAGAGAGGCCGATGGGCGAGTTCCGACGAAAGCTATGGCCCGCGGGTGAATCGTAAGTAAATTTAAGTTAATTTATTAAATTTGTTTCATTTATTCAAGTTAATAATCCAGTCCTTGCTTCTTTGTAGGTTTTTTCGTGGGATGCTGCCAGGATTCTAGGGCACATTATCCCGGATAACTACCATGGCCCCTACCTCAATTTTTCTGAGGTGCCCCTGGACTTGCAGTATGCCTGGCTCGACGAAATAAGGGTATATATATATATATATATATATATATATATATATATATATATATATATATATATATATATTTTTGTATATATATATATATATATATATATATATATATCTTGTAGTTAATTATTAATTACTCTTTAATCCACCATTTATTTAATTACGTGATAATTTAATTTTTATGTCAGAGGACGTTCTGGTAGCCCCCCATCACGAGGAGGCGATCCGTAGGACCGACAGAAGTGCCGTCGGGAAGAAGATACGGGATGCGGTGCATGACCTTCGCTCAGGGCATTCGAAGAAGGATTGGATCCGGCGGGAGTATTATGATCAGATCTTGGAGAAGATGGATACTCCTGCGTACAAGCAGAAATCGGAGAAAGCAAAGGAGAATCGATGGGCCGCGGGTCTGCATACGGAGGGATCAAGGCCCCACGCAGCGACGCGTGCAGATCTGGTGAGATACCACAAATTTATTCCACTATCTAATTCGGTACTATTAATATACGAAGTTAATTAAATTCTACGAATATTTCGTATGCAGGCCCAACGGGCGGTAAAGGAGGGAAAAGAGGCGGACTCGGTCACCATGCACGATGTATTCCAGTATACGCACAAGAGGCGAAAGGACGAGAACTTCGTCGATGAGAGGGCCAAGGAGACTGATGTAAGTACTTACGTTTATGAGATTTATGTTAGAATTATAAGTATTGTTTACTTAATTAGGTAAACTTAGGATTCAGACTATAACTTAGGGAAACATAGGATTTAGATTATAACTTAGGAAAACTTTTAGTATAAACACATTCATTGGATAGGCTGCATATCGTGAGGCCCTTAGACGGGTTCAGCCCCCTGCTGTCGAGGATGTCAGCGAAACGACACCCTCCCAGGCGTCCTCTTCTATGGCCGCTCGCTTCGATGACATGTTCGTAGATACTATCGGCAGCTTTAGGAAAGGGCGCCTCTACGGATGCGGCTCCCTGGCGTCGTTGCAGGCGTCGATTCCGAGATTTCTACCACCCCCGCCTCCTCTTCCTGCGATCCCGGTAGGCGATGATATGACACAGCTTACGATTCTGACTGAGGCGGTGTCGGACTTGCTAGAGCATATGACCACATACTATCCGTGTCCTTCTACTGCTCCCGGTTCTTGTGCTCCTGGTCCGTCTGCTCCCGATTCTTCTACTCCCGGTTCGTCTACTGCTGCTCCCGGTGCTTCGAATATTCTCAGTCCTTCTTCCGTCGGGGGTCTTTCTTTTGACCCTGCTGCCCCTCTGGTACCGTCTTCTGCTATGACGACACTCCTTGACATGATGTCGCCAGAGCAGCTATGCCAACTTTCAGGCTATGTCTTTGATACCCTGCCGGCACACATGGTGGGGGAGTATCTTTGTCGGGCGCAGCAGGGATTACCATCAGCAGACGATCCACCTCCTCCTTCTCATTGATGTTATTATATTTGAATGTTTGAAAATATTTTTTAAATGTTGAATATTTGTGAATTTTGGATATTGTCACATGGATATTGGTGAATGTTTGGGATAATGGTAGATATTTGGATATTAGTTTGTGATGGATGTTTGGATATTAATGTGTGATGTATGTTGGTTTGTACGATGTATTTGTGATAGATATTTGTATATTGGTGTGTGATGTATATTGGTTTGTTGGTTTATGTGAGGTGTGATGCATATTGTGATGTTTCGATATTTCGGATGTTGTACGAACAGGGAATGCTCTGTTTTATGCACACAAAAAATTCAAAACTTTTCTAATTAGTGACGGACTTGTGTCTACCAAGCGACGGATATTCCGTCGCTACGTCGTTGCATTAGCGACTAATTTGTGACAACCTAGCGACGGATTAACCGTCGCCAAGGTTCTGGAAACATGAAGATTTTCAGAGCATAAGCGACGGATATTCCGTCGCTAATCCGTCGCACTACCGTCGAGTATTAGCGACTATTAGCGACGGATTGGCGACGAATTTTGTGTATCAGAAACGTCTGATACGCGGTTACCGACGTATTATCGACGAACTTGTCCGTCGCTAAAAAGTAGTATCAGAAACTTTCTGATACATGATTTGACGAAAATCCGTCGGCTAGCCGTCGCTAAATGTACGATTCTTGATGAAGGCAATCTGTCGCTAAGCCGTCGAATGGCGACAGCTTAGCGACAAACTTTTTTAGCGACAGGCTATTTCCCGACGGATTTTTCCAGCCAATTTCTATCGGCAATCTGTCGCTAAGTCGATTTGCCGACACATTAGCGACGAATATGGCCATCGCTAATTTACTGTATTTTAGTAGTGTTTGCAGCTTTCCAGTGCTCTACACCTGGATTGCTCGTGAACTGACTCATCATCCCCTCGACAAAAGCTATGTCAGGTCTTGTGGCAGTAGTCGCATACATCAAACTCTCGATGAAGCTTGATTACTCCAACCGTTTGACACTTTCCTTTGGATTTGGCTTCAGTTTTTTGTCACACCTATATGGCGTATCGATCCCTGGAAGATCCTGATACCCATAACGTGTAAGCATATTCTCAATGAATGAGACTGTGACAATGCCACTTCAGTTTTAGTCCAGATGATCTTTATCCCCAGGATAACATCAGCTTCCCTTAAGTCCTTCATCCTGAACTTAGACGAGAGAAACTTTTTTGTCTCGGTGACACTTGCTATCAGTATGACGTCTACGTACAGACAAACGATAACTTCTCTTCCGTCAACGAACTTTGTGTACACACACTTGTCTGTCTCGCTGACCCTGTAGGAGTTTGATCTTATAACTTTATCAAACTTTTCATGTCATATTTTGAGAGCTTGCTTCAGACCATACAAAGATTTTACCAACTTGTAGACTTCGAGGCCCTTGACAACGAATCTTTCTGGTTGTTGCATATAAATCTCTTCGGTCAATTCACCATTCAGGAAAGCGATCTTAACATCCATCTGATGAATTAACAGCTTATGAATTGTGCTTAGAGCAATCAACATCCTGATGGTCGCCATCTGCGCTATTAGAGCATATGTGTCGAAATAATCGATCCCTTGCTTATAAGAAAACCTATTGGCAACTAATCTTGCCTTGAACTTGTCAACAATTCCATCGACCTTCATTTTCTTCTTGAAGATCCATTTATATCCGATTGGTTTTGCTCCTTCAAGCAGATCGACCAACACTCACGTATTGTTGGAGGTTATGGAGTCATACTCATCATTAATAGCCTCCTTCCAGAAGATATAGTCTCTAGTCTTCATTGCCTTATCATAGGTAAAGGGATCTGCTTCCACATGATAGGTGACAAAATCCTCTCCGAAGTCCTTCTGTCTCCTCACTCGCTTAGACACTGGTGTAGAAGCATGGAAAAGAATAAAGAAAGACCTATACGACTCCAACAGAAGGATTTCCATGCGGCTCAGGATCCCCATGCGGCACAGAAGTCCATGCGTCTCAGGGGTCCATGCGGCTCGGATAGATCCATGCGGCTCAGAAAGAAGCTATGTGGCCTTCAAACATACGGCTGCATTTAATGTCCTGACGACTGCTCTGACAAAAAACAGCCATGACAGCTCTGACATAAAGATGCAATAATAACTGACATGATGGCATGTTTATGGGAAAGAGGAGAAAATCTCCTTACGGCTGGCAAAATCCACCAAGTCCCGAGGCCACTCCATGCGGCTGCCCATTCGCATGCGGCTAACTATCCCCATGCGGCTGCCCATTTTGCATGCGGCTGTCTATCCCTATGCGGCTGCCCATCTGTATGCGGCTGCCTATCCCCATGCGGTTGCCCATTTTGCATGCGGCTGCCTATCCCTATGCGGCTGCCCATCTACATGCGCTGCCTATCCCCATGTGGTTGCCCATCTGCATGCGGCTGCCTATCTCCATGCGGCTGCCTCTCTGCATGCGGCTGCCTATTTCCATGCGGCTGCCCATGCACATGCGGCTGCATGTTTCATGCGGCTGAGAGGACCCCCCCCCCCATATGCGGCTCGGCCAGGATGATCTAGTTGAGACACGTGGCGCTCTTCGCTATAATTAAGACACGTGGCAGTCTTATCTTCCCCGGAATTATGGGTGCTAACAAATCCTAACAAAATCATATTTGTTACGATCGTCATAATGGCCCAGATCAAATCAAATCAAGCAAATTGGACACGTGGCAGGCTATCACAAATCATGAAGATTCATGGCAATTAACATTTATTGCCCACAGAGATTTGATGTAATCTACATTAATTACCTAGATTTGCTACAATCAGAATGAAGGGCCCAGATTACTTGATCCTTAACCGCCGACTTATCAAGGAGGCAATCATTACAAACCATAATGATCGCATCCCACTCCTATAAATAGTAATGTGCCATTCCCTTGCAAGAGAGGATTTTCTAGAGCACTAGAGCACCTGGAGAGACCTGAAAAGAGAGCACAGAGAGACAAAGGCACGCAAGGGAGTCTCCCCACATGTCCAAGAGCATTTCTTCACCGGTGCCAAGGTTACATCCGATCGTCCAAGGAGTAAGACAGAGCTGCCGTCGCTTTCCCGAGCCTCTACCGTCACCCCCTAAAATCTAAAATAAACAATTGTACTTAGATTACTGTACCTAGGTTTTCGTCCCTAGGCTTTCTTTGTACAAGCGAATTTGTATTGTGAAGTAAAAGTCCAGTCCTCCGATATAATTGTTCTGTTCTTTTATAATTCATGGCAAACACGATGGCGACTCTGCTGGGGACAAACTTCTCCACGGCTGATGAGTTGGTGATGCAATCGGATGCAGCCAAACTTGGCTCCACACAACAAAAGATGGTCCGCTTCGACCAACAGGCATTTGAAGAAATACTCTCCGACGGGAGCGCTGGCCCGGTCCAGAAGCGAACCCACACGAAAAAAGCTCGCAGGGAGTGGAGGCCAAAGTCATTTGCTCCTCCCCAAGCTCTGGACGGAGTACTCTCTGCTGTCCAAGACGGCGAAGGCAACTCTCATGCGGCTCCACTTCAAACCATAAAGGACTCTGCTGTCCCCAAGTACGGCAAAGGAAAGTACTACGATGCTGGACTTGCAGGGGCAAAGAGTGATTCTATGTACTCCAAGTAGAAGCCGAACAAAGGCACTAGCCGCAGGCCGAAGACTTATGCGGCCGAGATTGCCAACCGCATGCATGATGTCTATGCGGCCGAAACTGCCAGCCGAATGCATAACACTCATGCGGCTAAGATTTCCAGCCGCATGGAGAAGACTTATGCGGCTGAGACTTCCAGCCGCATGAAGAAAGCCCATGCGGCTACGATTGCCAGCCGCATGAAGACTGTTGATTCCAGCCGCATGCCGCCTGCTCCACGGGGCTCAGTCTTCGACCGCCTCTCCTATGGTCCTGATCTCTCGTGCTCCCGAGAAAACATGTCTGACTCTCTCCAGCACCACTTAGACTCTTCCTACTATGTGCCCTCATGCACTAGAGTGAAGAAGTCTAGGGCAGCACGAGCTTGGCGAGCTCAGTCCGCTGTCCCGACCTCTGACCATCCGAGCGTTCCATATACTGTTATGCGGGCCTCTGATGGGAAGTTGTACAGAACCGCTCGAGTCCAGCCCCCGACGGCAAACGGACAGAGTGGTTCCCAAAAGTCTTCTAAAATCCAGGAGCAAACATGGTCGTTCCGGACCCATCTGACTTACGTGAGGCTATCCTCCACAAGCGCAAGGAAATAGAAGGGGCCTCGGGGTGCAAAGAGTCCTCCCACGGACGTCACTGCACCCAAGTCATCGTCAACTGCTGTTGCAATAACGCGACGGTATGAGAAGACCGGCAGTCCGTCTTCCAAAGACTGCAACAACCATGTTCAGAGGATGAGGCACTTCTCGTCGTCTTCTGCAACTCTGCTCAGAAAATCCCCGCCGATGGGAGAGAAAAGAAGATAAACGTTTCCAGCCCGAAGATTTCAACCACTATGACTAAGAAAATGTCGTCTAAACGGTTGTCCACCACCGAAGTTTTCCAAGGTACCCGTTCAAAGACGAAATGTGCTACAGTGGGAGATTCATCATCCACATCACTGGAGGTTGCTGGAACTGGGGGTAGCACTCCTCCGCTCCACGACAATCCGATGTTCCAAGGAGATGAGCTGGAGGAAACAACTCTCCCATTAGATGCAGCAAATCCGGACGTCCCCGAGGACGTCCACAATTCCCAAGACTAGGCGAACTCGGAAGCTGGGGGTACTGTTCCTTCTGAGTCCGAATCAGAAGAGAACATTCCCACATACCCCGATGACTTCTCAGTACAGGGGTGTGATTCGGAGGGTGCGTCATCCACCGTCCCTTCCACTTCTACTCATATTAGGATGGCATTCATGACAAACGACGAACAAGATGGTCCCAGTGATCGCCAAAGCATCGACACTCTGGAGGCTATACTGCGCACTTTGGTCAAATCGGCAGACGAAATCAAAGCAGCCCTCCCTACTCTGCAAGGAGGGACGCCTGGCCAAACAAACTTGGGTCCTGCAGTCAATGCAGACTCGAACTCAGCGGCACCAAACCCGGGCAATAATCCTCCTGAAATGTCGGCTCCTACCGCTGCAGACGAAGCCAGAGAGGCAAGAAGAGAGGTCCAGGAGCTCCGAGCCATGTTTCACGCCCGAAAAAACTGCCAATACCTCAGGATACGACAACCGTATCCCGCTGCATGGAGAGATGTTCCCTTCCCACCAAAGTATAAACAATTCCACATCAATCTATATGATGGAAAGACCTCCGTAAGTCGGTACATCACTTACTTCGAGGTCACCATCGACCATCTGTCCCATGACGATGCCATCCTTACACGATTATTCATCGGGGCATTAGAAGGGGTCGCCTTCGACTGGTACCGTAACCTGCCGAACAACGGCATCCACTCCTTCGCCAACTTCAAGCGCATATTCTTGGAGAGATTCTACGAAGTAGGACAGGACATCACGATGTCCACCCTCATGGACGTCGTTCAAGGGAAGAAAGAGCTGACAAGGAACTATATTGAGCGGTTCTGCCAAACTGCCATGAAGTTGCCATCCGGTAATCCAGATTCCTCCTTAATTAAAATTTAGCAAAAGAGACTGCTTCCAACAATCAGCCTTTGGATGGGTGAAAGTCAATTCAAGGACTGGAAGACGTTTATCATCAGTGCCACTAGCACCGAGGACAGGTTGAAGAAGGCTCGCCAACTGGGATTGCACATCTCGGAGGGAGAGGACAAGGGCAAGTGCCCTAATACCAACAACAACAATGGGGGTAGCTCCTCTAACAATCATGACAACAAGGGCAAGCAGGCTATGGTGGCCGACACAGCCCAGAAACCTGAGTCAAAACCGACAGACAAGCAATGGCCACAAGACCTACTCCTTCGAAGACGGCCATGTCAAGCCCATCTTGGATATGCTCATACAATGAGATAGAATTCAGCTCCCTCCACCAAGACGGGAACCTCGGCTGGCAGAAATGGAGAACCCAAACTACTACCATTACCACTGCTATGTCCACCATGCTACACACGACTGCTACAACTAAAGCGATACATCCAACATCTCATCGATTCGAAGGCTCTGGCCATTGATTTCGAGGAGGTAACCGTGGCAGCCAACATGGTGTCCATACAGTTTGGCAGCTTTCCTTCGACAGAGACTCAAGACGGCGTGATACCCATCCCTCGGGCAACAATGGAGATTGCTAATCTTTTACCTCCTCGAGATCAGGCTATTGGTCTAGTACCCCTTACCACGTCACAAGGGGAAGTCATGTGGGTCCATCCAGACTTGGTACCTGAAGTGACTCAGTCCGCACCACTCCCCATTGGCAGAAAGAAGGGTGGAAAGGTCAGATCCTGCTGTACAATCTCGACAGATGCCGAGGAAGCCGCAGTCGTCGTTACTCGGTCTAGTGCTCAATCCCAACCTATACCAGATAACTCAACTGAAGAACATCAGCCGGCTACTGCGGACACTCCGGGACCTTCTCAACCTCCGACGACCGACAAGCCTAGGCCGAAGGAGACTCGCTTTGACAAATTCCTCCGAAAAAAGGCACCTCATGGGTTGGAAAGGCCCTACAACTTTGACATCTTGGCGCAATTGGCCAACACCCCGGCCAAATTGTCATTATACGAGCTCCTGAGACTCTCCAAGGATGTTCGCACGGCCTTGAGCGATGCACTCCAGGATGCCGACGCATATCTAGCTCAAGTCAACCTCACGGGAGAGAGCCCGCCTGCAGATCTCCAAGACAGCGCTTGTACAGAAGTGATGCCCAACATTGTCTTTACTCCACAGGATATGTTCATCAAAACCAACCTGCACGATCGTCCGTTATATTACACTAGATACATCGGCGACGTAAAGGTGGACCGGATGCACATTGATCCTGGTTCTTCTATAAGCATCATCCTGAAGGGTCTGTTACATCATCTCCGTATTCCTATGCATCACCTGACGCTAACAAGCACCGCCATCAGCAGTTTCAATTCGGGCAGGAGCTACCCGATTGGAAAGATTCGCTTGAAGTGCCAAATTGGCGATCTTCAGTCAGAAGTAACCTGTTACGTCAAACATGCGGACACTTTCTACAATATCCTCTTGGGGCACCCTTGGATATACGATTACATGATCGTGCCTTCCACGCTGCACCAGTGCTTCAAGTATGTCGACAAATACGGCTTCGTGAGGACAGAATTTGTCGACATCGATCCCTTCAAAGGTGTCGAATCCTACTATTCAGACTCCTGCCTATACGAAAAGTCGAAGAGGCACCTTGGTGAAGGAGATGTGCAAGCTCGTACTGAGACGGCCACAGGACCAGAAGAACCTCTGATGATCCACCTCCAAGCTCGCAAGTGTCACGCCCCGACTCGCCGAATCGGTCGCCATCGCCTTGACTCGATATAAATCGATCCCCGTGGGTCGGGACGTGATGCCGTGCAAGTCTTTATTGGACTTGCACAAGGCAAGGATGTGCAATTAGAGATTTCTTTTACCTTGACGCGTTGAAATTAAATAGTGCAGAGAGTTGAAAACATATCATAGGAAGAAATTTAGCTTTTCATTCATAAACTTGCAAAGTATGTGCAAGGTCATTTTTACATTACATATGCCGTTGCGGCTACATCTTGAAACACAAAAAAGAAAAACTCTCGACAAGCTTGCCCTGAAATAATCCTTGTCGTTCCATACATTCACGCCCCTTTATACATTTGAACAAAGCCTTCGATCTGAGTTGGGCTTCAAAATACTTCAAAATAGGAGAGATTCGTGCCGCCTCCCGTTCTTCAGCTTCAGGTCTAGTCTCGAGCTCCCGCAGCACGCTCGTTACCTGGGGAGTTGGAGGTTAGCACACTTGCTAGTGGATGGGACGAACCCACTTGTCTAAACCGACACTGCTTATTAAGGATTCTAGCATACGAAGTGATCTTTCCATTTAGAACTATATGAATTGCAATTCATTTCGAAGGCACATTTTATAAGATAATGCATAATAAATTTCCATGCATTCTTACCACGGCCGTGCTCCATTCCTGCACAAGATATACATGATACTTACCACCTGCACAAGACAACAGGTGAGCATGCAATCTATCCTATATGCGGTCATTGGTGATATCGACACCATGAAGGACGATTACGTAGCCTTACGATGCGCCCTCCAGTCCAGTAGTGAGCCTAACTGGAGGTCTCATAATGCCTCGCGCCGAAGCACGATTTCCATAATTTCCTCCTAGGCCGATTCGGTCCCAGGGCCCCGGGTACCGTCTCGAGGAAAGCTCACCTTGTGCACAAGTCGTCCTTGACCATGCGAATGTATGAACAGCTTAATATGTATGAAGTAAATTGCATAGCGTAACCATTATCAAATCACATAATCATTCCTACTCGCGCAAGGGTCTTTTCCCCCGAAACCGTACGTTCTGATTTAGTATCCCGTAGGCACCAAATTCTCCGAGGCATGATGTACCGCCACCAAGGTTTTCATAGTTGTGTTTTGTATGGTATGAAATATATTCTATCTCTTTCTTAGAACTTTATCTTTTCTCTACTTAGTGTAAACTTATCGATTTAGAGTTAACTTTTCTAGGTTGATATATTATCCCGAGCTCTTGATCTTAGTGGCAAGCATACATCCCGTTAGCATCATCGATTTGAACGTTGAACTTTAAGAATTTAGTTGACGGGAAGGAGTAGAAAAGAAGGGGCCGAAGAACCACCCACCTAAGGAGATTGCGCCGAGAGTAGGAGAATGCTTCACGACGGTCAAGCGTCAGTTACACGAACTCCTGCAATGGCACGAGCGTCGAATTAGAATCCTTCCTTCAATCCTCCCTTCAAAATTCCCAAAGGCGCATTCAGAAATCGATGCGAAAGCACACTATCAAATCCACGCAATAATTCGTTCAGAAAGCCAAGAAAACCAATAAAACCAACGGCAGACGGGTTGTGTCGCTCTCTTTAGAGTTCCTTTGCCAAGACGCCGCCTACCGCATCTAGGACTTATTCCAACAGTAGTCGATCCATTAGTTGGAACGGTACTCATATCACTCGTCCAAATCGATTTTATTGATGCCATGGTTTTTGTATATCAAACTCGTCGCCGAGTCAGACTAGCCATCTATGTTTTCGACCATGTCTGACTTGGCACGAGCCTATTACATAGTGCTTCGCCCCAACGGGAGCGGGGCACTACATAATATACCACTAAGAAAAAGTTTCGTCCCGAAACTTAAGAACAAGGGTCTGACCTTCGTCAGAGAAAAGTGAAGGGTACCTGTCCTTCATCTCTGCCTCTAGTTCCCACGTCGACTCCTCAACGGAATTGTTGTGCCAGAGTACGTGAACCAAGGACATCGATCGGCTTCGCAGGATCTTTTCTTTACGGTCCAAAATTTGTACGGGCTCCTACGAGTATGATAGGTCGGCGCGTAGCTCCAACTGATCGAAACTAACCACATGACTTGGGTCATGCACGTACTTCCGAAGTTGGGAGACATGGAAGACGTCGTGCACTTCGGCCAGGGCAGGAGGTAGCGCGATCCGATAAGCAACGGTCGCCACTCTTTCGAGGATCTCGAAGGGCCCTACGAATCTCGGACTTAGCTTGCCCTTTACCCCGAATCGCATGACGCCCCGCATCGGCGTCACCTTCAGAAACACATGGTCCCCAACCAAGAACTCTAACGGTCGTCGACGAGTATCTGCATAACTCTTTTGTCAACTCTGAGCAATACGGAGCCTATCTCGAATCATGCGGACCTTCTCGACGGCTTGTTCGACTAGTTCTGGCCCGAGCACCTGTCGTTCCCCGGCTTCGTCCCAGCAAATCGAAGATCAGCACTTCCTCCCGTAAAGCGCCTCGTAGGAAGCCATTTGGATGCTCGATTGATAATGCGAACTCTGTGAGCGGCAAGTGCGTGTCCCAACTAGTCTTCAAATCTATCACGCACAGGCGTAGCATATCCTCCAGGATCTGATTCACTCTTTCTGTCTGGCCATCGGTTTGCGGGTGGTACGCGGAGCTAAGGTTCAACTTAGTGCCCAGCGCCGCCTGTAGACTCGTCCAGAAACGTGATAAGAATCGCCCGTCTCTGTCCGAAATAATTGTGGCAGGTACCCCGTGCAGTCTGACGATCTCGTCGAAATAAATCTGGGCTAACCGATCGACGCTCCATGATGCTTTAATAGCGATGAAATGAGCGGACTTGGTCAAACGATCGACAATGACCCAAATCGCATCATTCCCCCGCGACGTCTTCGGAAGGCCCATGATGAAATCCATAGAGATGTCGTTCCACTTCTATACTGGAATGTCGAGGTTCTGTAGCTCCCCGCCTGGTCTTTGATGCTCGACCTTCACCCGTTGACAAGCCATGCACTGTGAAACAAACATTGACACGTCTTTCTTCATTCCGTGCCACCAAAAGGTCGTGCGCAGGTCCTTATACATTTTGGTACTCCCAGGGTGCAACGAGTACTTTGCATAATAGGCCTCTATCAGAATCTCCTTTCTAAGTTCAGCATGGTCCGGCACGCATATCCTCCCCTTCATCCGCGTCATTCCGCCCCCGTCCACCACAAAGTCGGTCGCCTTTTCCGTCGAAATCAGCTCGTGCGTCTTCTTCAGGAATAGGTCGTCCTCCTGTACGGTCTTTATTTTGTTGTGCAAGCTCGAATCAAGGTGCAATTGGGCCAATCGCGCACCACGGTAACGGATTCGGAGTTCGATACCCATCTCTGCCAAGTCTCGTTGTATGTTGCAGTTGATAGACAAGCACCTAGCGAACATTCTACTCAGGGCATCCGCTACGACATTTCCCTTACCTGGCGTGTACAAGATAGTCAGATCGTAGTCTTTAATGAGCTCGAGCCAACGCCGCTGCCGTAAATTCAGGTCCCGTTGAGTGAAGATGTATTTGAGGCTCTTGTGGTCCGTATAGATACGGCAAGCTACACCATAAAGATAGTGCCGCCATAGCTTTAACGCGAACACAATGGCCGCTAACTCAAGGTCATGCGTAGGATAATTCTTCTCGTGTTGCTTCAATTGTCTCAAAGCAAATAAAATCACCTTATCCCTTTGCATAAGCACGCATCCCAAACCCGTCCGCGATGCATCACTAAATATTTGAAACCCTTCCGGCCCGTCTGGAAGTGCAAGGATCGGCGCTGAGATGAGCCATTTTTTCAACTCTTGGAAGTTCGATTCGTAGGCGTCGTTCCACTCGAATGCGACTCCCTTCTGGGTGATGCGAGTCAGAGGCGACGCAATTTTAGCAAAATCTTTCACAAATCTACGGTAGTAGCCTGCCAAGCCGAGGAAACTTCGGATGTCGCCTGCTGAGGTAGGCCGCTTCCAGTCGACTATTGCTTCAATCTTCTTTGGGTCCACCGTGACACCTTCAGCTGAGACAACGTGCCCAAGGAATGTCACGCTGCTCATCCAGAACTCGCACTTGCTTAGCTTGGCATAGAGTTGGTGCTCACGCAGAGTCTGTAGCACCGTCTTCAAGTGTTCTACGTGCTCGTCCTTGCTCTTCGAATATAGGAGAATGTCGTCGATGAATACAACGATAAATTTGTCTATGAATGGTCGGAACACCCGGTTCATTAGGTCCATGAATGCGGCAGAAGCGTTGGTCAAGCCGAAGGGCATGTCTAGAAATTCGTAGTGACCATATCGAGTTCGGAAGGCAGACTTTGGCACGTACTCGGACTTGATCTTCAATTGATGGTAGCCTGAGCGAAGATCAATCTTGGAAAATACCGTCGCCCCTTGCAGCTGGTCAAACAAATCGTCTATCCTCGGTAATGGGTACTTGTTTCGTACCGTGGCTTTGTTGAGTTCCCGATAATCGATGCACAGCCGCATTGATCCATCCTTCTTTCTCACAAACAACACTGGGGCACCCCACGGGGAGACACTAGGACGAATATATCCGCGATCTAGTAACTCTTGTAGTTGCGCCTTCAGTTTCTTCAGCTCTGTCGGTGCCATTCGATAGGGTGCTTTGGATATCGATCGGGTGTCCGGGAAGGTGTCGATGCTGAATTCTATCTCTCGGTCCGGCGGCATCCCTGGTAACTCGTCTGAGAACACATCAGGAAATTCCGCCACGACTTCAGTCTGGGCCGTGCTTGCAATCTCCGTTCTCGTGTCTCGAACTGATGCTAGGTACCCGCTGTACCCGGAATGCAACATACGCCTTGCCGAAATTGTCGATATTATCATTGCCGACTTTGATGATGCTCCGTAAAAATAGGAGAACTCGGTTTCACCGGAAAGGCGGAACACGACTCTCTTTTCCGTGCACTCGATCGTTGCGTGGCATGCACCCAACCAATCCATGCCGAGGATTATATCGTACTCCTTGACATCGAGGACGATAACTTCCAAGGATAGATTTTTCCCTTCGATGCAGATATAACCATCCCTACAAATATGGGTGGCAGGCATATCTACTCCCGATGAAGTGCTAACGCTAAGATTCATATCTAAAAGTTGCATAGGTAGTTCATTCTCTTTTACAAAGTCGGCAGATATGAAACTATGCGTAGCACCCGAATCGAATAATACTCTAGCAGGCATATTTTTATAGAGTAGTATACATGTCACGACAGTGTCGGACGCATAGGCTTCGTCCCGGGTCAGTGCGTAGACTCGGCCTTGCGCCCCTTGGCGATTTTGTGGGTTCACGGGCACCGCGTTTGCGCCATGGGCGGGAGGCGCCCTGTTTTGGTTCTGGACGTCCCTTGGTGGATGTTGGTTCGCCCTCTCCATGCGACAATCTACTGCCTTGTGACCTAGCTGGCCACACTTGAAGCATCCCCCTCGGCAATCGACCGCCAGATGTCCCATCTTGCCGCAGCGATGGCACCGTACGCCTGGATGAGGCCCCCGATACTCGGATGTGTTCTGGCGCTTTGGAGCACCAGATCCTCCCGCATCGTGAGGATGCTTGTTGAAGTTGTTGCGGATGCTTGATCCGCCCTTCTGCGACGCTCGACCGAAGACCTGTTCACTATCAAGGGCGGCGTTATATGATTCCCTGTACGTCTGGCATCTCTGGTTCATGATGTCCCGACGTAAATCATCGTTCAGGCCTTGCTGGAAGCGCTCGCACGACGCCTCTGTGTTCGGCAGAAAAGCCCCGGCAAACTTCGCAAGCTTCGCGAACTTCACATCGTAGTCTTCAACGGACAAGTTTCCTTGCTTCAAGGACATGAATTCCTCTTCCTTCTGTCGACGAAGGGCACGAGGGATGTATTGCTCGAGGAAGGCCCGTTTGAACGTCTCCCACGAGATCTTGGCGTTAGGGTTGGACTCTTGGAGTTCCTGTTTCTTTGCCTCCCACCAGTCGTAGGCCCTCAAGTTGAGCTGCAACGCTGCGCACCCGACTTTCTTGGACCCCTTGATGTTGAGGAGAGTAAACAGACTCTCAATCTTCACTAGCCACCCCATGACTTCGTCAGGCTCTGCTCGACCGTTGAATTCAGGCGGGTTCATTTTCTTGAACTTGGTCATCTTGAGCAGGGAGGAGGAAGACACATGTTTTGTCTTTACGGGTTACACTTCTTCCTCGGATGTGACGGTCGTCGAGTTCTGTTGCGTCGCTATGGTGCTCATGATCCGGGTCAGGGCCTCCATTTGCTTTTGTTGGGCGCTGACTTGGGCCTGGATCTGTTCCTGCAGCTGTCGTTGCTGCGTCTCTGACTGGCGTTGTTGTAGTTCCATGAGGCATAGTAGTCGCTCCATGGTAGATTCGCTAGGCATCGCACCTTCGGTACTATCCGTGCTCATCAATGTGGCGTTCATAGCAGGGACACCCAGCCTTTCCGTCATTCCTACAAAATTGAGCAAACCCGTTAGTATTCTCAAAATATCTACGGGCTTATATGTATGGAATGATTATTTCAGGCCGCATATGTCGAAAAGCATAGTTTTTGAAAACTTCGCAACGGCATCATCTAAAGAAAGTATTTTTGAAAGGTCCGAGGTGTGAACCGAGCTCTGATACCAACTTGTCATGCCCTGACTCGCCGAATCGGTCGCCATCGCCTTGACTCGATATAAATCGATCCCCGCGGGTCGGGACGTGATGCCGTGCAAGTCTTTATTGGACTTGCACAAGGCAAGGATGTGCAATTAGAGATTTCTTTTGCCTTGACGCGTTGAAATTAAACAGTGCAGAGAGTTAGAAACATAGCATAGGAAGAAATTTAGCTTTTTATTCATAAACTTGCAAAGTATGTGCAAGGTCATTTTTACATTACATATGCCATTGCGGCTACATCTTGAAACACACAAAAGAAAAACTCTCGACAAGCTTGCCCTGAAATAATCTTTGTCGTTCCATACATTCACGCCCCTTTATACATTTGAACAAAGCCTTCGATCTGAGTTGGGCTTCAAAATACTTCAAAATAGGAGAGCTTCGTGCCGCCTCCTGTTCTTCAGCTTCAGGTCTAGTCTCGAGCTCCCGCAGCACGCTCGTTACCTGGGGAGTTGGGGGTTAGCACACTTGCTAGTGGATGGGACGAACCCACTTGTCTAAACCGATACTGCTTATTAAGGATTCTAGCATACGAAGTGATCTTTCTATTTAGAACTATATGAATTGCAATTCATTTCGAAGGCACATTTTATAAGATAACGCATAATAAATTTCCATGCATTGTTACCACGGCCGTGCTCCTTTCCTGTACAAGATATACATGATACTTACCACCTGCACAAGACAATAGGTGAGCATACAATCTATCCTATATGCGATCATTCGTGATATCGACACCATGAAGGACGATTACGTAGCCTTGCGACGCGCCCTCCAGTCCAGGTAGCGAGCCTAACTGGAGGTCTCGTAATGCCTCGCGCCGAAGCACGATTTCCATAATTTCCTCCTAGGCCGATTCGGTCCCAGGGCCCCGGGTACCGTCTCGAGGAAAGCTCACCTTGTGCACAAGTCGTCCTTGACCATGCGAATGTATGAACAGCTTAATATGTATGAAGTAAATTGCATAGCGTAACCATTATCAAATCACATAATCATTCCTACTCGCGCAAGAGTCCTTTCCCTCGAAATCGTACGTTCTGATTTAGTATCCCGTAGGCACCAAATTCTCCGAGGCATGATGTACCGCCACCAAGGTTTTCATAGTTGTGTTTTGCATGGCATGAAATATATTCTATCTCTTTCTTAGAACTTTATCTTTTCTCTACTTAGTACGAACTTATCGATTCAGAGTTAACTTTTCTAGGTTGATATATTATCCCGAGCTCTTGATCTTAGTGGCAAGCATACATCCCGTTAGCATCATCGATTTGAACGTTGAACTTTAAGAATTTAGTTGACGGGAAGGAGTAGAAAAGAAGGGGCCGAAGAACCACCCACCTAAGGAGATTGCGCCGAGAGTAGGAGAACGCTTCATGACGGTCAAGTGTCAGTTACACGAACTCCTGCAATGGCACAAGCGTCGAATTAGAACCCTTCCTTCAATCCTCCCTTCAAAATTCCCAAAGACGCATTCAGAAATCGACGCGAAAGCACACGATCAAATCCACGCAACAATTCGTTCAGAAAGCCAAGAAAACCAATAAAACCAACGGCAGACGGGTTGCGTCACTCTCTTTAGAGTTCCTTCGCCAAGACGCCGCCTACCGTATCTAGGACTTATTCCAACAGTAGTCGATCCATTAGTTGGAACGGTACTCATATCACTCGTCCAAATCGATTTTATTGATGCCATGGTTTTTGTATATCAAACTCGTCGCCGAGTCAGACTAGCCATCTATGTTCCCGACCATGTCTGACTTGGCACGAGCCTATTACATAGTGCTTCGCCCCAACGGGAGCGGGGCACTACAGCAAGCCTTGCAAGTTCGCACCCCTTACGGCCGCTCTGCGTAAGGATGCAATCAGCCTCTCGGCACAAGAAGGACAAATGATAATCCGGCTACCAAGGTCCGGCCAAGCACCAAGACCCACAACGGAGCCACTGACAATCAGACTGCCTAGAGTCGGCCAGCCACAAATAGAGAAGCTCAATGCCTCCAACAAGCCAATGACGATACGTCTTCCCAAGAAGAAGCATCACCCCGATGCAAAGTCGGGGGCTTCCAGCGAGCCAACCACTCCCCGCCCAGCATCGAGTACCAAACTGGGGGTCGTTAGTCTGCCAACAACTCCACATTTTGATCCACCAGCAGAACCCCTGATGATCAAGTTGCCTAAGTCATCCTCTCAGTCTTCATTTATATAGGGGGTGGCCGAAGAAGAACCAGAACTGGCCAAGTATGTGGCCTCTCACACTGATGTTCCATCCGCAGATGATGTAATCCCGCTAGAAAAGATACCTTACTTCATCAATAAAGGGCTATCTTTGAACTATACCGAGCTTAATAAGCTTTGTACAATGTATGCTATAGAACACGGTATAGGCGCTCACCTACACACATAGGTGACAAATGTTTACACCGCAAATTGGCTCACTCCCGCGGAAGAGGCTTACTGCATATTCGAGGGAGGGAATCATCCAATCATCTTCGGTCGGAAGAATGATCCATAGCCCTTCACCACAGAAGAAGTCGATCTCGAATCGGACGCCAGGAGACTACCTCTCTATCTATATAGCCCCCAATCCAAATATCTCATACAAAAATAGGGGTATGATCTAGAGACTACGTCAGGTTTGAAGTACGGCACTGGTCGACGATTACCTTTAAAGTCGCCGGTCTCGGCTGGCAAACCACAGGACTACTACAACAAGACCCGATACGGACTGCGGTAGGTTACGCCTACAATGATCCTTGAAAGCTCAGATGAGGAATGCGACTGGCAGTCACACTCAACCGAATCACCAACTTCTGATTCGGATATCAGCATCGGGGATGTATTCAGGCAGGTCTTGTCTGTAAATATGGCGTTCACTAATACTTACGAAGAAGGTGAAGACTTTCCTGAACTCCTCGAATTAGAGCCGTGGACCCAACAGCTGGATGCGCAATAGGAGAAGCGGTTTGAACAAAGAGAGCCTCCTACTGAAGATGAGGTCATGCAAGTGGATGTAGGCAGCGACTCTTCTCCAAAATCGATCTTCGTTAGTAAAATCCTGACAGGCGAGGAGCGAGAATCACTACTGGAACTCGTCAGAGAATATATTAACGTGTTCGCCTGGAACTATGAAGACATGCCAGGGTTAAATCCTGATATTGCTCTTCACAAACTCAACATTCGGCCAGATGCAAAGCCAGTCAAACAACAACAACGACGCTTCCGCCCAGGCATCATGGATGCGATCGAAGCCGAAGTCAACAAACTGATAGCCAGCGGCTTCATTCGTGAGGAGCAACATCCGGACTGGGTCGCCAACATAGTACCGGTCCTCAAGAAGAATGGAAAGATTCGAATCTGCATCGACTTCTGCAATCTGAATGAGGAGTGTCCCAAAGATGAGTTCCCCCTCCCTTTCATAGACATCATGATTGACAACACCTGCAGCTTCGAACGTATGTCATTCATGGATGGCATTTCGGGGTACAACCAAATTAAGATGTCTCCCAACGATGAAAGGCATACATCGTTCCGAACACCAATAGGCACGTTCTGCTACACAGTCATGCCTTTCGGTTTAAAGAACGCTGGCGCCACCTATCAGAGAGCCATGAGTATCATCTTCAGGGATCACTTGCGTAAGACCGTGGAGTACTATGTTGACGACATCACCGTCAAAAGCTGCTCTAAGAAAGAATATCTGAATGATCTAAGGACAGTGTTCGACCTAATACGAGCGCACAATTTGAAAATGAATCCTACGAAATCCTTCCTGGACGTATCCAGTGGGAAGTTCTTGGGTTTCATCATCACCTCCCAGGGTATCCACGTAGACCCTGAGAAGACAAAGGCAATCATGGAGATGGGTCCCCCGAGAAATCTCCGAGAACTCCGAGGCCTCCAAGAGAAGGTTAGCTTACATCAGGAGGTTCATTTCCAACCTCTCCGGGCGATGTTAGCCATTCACCCATCTCATGAAGAAGGGCGTCTCATTCATATGGGATGAAGAATGCTAGCGTGCCTTCGACAGCATCAAAGAATATTTGTCGAACCCTCCAATCCTGGTGGCCCCGGTTGCTGGAAAACCATTCCTGTTCTATGTACGAGCAATGGAGCATTCCCTCGGTGCTCTGCTAGCACAAAACAACGATACAGGCCATGAGCAAGCTATATATTACCTCAGTCGAATGATGATCGGGCCAGAGCACCGATATACCGCCGTAGAGAAGGAATGCCTCGCCCTGGTGTTCGCCATTCAAAAGACGCGACACTATGTCACGGGGCAAACCATACATGTGATATCACGAGTCAACCCTCTCAGGGTCCTCATGACTAAACCAGGGGTACTCATCTCTCGCCTTGCTACATGGGCAATATTACTGTCCTCCTACTATATGATCTTCGTTCTGCAAAAGGCTGTTAAAGGTCAAGCTCTGGCAGATTTTTTAGCAGCCCACCCCGGCTCAAAATCGGCCAGAATATATGAAGACATCCCAGATGAGGTCGCCGACTCGCATGCGACCTCTCACGATGATATATGGCGAATGTTCTTTGACGGTACTTCGAGGACCGGACCCAAAGGCAACATCGTAGTCGAAGTCGGGGTGGTACTGATTTCTCCCTCCGGACTGGTGATCAATCGCGCTTACTCCCTCACGGAACCTTGCTCCAACAATGTGGCCGAGTACAATGCGTTAGTCATTGGCCTCCAACTTGCAAGAGAGCTGGGGGTAGAATATCTTGAAGCATATGGCGATTCACAGCTAATCGTCAATCAGATTCGGGGTTCATACGAGGTTCGCCATGAAGACATGATCCCCTATCACCAAATAGTGATCAATATCATCTCTTCATTTAGAGGGTTCTTCATCGAACACGTCCCCATACTACAAAATATCGAAGCCGATGCCTTAGCAAGCCCTGCCGCTTCCTTAGCGATTCCGAACTATGCTCATCAATCGGTGGATGTGATAGGCCATGAACTGGTCTGTCCCAAGAACAATGTTCAATTTGTGGTGAGTTATTCCGCTCAGCCGATCGACGAAGCACAAGACTGGAGACAACCATTCATTGACTTCGCAGTCTACGACATTCTGCCGGAAGACCCAAAGGAAGCCACCTCTATCAGGAGGCGTTCTCTCATATTCTTCTACGATATAGAAATGAAAATGTTGTATCGCCGATCCTACGATGGATTATTGCTTCGATGTATGTCAAACGCAGAAGCCAAAGAAGCCGTACGCGAAGCTCATGACGGTGTCTGCGAGGCCCATCAACCTGGACCAAAATTGTAAGACCGTCTTCTCCGAATGGGCTACTACTGGCCCATGATGGTAGCAGATGCGATAGACTATGCAAGAAAGTGCAAAGCCTGCTAAGTCCACTCGGACTTCATTCACCAGCCGTCCAAATTTTTACACCCGACAGTGGCGTCCTGGCCATTCGAAACATGGAGAATGGATATCATCGGTCTGATCACTCCACCTTCTTCCCGAGGACATCGCTTCTTACTCGCCATCACAGATTACTTCTCCAAATGGGCGGAAGCTGTTCCGCTTGCAGAAGTAAAGACTTCAAACGTGATCAGCTTTCTCAAGCATCACGTCATCTATCGCTTTGGACTGCCCCGAAGGCTCATCCACGATAATGGTCCGCAGTTTGCAAGCCACGCCTTCTATCGATTCTGCGACATGCATCAAATTCATAATGTTGCTTCGACGCCATACAATCCGGCAGCAAATGGGTTGGCAGAAGCATTCAATAAAACCATCATCAAGTTGCTCAAGAAGTTCGTATCATCCAACAAACGCGACTGGAACGAGAAGCTTGGTGAATGCTTATGGACGTACCGTACTACAGTTCCAACAGCCACAGGGAACACACCATTCTCCCTGGTGTACGGGAGGGAGGCAGTTCTCCCATTGGAGACTCAAATACCCTCACTTCGTGTCGCTCTCACTTACCAATTGACGACGGACGATAACTACCATCGTCGGCTACAAGAGTTGGAGGCCTTAGATGAAAGGCGCCTCTTGGCTCAGCAACTAATCGAGCTATACCAAGCACGCATCTCCGGAGCCTTCAACAAGAAGGTTAAAATCAGAACGTTCCAAGTGGGCGATCTCGTTCTGGCAGTTCGGAGGCCGATGGTTATGACTCACAAAACCGCCGGTAAATTCTAGCCAAAATGGGAAGGTCCATTTATCATTGAGGTCGTATTCTCCAACGGTGCTTACCGCCTCGCAAAACAAAACGGAGACTTGCTCATGTTGCCCGTCAACGGCAAGTTCCTGAAGAAATAATATGTCTAAACGATATTCACAACACTCCAGATTATTGAGTTATGTACCCACCGGTATCGCTGAACTCACACTCTCCGAATCCCAGATTAATGAGTTATGTACCCGTCGGTACCGCTGAACTCACATTCTTCGAATCCGAGATTATTGAGTTATGTACCCGCCAGATTGCTGAGTTATGTACCCTCCAGGACCGCTGAACTCACATTATTCCTCCAAATTCCCAGATTGCTGAGTTATGTACCCGCAGGTGCCTCTGAACTTACATTCCGGCAACTCTTTTAGGTAGTAAGTCATGTATGATCATACCTCTAAACTTATTTCTCTGGAAGAGCTCCTCCCTCATGATCCACTACCCGCACTCTCAATGCACAAAAAGGGTAACGGATCCACAAATTTCTAAAACGACCACGTCGATGTTACCTCTGAGTCGTTTCACTTCCGCCAAAAACAAATCACCCCTCTACATAGAACTTCCATGTCCTAATTACCTCTGAGTCGTTCTATGTACCCCTTCATGGAGCCCACTCCTGCCATGTCCTCATTACCTCTAAGTGGGAAGGCTCTATCGAAGAAACCCTCATATTTGCCATGTCCTCATTACCTCTGAGTAAATATGTTGGTTCTCCCTCGACTTATTATTTGTACCGAAAAAAATCCCAGGATACGCCAAAGATAATAGGTCCACAATGTCCTCTGTTGACTACAAATATCCTTCGTTGAGTCCACTCCTGCCATTTCCTCATTACCTCTGAGTAGGAAGACTCCGCGGTAAAACCCCGATACTTGTCATGTCCTCATTACCTCTGAGTAAGTGTGTTGGTTTCCTCTCTCGTCTTATTATCAGTATCCTGAACCAAGGTACGCCAAGGATAATAGGCCCACAAATGTCCTCTACTAACTACAAATGTTGTACTAAGTTTCCTAGTACATGCACACCTTTCCTCATCATGCCCCGGAATCCCAGCTGCTCCATGGCATTCTTTTTCCAGATACCAGGAACGCCTATGACCACCTTATCGTGGAATTATTCCAGGCATCCTCATCAAACTTGTTATCCATACCTAAAACCCAGGTATGCCAAGGGTAACAGGTCCATAAATAATCCCCCAAGCGGGGCAAACACCACCATAACACCACAGGCACAATAAGCAGTACAAATAAAGGGTAGAATAAAGCATACTCTTTTATTTGGAAGGTGAATGTACTACATGTTCTAGGGACAACGTCCCACTCAGAGAAAGGAAAAGAACGAAAACAAAAAAGAAGGAAAAAAGCCGTCTATGGTTCGGCGGTACATAATTCTAGGAGAGGGTTCTTCACCAAGGTGGTCTCCCGTTCAAGCCGCTGCCTAGCTCGACGCTCAGCCTCCTGGGACAATTGCTCCGCATCATCCAAGTACATGTGTACCCGCCAGCCGTCCTCTAACTTCTTCAGGGTAAGCTCCAGGCCAGCAGAAGCTCGATTAACTCTGTCAGCCTCCTGGATAATTAGCCCCCTTTCGGTGCGAGCAGCCTCAAGCTCAGACTCCAGGAAAGCTAACTTCCTCTGAAGCTCAAGGATCTGCTCCCGCGTATCAATGACCCCACGGGAGGCAGTCACTTCTCGAGCCATAACATCTTCACTCTCGCGGCTCAACTGATCATATCGATCAGACAGATCACGGAGGCCCTTCAGTATGGCCTGCCTGGTCTTGTCTCGAGAAGCCTTTATCTTCTCTACAGCAGCTGTGAGGAAACCGTGCTCCTGATCTATAGCAGCAGACAGATCAGCCTGCTGCAGCACCTGAAGCTGGGCCACCAGCTGATCAGCCTCCAGCAATTTTGCCTCCAGAAGCGCAGCTACCCCCGCCCCACCGGAAAGAGTCTTAAGAATATCAATATGACCCTGGACACATTGTCGGGCCAAGGCAAAAAAGGTCCCTCGTTCCACAGCAGCCGCTACCCCCTCTTCAAGTGGCGATAGAAGCTGTCAACCACGTCCTGTGACGCTTTATCCAGAACCTCTGTAAAGGACGGCGTCAAAGGAAGCGTGGTCGACAACGTCGAAGGAGGTACGCTAGAACTTGCCACCAAAGAGATAAATACCGAGCGAAAAGATGCGCGGATAGCGGCTAACTCCTCCTCCGCCACCCGAAGAGTCTGGACACTCGACAAGGCAGAAAGGTCGACTCTCGGAGCCGCCTGAGTAGAAGAGGACGCAAGGACCATTGTCCCCTGCCCCGGATGTGCCGCCACCTGACTTCCCGAACTCGAGCCAGCGGGAGGCCCCTCAAGACGAGCCGGAAGGGGAGGGGGTACGCTCCTCTCCGCCCGTGCCCCTTCGGTAGAGCCTGTATGTCCAGAGCAACAATCAATCGACGTAACCCGAAGGATGTGATGATAGAGCAGATAGGCCTCCTCACAAGTTAAGATTTGGCTTATCTTACCAGGGGAGGAGCATGGAGGCTGCAGCTCGCTCGCAGCTGACGTGGTCTCCTCACCCGCGACCTCCAAGTTAAATTCGGCTAGCTCTTCTGTCCCAGCCACCCCGGAGGGAGGTACGACTCGATCAGCGTCATCTTGATGAAATTCAACAATTTCGGGGACAGGTTCATCAGAGCCCCCATCGTCTCGAGTCACGACCTCAGCAACTTGAGATTCCTTTTCTTCTCACACCTACGGGAGGGAAGGAAAATGATTAAGATCAGAACTAGAAGAAAAGAAGAACTGAATAAAGATGGTAGTAACTCGCTTTACCTCCGAAGCGGGGTCGACCTCCTCGCTTCTCTCCTTTATAGTTAGCCTACGATGTCTGGTTGCAGCCAATTTTTGGGAGTGAGGAATACCGACAACAGGAAAGATTTGTCTGCTACTCTTCCGTACAGGACCAGGTGCGACGGGTGGCTCATCCGCCACCATCTCATTTAACGAAACAGGCGGCTGATCCGCCCCAATATCTTCCACCAGGAAAGAAGAGTTATCTGCATCACGCTCGTCGTCCTCATCATCCACATTGGTGGAGTCCGAGTCTGGCACCTCGACCATATTCTTCTTCTTCTTCCTCGTCTTGGCCCCCTGGGGCTTCTCGTCTAGGCCAGTACCAACAATAAAACTGGCACCCGGGTTAAAACCGATGGGGAGCTTATTTGCCATAACATGGTACAGGGCCGCTATATAAAAAATCTCTACCGACGCCTCAACATCAGGAACCAAGAAAGTGGTACGGGTATGGAACATATCATAGTAGTGCCAGGCCCTGACACCGTCAAGGAGGCTACCTTCAAAACCCAGACAAAAGTTGGGACTGTCCAGAAAAAGCTGGCTGTATCCAAACTGTCGGGCAAACATGCTAGACAGGTAAGGCTCCAGGAAGACAGCATTGCGGTTGCGGTATACCAGGAGGGCGGGACGGATGTTACGCAACCACAGAAGCATCTGGCCGTCTAAAAGCTGAGGAGGCCCAATATCGTCGAGATGTACGTCAGCTATTTCCTCAGCCGTAAAACGAGGGACGGATACGAAAAAGTCGTACCTATCTGCTCTCGCCAGCGCCATCCGGCAGGCACACATGGTCTCATACTCCCAAGGCTCGTTGCGATAACGAAAGATAAAAGTGTCATCAGCAATCACGCCATCTTCAGAACCCGGTCTCATCAAATACCGACAATGCATTAATAGCCACCCCATCAGATAATGATAGGGCAGCTCAGTCCATTCAAAGTCTTTTATCACATCGCAAGCAATGACCTTGGACGTAAAAGTATAGAGGCCACGGTGTATGCTGCACACCATAGCCGGGACAAGAGCTAGTTTGATTCCAAAAACCAGCTTCACGGCAGAAAGGATAAAATTACGGCTGATCCTCTCAATAGAACCAGCTCCTCCCGAGACTACGCAATTCCACAGCCATACCATCAAGAATCCTGCCAGGAGCACCTTCTCTGACAGCTCTTGGGTATCCAGATAAAAATAACCAAAAGAGTCGGTTTGACTCCCAAATCTGTCACTTGTGGCGGCCACCCTCTTGGCCGACGACACCAAGGCCTGAACCGCCTCCCTGGATTGAGGACTTCGGGAAGTAACTCGACCTGAGGCTCCCGTCGAAAAGAGATAGCTTACCCAGTCCTTAGTGTAGGGAGCATTCCCTTCCGAGCTGCTATCCTTCTTGGCTATCTGCTGGCACGTGCTATAGTGGCACAATATCTCCTGATAAATAGCCACGAAACCTGGATACCGTTCTTCTAGCTCTTCGAACTCCTCATTCGTAGGAGTGTATACCTCAAAAGCTTCATCCCCCCAAGGAAGCTTGGAAACCACGTGCATCTCATGGAGTGCAAGCCCCATTTTCCCTACAGGTGTATAGAAGGTTCCCGTACGGCGGTTGTACATCTCCAGCAAAGCCATGAATAATTTCTTATTTACAGGTAAGTCGTGGCTGGTGTCCCGAATAGCGTGATAAAGATCAATTTCACGTAGAAAAGTCTCATACTTTCGCGAGATCCACATAGACAGATTGATCCATGAGGGGATGGGGTGTATCCAACTTGGGAGCGCCAACCGGCCAATCGGATAGGAGCCTTTCCGAGCAAGTTGGTTCAGGAAAGTATCGGCTGAAGAAAATATGAAATTGGGACCCGGCACATTCAAGAAAGTACCCGGGGCCAATCCTATTACATAACGGCTGGCATGCACCTTGCCCGCACACACTGACTTCATGCTGTTGTTGTAATGGATGTCGCCCACAAACATCCCATTCCGGGTAGGGGTCAAAGACTCTTCCATCTTCGTGTCCAGCGGGAGCATATTAAACCAAGATAGCGGGAAGTGACGCTCCATTTGAGGGATACGGATTGCCATCCCGTTAGAAATAAAGCTCCAGTTCTCCGATATATCCAGAACTTGACTGTTCTTCACAGTCAAAGCGTCTCCGCAAAAGAACGCAGGTTTCAGGTATTTCCCTTCCAATTTCCCCGAATTCATCATGGCACATAGGAAGTAGAGGGGTTGGTTCTTGAGGGCATTCAACCTCGTCAAAGGCTCGTCACTAGGAAGCTGGTCCTCCACATACCGAACTATCTGGTCATACCTGTAGCCCATAGCGGCTTGAGCACGACCCACCAGAGGTTCCCCCGCAGCATTAACCGAAAAATTCACTGAAAAAAGAAGACAAAAAAATAAGTTAAAAAAGATGGACAAAGAGAACTGATGGGTATTTTCGAGCTTATGCGGCTCCAATCTAATGGAGTCTCATGCGGCCCAACTCAGAAAACACTTATGTGGCTCCACCCAGCGAAGGTTCATGTGGATCTATTTAAACGAAGTCTCATGCGACAGATTTTGGATAAGTTCATGCGGCTCACACGACAAACAAATTCGTGCGAGCCTATGCGGCTCAGCGCAGCTTATGCGGCCCCGTTGGCGAAGTGCTTATGCGGCCACAGTAACGATACGCATATGCGGCACACATGAAGATGAAGGCTCGTGCATAAAGCATGCGACGTAGCCACAACAGTTTGGGTTTCAAGCTCACACAGCGTCCTTACCAGCAATAGGGGGATGGACGTCGGGGTGAACTGCGGGCACGTCGGCTGGCAGAGGAGCTACCACATTATCATTCGTCGCCGCAGTCGAAGTAGAAGCAGCTTTTTTGCCCTTCGCCGTCGCAGCCGACGAATACGCCGCCTTTTTACCCTTCACCACAACAGGATCTTCTTGGGAGCCATCGGTGATCGGTGAAAAGGATGACAGTTAGGGCAAGAAAGGCTTGAGTTGAAGGAGAGAGTAAAGAGATGTCTTCTCTTAATTACTCTTATTTATAGGAGGACAAAATGAGAGAATGAAGCACGTGGACCGATGGAGCGCTTCGGGTCGTGTGCTGCAGGCAAAACCGACTCCTAAGATTTCGTTCGCTCTTATAAAGGAGATTAAAAATTTAATGATTCGACTCTTGGGATTCCTCCCAAAAAGACAGCTCAAATCAAAGGCAATTAATGCAAAGATTTACACACGTGGCAAGGAGCCTATGCGGCTCAGATGGTTATGCGGCTGAGGAGGCCATGCGGCTCAGAAGGCCATGCGGCTGAGGAGGCCATGCGGCTCAGAAATCCATGCGACTGAGGAGGTCATGCGGCTGAGACATCCATACGGCCAGAAGAATTTTCACATGGCTATGCTTCTTATTCAAAGTATTTCAATTTTGCAAATTGAAAACTTTGAAGGGGGTCTTGTAGAAGCATAGAAAAGAATAAAGAAAGACCTATGCGGCTCCAACAGAAGGATCCCCATGCGGCTCAGGATCCCCATGCGGCTCAGAAGTCCATGCGGCTCAGGGGTCCATGCGGCTCGGATAGATCCATGCGGCTCAGAAAGAAGCTATGTAGCCTTCAAACATACGGCTGCATTTAATGTCCTGACGACTGCTCTGACAAAAAATAGTTATGACAGCTCTTACATAAAGATGCAATAATGACTGACATGATGGCGTGTTTATGGAAAAGAGGAGAAAATCTCCTTACGGCTGTCAAAATCCACCAAGTCCCGAGGCCACTCCATGCGGCTGCCCATTCGCATGCGGCTAACTATCCCCATACGGCTGCCCATTTTGCATGCGGCTGCCTATCCCTATGCGGCTGCCCATCTGCATACGGCTGCCTATCCCCATACGGTTGCCCATTTTACATGCGGCTGCCTATCCCAATGCGGCTGTCCATCTGCATGCGGCTGCCTATCCCCATGAGGTTGTCCATCTGCATGCGGCTGCCTATCCCCATGCGTCTGCCTCTCTGTATGCGGCTGTCTATTTCCATACGGCTGCCCATACACATACGGCTACATGTTTCATGCGGCTGAGAGGACCCCCCATATGCGGCTCGGCTAGGATGATCCAGTTGAGACACGTGGCGCTCTTCGCTACAATTGAGACACGTGACAGTCTTATCTTCCCCGGAATTATGGGTGCTAACAAATCCTAACAAAATCAGATTTGTTGCGATCGTCATAATGGCCCAGATCAAATCAAATCAAGCAAATTGGACACGTGGCAGGCTATCACAAATCACGAAGATTCATGGCAATTAACATTTATTGCCCACAGAGATTTGATGCAATCTACATTAATTACCTAAATTTGCTACAATCAGAATGAAGGGCCCAGATTACTTGATCCTTAACCGTCGACTTATCAAGGAGGCAATCATTGCAAACCCTAATGATCGCATCCCACTCCTATAAATAGCAAGGTGTCATTCCCTTGCAAGAGAGGATTTTCTAGAGCACTAAAGCACTGGAAAGACATGAAAAGAGAGCACAGAGAGACAAAGGCACGCAAGGGAGTCTTCCCACACGTCCAAGAGCATTTCTTCACCGGAGCCAAGGTTGCATCCGATCGTCCAAGGAGTAAGGCAGAGCTGCCGTCGCTTTTTCGAGCCTCTACCGTCACCCTCCAGAATCTAAAATAAACAATTGTACTTAGATTTTTATACCTTGGTTTTCGTCCCTAGACTTTCTTTGTACAAACGAGTTTGTATTGTGAAGTAAAAGTCCAGTCCTCCGATATAATTGTTCTGTTCTTTTATAATTCATGGCAAACAACTGGTTATGCGAGTTCTGGTTCAACAGTTGTTTCTGCAACAACAACTTCTTCTTGGACTACATCTTCGTAAGGAACTTGAGCCTCATGTGCACTCACATTGTTCTCCGGAACGTCCGCAAGAATAATGTTCTTGTGCCTTGTAAATTTATCTTCAAAAAATTCTGCATCGCGAGATTCAATGATATGATTTGACTCAATACAAGAAACCTTCGAGCATCACTCTTATCAGCATAACCCAGGAGTATAGTCTTCATAGTCCTTGTTCTCAGCTTTTGAATCTTCAAATTCGGAAGCTTCACATACGCCGGACACCCCCACATTCGAATGACATTCAAGTTGGGTCTGACCTTGAACCAGAGTTCATGAGGAGTGACTTACGAAGTTGCATGCGGCACTCTGTTTAATGTGAACATAGTCGTAAGCACTGCTTCACCCCAGAAGCAATTTAGAAGACCCGCAGTCAACAACATTGAGTTCATCATCTCTGTTAACGTCATGTTCTTCCTTTCTGTAACACCATTTGATTGAGGGGATTATGGAGCAATCGTCTCATTAAAAATTTCATGTTCTCTGCAGAACGATGCGAATTCATAAGACCTATACTCTCCACCTCGATCACTTCTGAGTCTCTTGAGTTGTCCGGTTTGACGCTCGACTTCAGCCTTGAAGTCCTTAAATTTTTTAAACGCTTCATCTTTAGACTTGAGTAGATAAACGAATGCGTACTTTGAGAAGTCGTCGATGAAAGTAATGAAATACTTTATCCCGGCATTTGTGGAGAACTGTTTGAAGTTACAAATATCTGAGTGCACTAACTCCAGAAGATATGTACTTCGGTTTATCCGCTTGAACAGTTTTTTAGTGATCTTTGTCTGCACACAGACCTCACACTTCTCCAACTCCTTACCCCCCACATTTGGAGATAAGCCCTAGACAATGTGTCCATGCACCATGTTCGTCTTGGCCATCTGCTTAGACAAGGTATCCACTTTGAGTTGAGCTCTCAACTCGCCTTCAACATGTATCCAGTACAAGAGGCACTCAAAATCTACCTCCATCTTCTTGCGATGCATGTCCACGATGAAGTTGCTCCACCCAGGTGGGAGCATGGCTACAATACCCTCAATGACGAAAGCATCAACTAAGGGCATGCCGTCATCTTTAAGTTTCTAATGTAACTTGAGAAATTCTTTGACTTGAGGTAACATGTTCTTATCGTACTCAAATTGCATCCTCTACACCTTTTCGGTCACGTGGATCTTGTTTCTGTTTTTATCTGCCTTGTAGAGATTCTCTACAGATTCCCAGACGTCCTTTGCATTGACCATCTTGCTGTATGACTCCACCAGAGAGTCCTCCATAGAGTTCAAGATCAATAACTTACAGAGGTTGTTATCTCGCCTCCACTTCGACCGCAAAGTCGTCGATTCAGAAATCCTTCGAGCATTTTTATCCTCTGGAATGAAAGGCTCAGGATCTGTCAACACGTAGTTGACGCTCACGAGTTGAAGATTAAGGCTGACCCTTCTCTTCCAGATGTTGTAATGATCCCCGTCAAACTTCTCAAGTTTGTTAAAACTTGTGTCGAGAAAGTTTGCACGGTTGTTTTCCATCAGATCTGAATCTTGCTTTGATATTGTTGTTTCTGAAACAGATCTTAGATGAAAATCTTGATCTCTTAGTGAGACACGAAGATGAATACTCGTTCTCTTTGTGATATACGAGGTTGATGACCCGATCTCTTTTTGAGAACCAGAGTTGAAGGATCGGTCTCTTTGTGAGATCCGACGTTGATGAAGACAACTTTGTTGAGGTGATAAAGATCACCATTGCTCAAAGCAAGATTCGTCCTACTGCGATCTGCTCTCAGGAACCAGAAAGTTCGAAAGAACTTCTAAAACACTCGTTGTCACCTCCTTTCACGAACTCGCTGAACTCCGTGGACTCCAATGGCAGCGGCTGCGCAACTCTCTCCGTCCCTTAATTTCTGAGTATTTGTCAATGAAGGCATGGAGAGAGTACTTATAGAGTTGGGCCGAAACCCTAATCTCTAATGCTGGCCGTAACTGATTACGAAAAGATAGGAGCGAATAATGGAAAGATTTGAATGAATTAAATTCAAATCCTTCAAAAGATGGATATGAATAATTGACTCAATCTTTCCATAACCGCTTAAGTCTTCCAATCAACCACATCATCCGTCACCTGCGCCCCTGCGCCAACTCAGCCCGTGCGTCTACGCGTAGCTACGTAGCAGCACAAACGTGCAGCACCGCGTGCAAAGTGCGCCACAAAGCGCCCTTGAGCCCGAGTCGTGGCTTAGCTCCATAGGAAAATAATGCCATGAGCATGGCAAAAAGCACGAATGCTTCTTTTGTGGAGTTAGCCTTTTTTTCACTAGAAAAATACTCCCACATGACACCTATGTGCCTCTTCACACCTCATGTGATTCTCTCAACACAAGCAAAGTTTTATATAGAGATACAATCCATTTGGCCTAGACAATGTGGGACTATCTTTCTAGTCTCTAAGAAAAAATATCAACACGACTTGGACGGTTAATTTTGAACCATTTCCAAGTCGTATTATAATAGCAGAGATTAGTCTTCCAATTTGACCATTTTTTTAACTTTAGAGAAATATTAGGGTCTTATCTTATAGTCTAGCCGAGAATTAAGCATGATTATCACTTTTGTTTGTTAATGCGTGATATAATTTACTTTATATTGGTATTAGATTGAATATTGGTTCATGTCTCTTTATGTATACAATATACCGAAGAAAAATTTGTACAATATCGGAACTGGCTTCTAAACACACGGATCGATACGATTACATAGGTTCTTGGTTTCCTTATAGTCTTTGTTTTCATTTAGGATACAACTAGCTAGGACACTTCCTACATGGTTTATTTTTTTGTTTTGTTTTTTAACTCCATAAACGCAAAGCGTGATAGAGATGCACCACTGCTTAAAGCATCCTCTTCGAATGGTGTAAGAGCCACGAAAGAGCGGCCATGGACATAATCCACCTCTCGCATGGTCCCCTCGTGTGACTAGCTAGTTGAGGGAAAGTTATGACTCCTTTTTTTTTTTTTTTTGGAAAGTTATGACTCAATGATGAACAACGTCGGTCCGAAGTAAATAAGATGGCTAAGTAGTAATATCTGCAGGACACGTTCACGCACACGTGTCAGCTACACGTATGACACACATACCTTAAAAGCCGTAATTTACCGTTTCCTCCTTCCTCCTCTTCAGCATCAAACGGCACCTCTCTCTCTCTCTCTCTCTCTCTCTCTAGATATTGAAGATGAAGATGAGTTGCAAAGAAAGAAGAAGAAGAAGCATGCTCATCTTGCTTATCGTTACTACTCTGCTGCAAGTTGGTGTTGGTGGTGAGAGTACAAGGAAATCGTCGTCGTCGTCAGAGGAGGTGGAGCGAGGGCCTAGCCTTGTCGAAAGAGCTATCGGCATCACCGGCGGGCTCAATAGCCGGTGGGATAAGCTAAGGACATGGGCCAAGATGGGATGGATGAAATTCCAGCCTCCTAATGACGGGTACATGTTTATATGAACTTCAATTCTCTACCTCATCAGATATTAGAACTGTACTTGCCTTCTTGCATACGCCATCGTTCTTTTATTATTCTCGAATTTATTGTATGATTTACTCTATGAAATTAGTCATATATAAATGAGTTAATTTAATCGGTCACTACGAAGAATTGTTATATTCCCGAGAAAATCCAAATTCATGTTAAAAGTGTTGTTGAATTTATGTATACGATATTTTCTAAAAACTATCGTAGATTATGATAAATATTTAATTACAACGACACGTTTTTGTAGAGTGTCATCGCTAAAAAAAATTTAATGATAGTTATTTAGAAAGTAAGGGTGAGCGTCGATATAATCGGTCAGTATTTGGTCGAACTTTTTGGTAATTTTTTAAATTGGTATTTAAAAAATTAATACCGATATCGTGCCATTTACAATCGGTTTTTTCGATTTTAGGTTATATCAGTATTCAGTCGATTTTTGTTCGGTATCGGTATTTTACAAATTAATATTTGATCAATCAACACACTTAATATTGTAGAACTTCTTAACCTATAATATATATATATATATATATATATATATATATATATTTTTACATTTTTGGAAACATTAAATTTTAAAGCCAAGTCTCTACAAATCAAACAATTAATCAAAATTATTAGAACAATATGTAACAAGTCGCAAACACCTAAAAATGAGCTTAAAAGATCAAAGGCGGTTACTAAGTTTAATCTTTAGTATAAGTCTAAGTAACCAAAATTCATTTCAAAATTTATAAGAGAACAAAAACATAAGCTCAAAAAATCAACTAAATTTTTAGCATTCTTAACATAATTTCAAGTCCGCTAAAATTCATTCTAACTTCTAAGAAATTGAACAAAATAAAGATAAAAATAAAAATAAGTAGTATAAAATTAATCACCAATAATATATATATATATATATATATATATATATATATATATATATATAAAGAAGATATATATACGGGCGATGATGAGCCTGGCCTGTGCAATGCGGGACATCCACAACGTCGTAGGACTAACGAAAAATGGTCACTATCTGAGCTGAAATATATATATATATATATATATATATATATATATATATATATATATATATATATATACATTACAAGAAAAATTGATTTTTGGTGACGGTTTTTCTCCGTCACCAAAGGGTTAAGTTTACGGTTTTCCTTCCATCAGCTAGGCCAGTGTCAGCAAAAGTTCCCACTTTAGTTGACGGTTGCCGGAATGACTTTAGTTGACGGTTTTTAGCTGTTACGAAAGTGACTTTAGTTGACGAATTTTAGCCGTCAATTAAACCCAATTTTTTGACCGTCAATATAGGTGCATAGTTTTCCTAACTGTGGCCTAGCCGACGGTTAATGACCGTCAACATAGGTTATTTTTATTGACGTTTTTTAGCCATTAAGAGACCATGTTTATCAATTCTTATTTATGTTGCCGGTTCCCGCTGGTTCCATTCACGTCACCAGATACACTCATAATATAAATTACAGAAACGCATAATATAAATTCAGAAAATTTCACAAACATCAAATAACTTATAACACATTTTACATTAACAAAAACAAACGTGTTTGTACAATATTCAACGAGTACATCAACAATACTGCTCCCATTTTCTTTTTTCCATGCATGGGTTGGTTTCCTCCCCTTGGTTTAAATTTGACTTGCTGCCATATTCATATCCTTCTTGAATTTGCTTGATGTAAATTACCCGCGCCTGTCCACTGCCATTATCAAGGTTTCTGTCATCGCCTGCCATAACATTATATACAACTTTAGTTGCTAGCAGACCAGGCTCTAGTATGTAGAACACAAGATCTTACTAATGGAGATCACATGTTTATATCAATAACTACTATAGTAGAAAACAGTGATCTCCTAGAGAGTAATGATACAAAAGTGGTAAGAAGACAGAGCAATAGGGCTTTTTATGCCGATATGAATGGGAAACTGTATATAAATGACATACATGAATAGCCATAATGCTTATGATATCATTCATGAAGCTATATGAGTTGCAATCTTAGATTCCAACTTAATCCTTTTGTTTCTTAATTGACCAGACAAAATCAACAACACCAGTTAATAACGGCACCAGAAAAATGAATCTGCAACAGTTGGTTGCAGGACAAAGGAAGATTTGTGTTACCTATACTGAAAATTGAATCTGCAACAATTAGATTGGATCACGTTATTGTTGGAATTAATTAATTCCAGTTATTGTTCTTAAAGGATGAAAAGGAAAGAGAAGGGAATTTAGTCCCACATCGGAAAAAGAGAAAGGTTTTGAGAGTGCTTAAATAGGAATGTGCACTCATGAGGAGTGTGCAATAACCAAAGGGTTGCTAGTGGGTGACCATTGGTGGTTGTTTTATCCTCTTTATGAAAATGTAGCCGGTGTTGCCACCGGCATCTCCGGCTCGGGCTCCGGCTCGGGCGAGCGGCGTAGGCTCAGCCCTCGGGCCTCGTGCTCCTCGTCGCCCCGAGAATTCCTATTTTTTGCAGCAGCCCAGACAAACTAAAGGGTGAATGAATCTGCGAACAGGTGAATGAATGTTGTTTCGGAAGGGTCGCGACTTCACGAAACAACACGAATTCATCTATATATACTACAGATTTCTGAGTCCAAAATACACAGAATCTGAGTATTCATTCCTCTTTCTTTTCTCTTCCAAAGTTTTCCAGAAAGGTGTTCTTCCCTACGCCGGTGTCTCACAACGTCTGGTGAACCTCCGGCAGAAAGGCCGTCTTATCCTGGGTGTTCTGGCGTGCTGACTCCAACACGTTACCGGAGTGCCCGAAACACTTTAAGGAAAGTGCTGCTAAATGCACGATTCAAGCCTCGATGACAGTTTCAACTTTTCAGAACTTCAAAGTGAAGTAATTGCAATTTCTAACAATCTTAAAGTGTTGCAAATAATGGCGTCCGAGGCTGCGATTTCGAGCATCAAAGTCATGAATCAGGATCTAGTCAAACTGGATCGCTTCGACGGGACAAACTTCACACGCTGGCAGGACAAAATGATCTTCCCCCTGACGGCGCTAAAGATCTACTACGTCCTCGATCCAGATCTGCCACCTGTTCCAGAACCCACTCCAGCAGATTCTGATGCAGTCAAGGCAGAACGCAAAAAGCGCAAAGAGGACGAACTGTTGTGCCGTGGTCACATTCTGAACACCCTGTCGGACAGACTGTACGACCTCTACACAGACTTCGGCAATTGACATCTGGAAGGCTCTGGAATTCAAATTCAGAGCAGAAGAAGAAGGTACAAAGAAATTTCTTATATTAAAGTATTTTGATTACAAAATGGTTGATACAAAGCCTATACTAGCCCAAGTACACGAACTACAAGTTCTAGTCAACAAACTCAGGGCAGTGAAGATAGAACTTCCGGAACCATGCCAAGTTGGTGCTATAATTACTAAATTGCCAGCATCTTGGAATAGTTATAGGAAGAAACTACTTCACAGCTCTGAGGATTTCTCACTGGAACAGATTCAAAAATACCTTCGAATCGAAGAGGAATCGAAGGAAAGACAGAAATCCGAGAACAACGGAGTTTCTAAAGCTAACGCGGTGAGCGCGAAAGGCAAGAGGCCTGCAGGAAAGAAGAACTTTCTCGGTCCCAAGAAGGACCAACAAAAGTTCAAGAACTCCGGCAACGCCAAAGGACCCAAGACCGGTTGTTTTGTATGTGGCAAAGCAGGACATTATGCCAGAGACTGTCGGGTTCGAAAGACCCAAAACAGCGAGGTAAATCTCACTGAGACAGATGACATAATTGCTACGGTGAGCAAACTCATGACGGTCAAAGGGAAGGCTCCAGGATGGTGGTACGATACTTGTGCTACCGTTCATGTTTCATACGACAAAGCAGCATTCAAGACCTATTCTGAAGTCAATGATGGACAAGAAGTTCAGATGGGAAATGAAGGACATTCAACGGTCGTGGGAACAGGTGATGTGGAAATCCAATTCACTTCCGGGAAGAAAGTAACTCTGACTAACGTACTTCACGTCCCGGATATGAGTAGGAACCTCGTCAGTGGAGTCTTGTTGGATAAACCAGGAATAAAGTCCGTCTTTGAGTCGGGCAAATTAATATTGACCCGTAATGGTGTGTTTGTTGGAAAGGAATATACCGATGAGGGTATGATAAAACTTTGTATCATTGAAAATAATATCAATGAAGTTTCTACTTCTGCTTACATGATTGAGTCATCTACTTTATGGCATAGTAGATTAGCGCATATAGGTATTAGCACTATGAAAAGGTTAATTAAATCTGGATTAATTTCATGCAATTCTGAAGATTTAGATAAGTGTGAAATTTGTGCAAAATCCAAAATGATTAAAAAATCTTTTCACAGTGTAGAGCGTAATACCAATCTACTAGATTTAGTTCACTCTGATTTATGTGAATTTAATGGCACATTATCTCGAGGAGGTAATAAATATTTTATTACCTTCATTGATGATTGCTCTAGATTTACATATGTATATTTATTAAAGCATAAAGATGAAGCCTTTAATGCTTTTAAAATATACAAAGCAGAGGTTAAAAATCAACTTGGTAGAAAGATTAAAATACTTAGAAGAGATAGAGGTGGTGAATATTTTTCTTTTGAATTTAATACCTTCTGTAAAGAAAACGGTATTACTCATGAATGTTCTGCACCACGGACACCTCAACAGAACGGACTAGCCGAAAGAAAAAATAGAACATATCAAGAAATGATAAATGCAATGCTAATGCATTCTGAATTATCATTTAGTTTGTGAGAAGATTTACTTACTGCATGTCATATAATGAACAGAATTCCTTTGAAGAAAACTGGTATTTCACCATATGAGATATGGATAGACCGTAAGCCTAATATTAGTTATTTTAGAGTGTGGGGGTGCATAGCTTATTACAAAAATATGGATCCTAAAATGACCAAATTAGGTTCTCGTGGAATCAAAAGTGCTTTTGTAGGTTATGCTGCCAATAGTAAGGCATATAGACTTTTAAACTTAGAGTCTAACATTATTGTCGAATCCAGAGATGTGGAATTTTTCGAGAACCTTATTACTAAGAATAAGGATCCTGAGATTCCTGCTAATGAAGAGTCTCGTGAGGAGAGCTCTTCACGGTTAGTTGAAAAATAATCCGAGCTTCGGATCAGCAAGAGAGTTCGAAAGGCTAAGAATCTAGGACCTGACGAAATAGATTCTCAACTTATTTTCTTTTACTTACTAGAAGGAAATACAGAGAAATTTATTCGAAAGATTCCTATCATTCTTCAAGTGGAAGATGATCCTAAAACCTTTAAAGAAGCAATAGCTTCGTGGGACTCATCTTTTTGGAAAGATGCTATCCAAGATGAGATGGATTCGATAATATCTAACCACACTTGGAAAATTGTCGATCTACCAAAAGGGTCCAGACCTATTGGATGTAAGTGGGTGTTCAGGAGAAAGTATCATAGTGATGGTACTTTAAACACCTACAAGGCTAGACTAGTAGCCAAAGGATTTCGAGAAAGAGAAGGAATTGATTATTTTGACACATATACACCAGTAGCAAGAACAACTACAATTAGAATATTGTTTGCGTTAGCTTCATTGCATCATCTTAATGTTCATCAGATGGATGTCAAAACGGCATTCTTAAATGGAGATCTCGATGAGGAGATTTACATGGAGCAACCGGAAGGGTTCGTGCTCCCGGAAAATGAACAAAAGGTATGCAAACTTGTTAAATCCTTGTACGGATTAAAACAAGCACCAAAGCAGTGGCATCAGAAATTTAACTCAGTCATAATTTCTAATGGCTTTGTTCACAATGTTTGTGATAGGTGTTTATATACTAAAGTATATGAAAATATCGTGATATTTCTTTCTCTCTATGTTTGATGATATGTTGATCATTAGCAACGAGATGAGTGGAATTACAGAAACGAAGAGGTTTCTAACTTCCACATTCAAGATGAAATATCTTGGAATAGTTGACACTATTTTGGGGATCAAAGTAATACAAAACAGTGGGTGTTTTGAACTTACGCAGTCGCACTATGTTGAGAAAGTGCTAGACAAGTTCAAACACCTAAAGGTCAAAGAAGTGAACACTCCATTTGATCCAAGTGTTAAAGTAGAAAAGAATTCTGGAAGAGCAGTCGCTCAATTAGAATACGCAAGTGCTATTAGATGTCTTATATATTTGATGCAATGCACAAGACCTGATATAGCATTTGCAGTTAGTAAAATGAGTAGATTTACTAGCAACCCTAATAATGAGCATTGGAGGGCTATCGGAAGAATTTTTGGTTATCTTTTGAAAATCAAGAATCTTGGATTACAATATGGTAGATTTCCTGCCGTATTAGAAGGATATACCGACGCTAGTTGGATATCAAGTGTCGGGGATAACAAATCTACGACAGGTTGGGTATTTACGTTTGTCGGAGGGGCAGTTTCTTGGAAGAGCAAGAAACAAACGTGCATTACCCATTCGACCATGGAGTCAGAGTTTGTGGCTCTAGCTTCTGCAGGACAAGAAGCTGAGTAGTTGAGGGATCTTCTATTAGAAGTTCCGCTGGCTAAAGAGAATGTATCAAAAGTGTCAATACATTGCAATAGTCAAGCTACTCTAGCAAGAGCCTACAACGAAGTGTATAATGGAAAGTCTAGACATATAAGTCTAAGACATACCTACGTAAGGAAATTGATCAAAGATAGAATCATTTCTCTTACGTATGTGCGTACCAGCTATAACTTAGCCGATCCCTTTACTAAACCACTAGCTAGGGATTTAGTAAAGTCTACCTCGAGAGGTATGGGATTGAAACTCCTTGAGTAAGAGTTCCAATAACAGTGGCAACCCAATCTAATGTTAAGAAAACATTAACCTTAGATTCATTGGGTAACAACAAACTGTTGACTTGGATGTATACGACATGATTATGTCGACTGTTGCAATTTGAGGGTTGAGTTTATAAAACTCTTAATGAAGTTCAGTAATGTCGACATGTATCTGTAAAGCAACAGAGATACTGAAAGAACTTCACCTATGTGAATTTAGAGATGGTGTCGTCTCAGTAAGATCTGGAGTTTATCTTATAAAAATTTACGAGACAGTATCAGCACATGGCCATTAATAGTGCTAAGCGAGAGATGTAGGCGAAGAATTACAAAAGAATGTGTGTAAATTAACACCAATTTTATCACAAGGAATAACTGGTTCAAAGCCCAGCTACCAGTGATTCCGATAAAATCTTGTGTTGCATCTACTAAGGTTAGGTTCAAATCGAAAGATACCCAACTGTATTAACATTCTTTAAGTGATGTATTCTGGAATTCCTTTCCATCATTTATGGAACAAGTGGGGGATTGTTGGAATTAATTAATTCCATTTATTGTTCTTAAAGGATGAAAAGGAAAGAGAAGGGAATTTAGTCCCACATCGGAAAAAGAGGTTTTGAGAGTGCTTAAATAGGAATATGCACTCATGAGGAGTGTGCAACAACCAAAGGGTTGCTAGGGGGTGACCATTGGTGGTTGTTTTATCCTCTTCATGAAAATGTAGCCGGTGTTGCCACCGGCAACTCCGGCTCGGGCTCGGGCTCGGGATCGGGCTCGGGCTCGGACGTAGAGGCGATAGTGGCGCATTGTAGACGCACTTGTGCACTTAGGCAACGTGGCATCGGGCGAGCAGCGTAGGCTCGGCCCTCGGGCCTCGGGCTCCTCGCGGCGATTCTCGCCCCGAGAATTCCTATTTTTGCAGCAGCCCAGACAAACTAAAGGGTAAATAAATCTGCGAACAGGTGAATGAATGTTGTTTCGGAAGGGTCGCGACTTCACGAAACAACACGAATTCATCTATATATACTACATATTTCTGAGTCCAAAATACACAGAATCTGAGTATTCATTCCTCTTTCTTTTCTTTTCCAAAGATTTCCAGAAAGGTGTTCTTCCCTACGCCTGTGTCTCACAACGTCTGGTGAACCTCCGGCAGAAAGGCTGTCTTATCCTGGGTGTTCTGGCGTGCTAACTCCAAGACGTTACCGGAGTGCCCGAAACACTTTAAGGAAAGTGCTGCTAAATGCACGATTCAAGCCTCGACGACAGTTTCAACTTTTCAGAACTCCAAAGTGAAGTAATTGTAATTTCTAACAGTTATCATGTATAATTAGACTGCTTGGCTGATCACCTCAGCCAACTGATTCATCTTCTAAAGTCACAACAAGGAAGGGAAGGGTGAGCAAGACCTGTGAATCGAATTTGAGAAATTAGCATACATTAGTACACATATTTGTTTTAGTAAAATATTAACAGTAGGAAATTGGTATAACTTATCATGTTATCATGTACAATTAGACTGCTTGGCTGGTCACCTCAGCCAACTGATTCTTCTCCTAAAGTTGCAACAAGGAAGGAAAGGGTTAGCAAGACCGGTGAATCGAATTTGAGAAATTAGCATACATCAGTAAACATATTTGTTTTAGTAAAATATGAACAGTAGGAAATTGGTATAACTTCATATTGAATATATTTTAGCGGCTGAACAAAAGCTGGATATAATCAGACGATATACTTGCCGAGTGAATGTAGAATAGAAATAATGAGATGATTATTATTGAAGAGAGACTACATATATATTGGAGAGGCTAGCCTCCTCTCCTATTATTCTAAGCAATGTAGGACTAAAGCCCATTAACTAATAACTCTAATATAACACTTAACACCCTCCCTCAAGCTGGAGCATAGATGTCAATCATGCCCAGCTTGTTACATAAAAATTGAACCCGAGGACCCAGAAGAGGCTTTGTGAAGATATCAGCTATCTGGTCGCCGGTCCTCACATGTTGGAACTTTATCACTCCCTTTGTATATTCATCACGAACAAAATGAGTGTCAATTTTAATATGCTTCGTCCGTTCATGAAATACTGGGTTGGTGGCAATGTGAATACCAGACTGGTTATCACACCATAGATCTGCCACTTGAGATCCTGCGTCTTCTCCCAGTTCTTGTAGGAGATGCTTCATATATAATATCTCTGACGTGCCATGAGCAATAGCTCGATATTCTGCTTCTGAGCTTGAGCGTGCTATCACACTTTGTTTCTTGCTCTTCCATGACACTAGATTTCCATCAATAAATACCGAGTAGCCAGAAGTAGACCGTGTATCTGTCAGGCTTGCTTCCGAGTCAGCATCAGTAAAACGCTCAATGCGAGTGTGTCCATTATTCTCCATTCGAATTTCTTTTCCTGGATTCTTTACTAGATAACACAGAATCCTGAGAACTGTCTGCCAGTGTGGAATTCTTGGAGAAGCCATAAATCTACTTGCAACACCCACTGCAAAAGAAATGTCCGGACTCGTCATAACCGCCAAGTAGTTGAGTTTTTCAACTACTCGACGATACTGATCTGGATTGGTCATCAGGACCCCTTCGTCTGGAAGTAACTTCGCCCCTGGATCCATAGGTGAGGTTGCTCCCTTTACTTGTATCATGCTTGCATCATTTAGTATGTCCAGAACATACTTTTTTTGAGACATTACAATATCTCGCTTACCCCGTATGACCTCAATGTCCAAAAAATAGTTCAAGGATCCCATATCCTTGGTTTGAAATTGTTATCCAAGAAACTTCTTGAGACTTGAAATACCCTGGCTGTCATCTTCCGTGATTACAATATCATCAACGTAGACACCAAGGAGTATTCTTCCAGCAGATGTGTGTCGATAGAAGATTGAATGATCCTTCTTTGATTGACACAAGCCAAATTGAGTAACAACATGTATAAATCGACCAAACCATGTACGAGGTGATTGTTTCAGACCATAGAGGGCCTTCCTCAGATGAAACACTTTACCCTCCCTTGTAACAAATCCGGTAGGTTGCATCACATATACCTCTTCATAAAGATCCCCGTGGAGAAAAGCTGTCACGACCCGCACCCACCGTGAGGGTACGAGTACGTAACAGCGTCCAGCCTACGCCGCAGTGTCGGCGGTAGAACGCTGTTCTAAGTCTCTAACTAACCATCAACTCATGCAGTTTATAATGTACTCATCATGATCAACTCCGAACGGAGGACAAGTATAAGATATGGTGTAACTCAATCACAGTCTAAGCACGATAAGATAACACAGAATATAACTAAGAATTGAAGACAACAAAACTACTAATAAAATAACAACAAACTCAAACAATCTCAAATACATCTCAAGTCTCAAATCTCTATATACAACTCCAGTTATAAACAGGAAAACTAAAACAAGACAGACTAGCTAAACTCCCGATCACTCCTGAGTGTCGGGACCATAGGTAGCTAAGCCATCTCCTCAGTAAAATGTAGGGCATGTGTCCTCAGGGCAATCATCGGTAAAATTTTCAACAGGTCCAGTCAGGACAGGAACGAGCACATCTCATCTAGAAAATCCAAGTAAATGACAGAGAACTATAAAGCAGTTATAGACAGTTATATTGATGAAAATGGCAGTTTATATTCAGGTGATGGTAAGAAAGACAGATAAAGTGCAAGGAAAGAAAATAACTAAACAAGAGAAGAATCATAGCAATGAAGACTGTAAAAATAGAACTAGCTGAACCAGGGTAATATGATATAAAGTCCAGACAACAATGTAGACCAGTGTAACTCTAATGTAAGTCCAGTACATGATGAATCTCATACAAGATGAATCCAGTAAGGGACGATTCCAGTTATAGTGATCAATGATTCCAGGGTGAGTCCAGCCTATACTCTAGCAGTGTGTTTTAAAATACCGAGATCGACATGTAAAAGGCTATAGGTAATCCGGCACATCGCACACCTGGCCGGGTGTGAGATGGCTATCATTCCAGTATGATTCCAGCAAAAGGGTGATTCCAGAAATGGGGTATGTGTACATGTCTTACTCTAGTATTTCCCCTCCCAGCAAGTGAATCCAGAATTCCGACACAATGATTCAAGATGAGTCCAGCCAATAATATGAAGATACCAGTAAATGATTCCAGCAGGTGATTCCAGTAATAGAAGCCGGAAATGGTGATACCAGTAATAGAGGCCAGAAAATAAATGTGTGTCGTATACATGAATCCAGAAATATCCACACGTGTTGTAACAGAGAATCGCATACAACTAACTAGAACTGAAGTACAGTAATTGACAAGTAAATGAGAGAACTATCAGAGAATGTACTCGCCTGATACTCTGAAAAGAGTAGTGTAATGTCAGATGTCTGCACCAGAGTCACAATGTCCTAAACAGAGTAATACAGGTTATAATATGCTTAAAATAAGACAAATGAAGTCTATGATGCAATATGCATGATTTCTAGGCCAATCTAGGTCAAAGTCAACTCTAAGTCAACTGTCTAGGTCAAACTAGGTCTAAGTCAAACTTGGTCAACTCTGGGTCAACCCAAGTCAATACTCTAGTCAAACTAGGTCAATTGGTCACATCCAGACTAATGTTGACTTTTGGTCAACTCCAGTCAACCTGGACTAGTCAAACTAAGTCAACTAGGTCAAGCCTAAGCCAAACAAGTCCCACTAGGCCTAACCAGCCTATTCTAGCAAGCATACCCAACTCCTAGGCTATACAAGCCAACCACACTCCTACACTGGCATTCAAGCCATAAACACAGGTTTATGAGCCATAGGCTATATGCCTAGGCTAAACACATAGTCCATTACACACTTCACACATATACATATATATTGATATTAATCTAATTTTATGTAACAACACACATATGCACATAGCTAAAAATAGGACACATTAATATATATATAGAGAGGTAGGGGGAGGCACATGTGTATATGTGTCTATGTGTACATGTGTGTGTGATACACATATAGAAATTAGTGAACAATGATGTGTATAATGTGAGGGTGTAATGTGAAGTGTCAAGTAACAGTTTAAAATAAGGTGTCAATGTGTCAAGTGGGAAATGGGATAGTGTATCAGTTTTAGGCAAGGTAGGTTAGTGTGGCAGGAATTAATGTGTAATAGGAAACTGGAAGCAATGGATAGTTTTCAGGAAATTCAGGCATTGTGAGTTCAATGTGACAGGGTGCAAACATCAGGGTTTTCAGGAATCAGAACAGTGGGGTGGCCAGGTGGATTTAAGTGTGCTAACTCAGGAAAAACAGGGTGTGTTCCCAGGAATTTGTGTGTAGAAACTGGAAATCTGAATTCAATGGTGTAAAAATCAAGAAACAGTGATGAATGAGGACTGCACATGTGAAGTATATCCTAAGACTGAGCACTGCATCCCAAAACCCTGACTCCAATATCAATCTTAGTTAGGACTCAGGTCACAGAGTTTAGTTCCTACTTAGTGACATGTGTGTGTGTGTATAAAAAACACAGTGTAAAAGATATGTTCTCAGGAATCTGAATTCCAAGTGACAGTGTGGTCAATCAATGCAATATGGATAGAACAAAGGGATGTTCAAGTGTCAAGGACTGCTACCAAAACATTGATACTAATAGTCCATACTTGAGACTACGAGAAGGTGTGGACTGAACCAAAACACATAATGGGCTGTGCTCTGGACCCAAGTCTGGACAGAAGGAAAGTAAGACTGAGCAGTGCAATTGGTAAGGAAAATATGCATAAAGGATATGGACTGACACGTGTGCAGTGGGTGAAAAGAAACAAGAGATGCAGGACCAGGCAATTACCTGATGTATAATCACCTGTAGGAGGAAATGCAGGAATTAGGAATAGTGTGTGTGTGGACAGAAATTAGAACTAATCTCAGGAAATCGAGCATATCAAATGACAGTGCACACAATCAAAAACATTTTGAAAACTCAATACAAAACCCAACCACAATTTAAACCCAAGGTCCCAGCCTACTGTTTTCAGGAGAAAAAAAAGAGCTAACCTATATACAAACCTATATATATTCTAGGCTCATAACCCACATACATTTATCTCAGTTTCAATAGGCCATTGCCAGGCCATGAATACCCAATTACTGATACACTATGGAGACCCCCAAAACAACTGATACAAACTAACATCTAATGATACCTATGTATCCTAACTCACAGATAAATACCCTCTCAAATTGATACCTCTCTAACACTCACTAACAACTAATTCCTCACTATCCTAGACAGTTAACAAATCCTCCCCCCCCCCATTCCCTAATTTACTAACTTCTCTGATCTCTAATTTCTGACACACTCTCCCACATTCAGCTGGCAATGAGGAGGAACCCCTTACCTCGACCATACTGCAGTGATGGCCATGCCACCTGCAATAATCTCCATGGCCCATGGCCCCTGCCCTCTCCCTGGTCACACAGCCCTCTATACTGCTGATACTTACCTACAAATATACATGAATACAAATATACAATGTATATGATATATATATACTCAATCCCAGGTGACAACTTAACATACTAAAATATATTTATGGTTTAAAAAGACTGAAAACCAAAATAACTCAGAAACTAAACCCTCAGCTCAGAGTTTCAGAAACTCCTAGTGCAAAACCCAAAACGACAATCAACTCGAATCAAAACTGGAAAGATAAGGTGTACAGGCATAGGGGTATACCCCACGTGTCCTCACAAGCCTATACGTGTCCACGAAGTGGACACAATCGTGTCAAAATCGGCAAAGCAACCGTGTCAGAAAACAGACCAACCTGGGCCTCGTGCAGCCGTGTCGAGCCCTCGTGCTCTCGACACAAGGCGACACGTGTTTCGTGCTCGTGCACAGAGATTCGCCTAGTGTAGGGCTTCGTGATGAAGTGTCTGCATTGTGTCCAAACAAACCGTGTCCAAGGAAATCAATGCGTATCAGACGCACTTCCTGCGCGCGTGCACGACAGGCACCGACCCGTGCGAGTGAGATTTCTCACAAACTACTCGACGAAGTCGTCTCAAAATTGGTGAGCGTGCTGTCAGTCATTGCCCGCAGGAGTGTGCAAAGTTTCGTGTCAAGACGTGCAGTATCGTGTCCGCTACAGTGCCCAAGCAGCAGGACACTGCACGGTGTCCTCGTGCACGCGTGTGTGTTCAAATATGGACACGAACGTGTCCAGAAATGTGCTCAGTAGGACACGAATGTGAAGTGCACATATAGATCTAGAAATTCATTCAAAAAGATTTGGAAAAACAGAAGAAAAGTCCCTCTTAGGCATTTCATCAAACACCTAGGCAACACTACGACACGTGTTCGATACGGACACCAAACGAACACGAAAACCACCCAAATTTCGGGGACACCTAGGGGACTCCTAGATCTAGCCTTTCATGCAAAGAAAACTGAAATTTAAATCAATTTAGAGGGTTTTACCTATATGTGCAAAAAGCTTGGAAAAGCTTCAAATGGGGGATTCTTCCTCTTGATGCCAAAAGCTTCAAATTGTCCCAAAGCTGGGATTAAATTCCACATTCAGAAAATAGGAGGAAATTAGGTTCTAATGCAAGAAACTAGGATTAAAAAGGACCTAAAATGGATTTATGGAGATTTTTGGAAGAGGGACAATACCTTTCTTTTTCCAATGTTGAAATGAATGAAAGAAGGAGGCAAGCCCTAGAGAATAAGTGTTTATATAGGGTGGGGATCCCTATGGCTGGTCATTTAGGGTTAGGTTAGAGTTAGGGCTTAGTCTAATGGCTATGGGCCAAGTTGCACTAGTTGTGGAACCAATTTCTAGGTCTCAAGCCTATGGACCAATTCACCAATCCTCCTACTCCAAATTTGATCCTAATTGTCCTAACTTGAGTTGAATTAAGTTAAACTAGGGTCCATACCATGTTAACTAGGTCACCAAGTCAAAGTCAAATCTAGGACAGTCTCTTAAGTCGCAGCTAGTCAAAAGTCAAAATCAATAATCACCAGTACAATAAATCATAATTCAAAGAGGCCAAATGACCAAAATACCCCTAGGCTAAAAATGATAATTAATCATCCTAATGACATGGTTAGGCTCTAGGTCATGCAGTCTTTACGGTTTCACTAGCTGCACACCAAAATCATAAGACATGACTTAAAACAGTTTTTAAATAGTTTAAAAATAATTAAAAATCACCAAAAATCATAATGTGAAATAAATATCAATGAATAATAATTATAATTTCAAAATTTTAAAAATACCCTCATCTGGAAAACTGGGTGTTACAATCCTACCCACCTTATAAAAATTTCGTCCTCGAAATTAAGATGATCGCACCTCTCCTAGGTCAAACCCCCAATCAATCAAGTCAAAGCAATACAATCCTACTGGTCATGATTCCATAGTCTCGAGCAGGGTAGCTACACTATCTAGCAATCATAAGCAATATCCTGGCAGGTACTAAGGGAAATCACACATGAAAGTGGGGAGGAAGAACAAGAAGGTCAAACCTGCTAATCCATCACCTGCAATGTCAGCCTCCTCGGCTGCCATCGCAAAAGCTCCACCTCTCTGGTGCTGAGCTACAGGTGGCCTAGCCCCCTCAAAAGGAGGTGCAATGGGACAATCTATCTTCTGGTGGGCAGCTGACCCACAGAAATAGCAAACCTTCAACCTCTTCCTGCACTGCTCCCAGATGTGTCCCGGCTTCTTGCAGTAGGAACAACTGATCGCCTTCGGGTCCTGACCCCGATACTGATGCTGCACCTGCTGAACTCCCACTGGTGCCTGCGTCTGCTGAATCTGCACATGAGGCCTCTTGGCCTGGCCTCCGCTGCTGCTGATACCGTGAGCGTCCCGTCCCCTCTTGAGCCTCAGCTCAAGATCATCCTCAGCCAATAAAGCACCTGTCAAAATCTCCTCGAAAGTGGCATCCCTGTTGCCCTTGGTCAAGGACTTGACTTCCTTGACCAGTCCCTTCCGGAACCTCTGGGCCTTCGCCGCCTCGCTCAAGCCCCCTACGAATCTGCTGAGGCGGCCGAACTCCCCAGCGTACTCCTCCACTGACAGGCTCCCTTGAACTAGGCTCTCGAACTGCGACTCCAAGGCTCTGAGCGCTGAATCTGCAAAGAACTTCTTCTTGAAGAAGCCCCTGAACTCCTCCCAAGTCTGTCCAGCTACCCCCACCCTGGGGTCCGACTGATACCAGGTGCGAGCAAGATCTCGCATCCGGCTAGCTCCTGCTTCTATCTGGAGATCTGCCGGTATCCGGACCAGGAAAAAGATCTCCTCTATATGCTCGATCCACTCGTCAGCATACAAAATCCCCTCTGTCCCCAGGAAGTCTCTGGGGCTCATCTTCTGGAACTGCTCTATCCCCGGTGTCCTCGGCTGCTGGATCACTGGTCGAGCTGCGACCGTCGTAAGGGCCAACTCCATGCTCCTGTCCTGTCGGGTTTGCTGCCGGTCCATAAACTGCAGGAAGTAAGCGAACATCTGTGCCGCATCCACGTGTCCTGTAGGCGACGGCTGCTGGAACTGCATCTCTGGGATGACTGGGTCCTGCCCCCGAGCAGATGGAGGCATACCCTCTGCTGCTGCTGCTGAAGTCTCAATATGAATAGAGGTGGCAGGAGCTGCAGCCTCCTGACCCTGCTGATCTAGCTGAGAGGTGGCAGTCCCTTCTACAACGACTGCTGCACCAGAGCGATGTGATCGTGTCTCCACTATCCTGAAGACAGATCGAACAAGGAGGTCAATACTGAGCAGGAATCGATATATCAAAGGAGGACAGTTATTTCAAAGAAGGGAAATCAGTACGATATGTAGATGACATAATTCAAAGCAGAATTTTTCCTAACTGTGATTGAGTGCCTCTCCGGTAAAGCCTATCTCCCAGTCCTATCGCAGGCTCGCAGCTGTACAACTAAGTCGTCGTACTACCACGATATCGCACTAATGCGACTCTCGACCTGCATGGACCACCACTAAAAACGTGTCACGACCCGCACCCACCGTGAGGGTATGAGTACGTAACAGTGTCCAGCCTACGCCGCAGTATCGGTAGAACGATGTTCTAAGTCTCTAACTAACCATCAACTCATGCAGTTTATAATGTACTCATCATGATCAACTCCGAACGGAGGACAAGTATAAGATATGGTGTAACTCAATCACAGTCTAAGCACGATAAGATAACACAGAATATAACTAAGAATTGAAGACAACAAAACTACTAATAAAATAACAACAAACTCAAACAATCTCAAATACATCTCAAGTCTCAAATCTCTATATACAACTCCAGTTATAAACAGGAAAACTAAAACAAGACAGACTAGCTAAACTCCCGATCACTCCTGAGTGTCGGGACCATAGGTAGCTAAGCCATCTCCTCAGTAAAATGTAGGGCATGTGTCCTCAGGGCAATCATCTGTAAAATTTTCAACAGGTCCAGTCAGGACAGGAACGAGCACATCTCATCTAGAAAACCCAAGTAAATGACAGAGAACTATAAAGCAGTTATAGACAGTTATATTGATGAAAATGGCAGTTTATATTCAGGTGATGGTAAGAAAGACAGATAAAGTGCAAGGAAAGAAAATAACTAAACAAGAGAAGAATCATAGAAATGAAGACTGTAAAAATAGAACTAGCTGAACCAGGGTAATATGATATAAAGTCCAGACAACAATGTAGACCAGTGTAACTCTAATGTAAGTCCAGTACAGGATGAATCTCATACAAGATGAATCCAGTAAGGGACGATTCCAGTTATAGTGATCAATGATTACAGGGTGAGTCCAGCCTATACTCTAGCAGTGTGTTTTAAAATACCGAGATCGACATGTAAACGGCTATAGATAATCCGGCACATCGCACACATGGCCGGGTGTGAGATGGCTATCATTCCAGTATAATTCCAGCAAAAGGGTGATTCCAGAAATGGGGTATGTCTACATGTCTTACTCTAGTATTTTCCCTCCCGGCAAGTGAATCCAGAATTCCGACACAATGATTCAAGATGAGTCCAGCCAATAATATGAAGATACCAGTAAATGATTCCAGCAGGTGATTCCAGTAATAGAAGCCGGAAATGGTGATACCAGTAATAGAGGCCAGAAAATAAATGTGTGTCGTATACATGAATCCAGAAATATCCACACGTGTTGTAACAGAGAATCGCATACAACTAACTAGAAATGAAGTACAGTAATTGACAAGTAAATGAGAGAACTATCAGAGAATATACTCGCCTGATACTCTGAAAAGAGTAGTATAATGTCAGATGTCTGCACCAGAGTCACAATGTCCTAAACAGAGTAATACAGGTTATAATATGCTTAAAATAAGATAAATGAAGTCTATGATGCAATCTACATGATTTCTAGGCCAATCTAGGTAAAAGTCAACTCTAAGTCAACTGTCTAGGTCAAACTAGGTCCAAGTCAAACTTGGTCAACTCTGGGTCAACCCAAGTCAATACTCTAGTCAAACTAGGTCAATTGGTCACATCCAGACTAATGTTAACTTTTGGTCAACTCCAGTCAACCTGGACTAGTCAAACTAAGTCAACTAGGTCAAGCCTAAGCCAAACAAGTCCCACTAGGCCTAACCAGCCTATTCTAGCAAGTACACCCAACTCCTAGGCTATACAAGCCAACCACACTCTACACTGGCATTCAAGCCATAAACACAGGTTTATGAGCCATAGGCTATATGCCTAGGCTAAACACATAGTCCATTACACACTTCACACATATACATATATATTAATATTAATCTAATTTTATGTAACAACACACATATGCACATAGCTAAAAATAGGACACATTAATATATATAGAGAGAGGTAGGGGGAGGCACATGTGTCTATGTGTACATGTGTGTGTGATACACATATAGAAATTAGTGAACAATGATGTGTATAATGTGAGGGTGTAATGTGATGTGTCAAGTAACAGTTTAAAATAAGGTGTCAATGTGTCAAGTGGGAAATGTGATAGTGTATCAGTTTTAGGCAAGGTAGGTTAGTGTGGCAGGAATTAATGTGTAATAGGAAACTGGAAGCAGTGGATAGTTTTCAGGAAATTCAGGCATTGTGAGTTCAATATGACAGGGTGCAAACATCAGGGTTTTCAGGAATCAGAACAGTGGGGTGTCCAGGTGGATTTAAGTGTGCTAACTCAGGAAAAACAGGGTGTGTTCCCAGGAATTTGTGTGTAGAAACTGGAAATCTGAATTCAATGGTGTAAAAATCAAGAAACAGTGAATGAATGAGGACTGCACATGTGAATTATATCCTAAGACTGAGCACTGCATCCCAAAACCCCGACTCCAATATCAATCTCAGTTAGGACTCAGGTCACAGAGTTTAGTTCCTACTTAGTGACATGTGTGTGTGTGTATAAAAAACACAGTGTAAAAGATATGTTCTCAGGAATCTGAATTCCAAGTGACAATGTGGTCAATCAATGCAATGTGGATAGAACAAAGGGATGTTCAAGTGTCAAGGACTGCTACCAAAATATTGATACCAATAGTCCATACTTGAGACTACGAGAAGGTGTGGACTGAACCAAAACACATAATGGGCTGTGCTCTGGACCCAATTCTGGACAGAAGGAAAGTAAGATTGAGCAGTGCAATTGTCACGCCCCAGAACCAGAATACTGAAGAGCGGGGGAATGACTCAGCCAGCTACGTATTACGGGTAGATACCGTATAATACGATCAATGCTGTCTAACCAGACGAGGGGGTGCATACTACATAAAAGTCTTTCTATGGTCACTTCACATCTATTGTCTCAATCATTCAAGCAAGAAACAGTAATAGAGAACATGTAAGATAAAGCAGTAAGGCGTCCCAAACGCTCAGTCAAAATGTTCTGGAGATCTGGCTTTACAAAATATAGCCAGATGATATAGTAACGTATACACAATTGTTATCAGCTGCAGTCTGACTTAGTTACAATTATGCAAAAGTAAGTACAAGACAATCCGACTAACATGTCGGTGCCAAACGGCTAAGTATAAAGTAAATAACAAAACGAGTGGTGAGGTAAGGAACCCACTCGAGTCCTCCTGCGATCATTCCCCTAGTATTGACCATCTTGGAGGTAGAAGTAAGCTGGATCCTCGGGGACCGGCTCTAAATCTGGCCATGCAAAACCAGAGAGGTTAGACCTCTAATAGCAAGTACCACAAGGAAGGACGATATGAATGATTAAACCAGTAAGTAAGAGAATATAATAATAGATCTCTGCTTTCCACTAGGATTCACATAACATCACGACACTTCGAACCAACCTCCCAACCAAACAAGGACAGAAGTTGGCCCGTCATGTCCTGACATTCTGATCATCTCAGTTAGGCAACAGATTAGGTACAGTACACAAACAAATCATCTTGAACGACCAATCAACTCCTACGGCTTGCTATTGTGAGTCCCAAGTTATCCTGGAATTATACAATAGAGATTCCTCATTTCTTACTATGTGCGAGCATGGCTAGTCTATCCAATCAATCAATTGCGCCAATCATGTAATTAGACGAGTCCCAGCGGGACGCCCACCGTTAATATACCATGTACAATTTAATAATATAAGCAGATACCGTTCCCTGCCCGTGTGACAGATTTACAGTATCTGTAGGAACCAGCCGGCCTGTCGGGCACTACTAGTCCCAAGAGGGCTGCCATGTAAGAACTCGGGAATCCATTCTCTCCATGCCATCATTATTTTATTTAACTTAAAGCCTCTATGTTAAGCGAAATCCCATGCCGTGGATCATGGTCATTCAAATGAGTACTTTTGTACGGGATACGATATGCGCAACTCTACAACGATACCCGTGCGGCTATGTTGTAGGTCTTACATAGCGTAATGCAACAATCAAATCTAACCACGGAGTAATCATGCCTTGACCATAAAGTACACATGCTGTTTTTGTAAGATAAATAAGTAACTAAATAAATAAATAAATAATTTGAAGCCTGTATGTGCCTGTATGCCAATATTCGGGATCGGCTAATCGATTGCAATAGTTCATTACATGAACGTGTCTCATTCATTCAATTCAATAAGACGACTAGCCAGTCTCTTAGTTCCAACTAGGAACGCATGATAAATTTAGTCAAGATAACCATTATTATCAATGGTGACAAGGCATGAAAGTCATTTAGTATCAATTGGGGTCGAGTCTACAACTCTCTAGGTTAAGTTCCAGCCTTACTGGGCATCCATAAACCAGTCAAGACACAAGGCACGTTCTACACAACCATATGTATCAAAAATATTAACATGCTAAGATTATCGAGTTCATGCAAAAAGTATAAGGATATAATCAGGAGAACTATCATGCCACCATTAAATGAATAAATTAGAGAACAAATAGAAACACCAGATCAAGAAAGTCACGCCAACAAGTCTATGCTAAGGCCAACAAGTCACGCTAAGTCTAGTAGGAGTGAGCGTGAAAAATGGTTCTCGTTGGCACGCACAGCGTGAGCGTGAAGGGAAATTCACGCACTCACTCAAGGACGTGTGCGTGACTAAAAATTCACGCACTCATGCAAGACGTGAGCGTGACTCAAAATTCATGCTGACACGTAGAGACGTGAGCATGACTAAAAATACACGCTGACACGTAAGAATGTGTGCGTGACTAAAAATTCATGCACTCATGCAAAGATGTGTGCGTGACTGAAAATCCACGCAAACACGTAAAGACGTGTGCGTGACTAAAAATCTACGCAAACACGTAGAGACGTGTGCGTGACTAAAAATCCACGCAAACACGTAAAGACATGCATGACTAAAAATCCACGCAAACACGTAAAGACGTGTGCGTGACTAAAAATTCACGCAAACACGTATAGACGTGTGCGTGACTGAAAATACACGCACGCACGTAAGAACGTGAGCGTGACTCAGGAACCTTCGTCCCCAGCCAGAAATGAAGTTCCCTTGGTTCAGAACCCATGGACAGCCGAGAATACACGCCAAGTTGGGAGATCAAACCCAAGAACAACCGAGAAAACAACAACTTAGATCTAGAAGAAACAAGCCAGAGAAATCAAAAATGCTAAGTAGTAAACTCTCTCGGGATCATGAGAGGAAGAGAAATGAACCATAAAAATGGTTCTCCAAGCAAGAAGCAAGATTGCACTTGCCTGCTGCTACTGCTGGTAGGTGGAGAAGTGATGAGAGGAAGAAGAAGAAGTAATGGTGAAGAATGAGAGTTATGAGGAGCGAGAAGGAGATGGGGCTTTAAATAGGAAGGGTGGTGGTAGGTGGGGTTATTGGGTCGGGTTTGATCGGGTCCAACCAAGGCTAACCCGAAAGCAAGCAGAGGGGTTAAAAGCAGGAAATAAAATACAGAAATAAATTGCAGACAATTAATTAACATGAAAATTAAAGAGCAGATAATTACTTAACATGAAATTAAAGGAATTTAAATACAGGATAATACATGATAAATACTAAATAAGTATATATGAAATGCACATAATAAAAATACGCATTTTTGGAACGGGGAGTGACATCTCTACCCACCTTAGAAAAATTTCGTCCTCGGAATTTCAAATCCAAGCAGGTAGAAATATCGGAGCTAAACTAATACAAGCAATTCTAGTGAGCAAGCAATCATTTTACCATATCAAAAGCAAGTACTATATATGTAAATTCATCAATCCATGATATCAAGTAGTTCTACCCATAAGGTGACAAGCATGAAGAATCAGGACAATCAAGGTATACAGAAAGAGATATACCTTGTGAGTCAAACAGGTGTGGATACCGTGATCGGATATCATCCTCACGTTCCCACGTTGACTCTCCCAAGGAGTGATGACCCCAAGCAACACGGACAAGACTAATTGTTCGGTTCTTGAGTATCTTCTCTCTTCGGTCCAAAATGGACACAGGTTGTTCCTCGTAAGACAGGTTGGTACCAACAACCAGCTCAGAATGATCGAGAATATGGCTTGGGTCCGATACATACCTACGTAATTGAGATACATGAAACACGCCATGCACCTCTCGTAACGAAGGTGGGAAGGATAAACGATAAGCAACATCGCCTATCCGATCAAGGATAACAAATGGGCCCACATACCGCCGACTCAATTTCCCGCAAACGCTAAATCTAATGACCCCACGAGTAGGTGAGATCCGCAAGAATACTTGGTCCCCAACAGAGAACTCTAACGGCCTACGATGCTGGTCCGCCCAATGACGATGCCGGTCCTGCGCAACTCGAAGTCGCTCTCTAATTCCCTTAACCACTTCAACCATCTGAACAATCATTTCTGGGCCTAACATCTTCCTCTCCTCGATATCATCCCATGCAAGCGGTGACCTGCACTTCTTACCATATAGTGCTTCGAATGGCGCCATCTGGATACTGGCTTGATAACTATTGTTGTATGAGAACTCGACCAAGTGCAGGTGACTCTCCCAAGACCCTCCAAAATCTAGAGTGCAAGCTCGCAACATGTCTTCCAAAGTCTGAATCGTTCTTTCTGATTACCCATCCGTCTGCGGATGGTAAGCCGTGCTAAATCTTAACTTGGTACCCAGACTATGATGTAAGCTCTTCCAAAAATGTGATGTAAAGCGGGTATCTCGATCCGACACAATACTGACAGGGACTCCATGCTGTCCGACTATCTGTTGCATATACAACTCTGCCAACTTTTCTGTAGGTTGCCCTACTATGAAAGGAAGGAAATGTGCTACCTTCGTAAGCCGGTCCACTATTACCCAAATAGCATCTTTACCACTTGGTGATCTCGGTAAACCGGTTACAAAGTCCATTGTAATATGCTCCCATTTCCATTCCGGGATAGGAAGCGGTTGCAATAACCCAGCTGGCCTCTGCTGTTCTGCCTTCACTTGCTGACATACCAAGCAACGGGAAACAAATCTAGCTATCTCCCTCTTCATCCCGTTCCACCAGAAATGCTGCTTGATATCTCGGTACATCTTGGTCCCTCCTGGGTGAATAGAATACTGAGAACTGTGAGCTTCTGCCATAACCTCCTGTCTGATATCTCCACTAGGCACACATAGACGTGATCTAAACCTAAGCGTACCATCTTCATGAATTCTCATCTCCTTCCTGAGTCCCGACTCACATTCTGCCCTAAGCTTCTGAATCCTTGGGTCTTGTGCCTGAGCTGCCTTGATCCTGCCTACCAAGTCGGATTGAACTTGCAGACTTGTTAGAACTCCTACATCACTAGGAAGTATAACTTCGATGTCCATCTCCTGAAGGTCTTCTAAGATATGCCTCTGTGTTGTCAACATAAATGTGCCGCCTCTCCTGCTAAGAGCGTCTGCTACTACATTAGCCTTGCCTGGGTGATACTGAAGCTCCACGTCATAATCCTTAATCAACTCCAGCCATCTTCTCTGCCTCATGTTCAGCTCCTTCTGAGTAAAGATGTACTTCAGACTTTTATGATCTGTGTACATCTCCACTCGGTCACCATACAAGTAATGCCTCCATAGCTTCAGAGCAAACACTACTGCCGCTAACTCCAAATCATGAGTTGGATAATTCTTCTCGTGGTCCCGAAGCTGCCTAGATGCATACGCTATCACCTTCCCATGTTGCATAAGGACACATCCAAGTTCTTTACCTGACGCATCACAATATACTGTAAAACCTCCGGATCCAACTGGCAATGTAAGAATAGGTGCTGATATCAACTTCTGCTTCAAAGTCTCAAATGATGCCTGACATTCTGCCGACCAAACGAATGGCACATCCTTCCGGGTCAAGCGGGTCATGGGTGCTGAAAGCCTTGCAAAGTCTGACACAAACCTTCTGTAATATCCTGCCAATCCCAAGAAACTCCGCACATCTGCTACGGTCTTGGATACTGGCCAACTTTCTACTGCTTTTATCTTCTTGGGATCTACTGCTACTCCAGCTCCTGATATGATGTGACCCAAAAATGAAATATGATCCGACCAAAACTCATACTTGCTGAGCTTGGCATACAACTGGTTCTCTCTCAGAACCTGTAACACTTTCCTGAGGTGGTCTTCATGCTCCTCTTCACTAGCAGAATATACGAAAATGTCGTCAAGAAACACAACGACAAACTGGTCTAAGTATGGCATAAAGATACGATTCATCAAATCCATGAATATTGCTAGAGCATTGGTCAAACCAAACGGCATTACTAAGAACTCATAATGCCCATACTTCGACCTGAACGCTGTCTTGGGAATATCTTCCTTCCGAACTCTCACCTGATGGTACCCTGAACGAAGATCTATCTTGGAGAAAACTCTAGCTTTGCTCAACTGATCAAATAAGTCGTCGATCCTGGGTAATGGGTACTTGTTCTTCACTGTTGCCGCGTTAAGCTTCCTGTAGTCGATGCACAATCTGGATGACCCATCCTTCTTTCCCACAAGTACCAATGGTGCCGCCTATGGTGACACGCTAGCTTGGATGAACTTCTTCTCCTTCAGTTCCTCTATGTGCTGATATACCTTGGCCTGCTCTGAATCAGCCATTCTGTAAACTCGATCTGATATCGGTTTAGTTCCTGGTGCCAATTCTATACTGAACTCAATATCTCTGACTGGTGGTAGACCTGGGAGTTCTTCAGGAAATACGTCTAGAAACTCTTCCACTACCTTCGGAATCTGAACTTCTTCCATTGCTGCCACTATTCCCTGCTCTTGTTGAGTTGCCTCTGATCTGACTAAGGTGAATCTCTTCATGCCTGGAATATCAAAAGATACACTCCCTCTACGACAATCTATTGTCGCATGACTGTCTTTCAGCCAGTCCATGCCTAAGATAACGTCGAAATTTCCAACAGGAAATTCTATCAACCGGGCAGGTAAAGAATGCCCGCAAACTACAACGCTACATGCCAAAATAACTCTACTAACTCCTACGAGCCCATTACCAGTGAGTATATTCAACCTCCCTGGCAATGTCTCGAACTCCATTCCTAGTCGTGTCGCAAATTGTGCAGATATAAATGAATGGGATGCTCCCGAATCAAACAATGCTACTGCGGGATATGAGGCGACGAGAATGTTACCTGCCACAACATCTCCCGATGCCAATGCCTCTTCCAAGGACAGAGTGAATGCTTGCCCTCGACCTCCTTGCTGGTTTCCATGCTGCGGCCTAGCCTGATGTTGTTGCTGGCCCCTTCCTTGATGATGCTGGGGTGGTCTATGCTGGTGTTGCTGCATCGGCGGCCCCTGCTGCCGAAACATCTGAGCCTGCGGCATTAACGGACGCTGTGCCAACGGCCTAACTGCCACTGCTGGTCCTCGATATTGGCCTGTCCCTGGTGCTGGCAGAGCAGGAAATTGCTGCCCTGGTCCTCCTGCCCTCGAATTCATGGGACATGTGGTAACCCGGTGATCTGGATTTCCACATATCAGACATAGTCCATTCAATGTCCGACACACATCCCTAGTGTGCCCCATCTTCCCACAATAAGTGCAGCCCGTCGGGGGTTGCTGGTTCTTCCTCTGTTGCTGTTGCTGCTGCCTGGGTGGTGCTGGCCCTCGTATCGCCACATCGTGGATACGAATGCCAGTGGATGGTGCTGTTGTTCGGGGCGCTGCTCCCCCTCCTCCTTCAATCTGACTGTGGGATCTCTTCTGGCCCCCAGTCCTTACCGCAAGCCTCTGAATGGTGATCTCATGCCTTCGAGTTGCCGTCAATACTTCGTCAAAAGTTTGGTAATTGTGCCCCTCTATCAATTGCAAGAGTTCAAGATGAAATCCTTGCTGAAACCTCATGGCCCTCTGGCTCTCTGTTGCTACCATCTCTGGGGCGAATCTACTCAATCTGCAGAACTCCGCTGCATAAGCATCTACGGTCTTGCCGGCCTGTCTGAGGCTGATAAACTTCTGTTGTAGCGTCCACTTCCTCTGATTCCCACCAATCACGTGCGAGATCCTGAAGTAACAACTTCACTAGATCCACACGTTCTTCTGCCGGTACCTTAGCTGCTGTCAGAATAACCTCATTATCCTTAAGCCATGCATCTGCTGAGATGGCATCCTCCGTGCCCTCGAAACGGCGGGGGTTGTACTTGCAAAACCTGGCTGATGCTCCTGAATCAGTCCTCACTCCTCTTTCCAAAGCCGTCTGCAATCCTTGGTTAAGCAACACATTCTGCTCTTGTAGCTGAGTGTGCATGCGCTGCTGGGCCAATATCTGATGTTGCTGAGTAGCCATCATTCCTCTCATGATCTCCAGAAGGGCTGGTGTGTCCACTTGGGTAGGTGGAACTATGGTTGGTGGTGGAACATCCGGATACTGCGGTCCAGTTGCTGGTTCTACTATCACTTCTTCTTGGATAGTCTCCTGAGTTAGTACTGGCCCTTGTTGCTGACCAGCATGGTCAGGTTGCCCATGTTGCTCCTGCTGTTGTCCAGCTCTGACTGATACGGACGAAGTGTCCCTAAGAAAAGGGACAAGAGAACAATCAAACAATCGGACATGAGGGATCAATGAAGTCAAAGGATACTGGAATGTCAAGCAAGGGTTGAGAATAACGAATCATGAGATCAAGGGGGAAACACGTGTGATTGAGACATCCTATAAATCAAAACACCCCAAAAGTCTGAAATCAGACCTGCATGGGCCACCACTAAAACCTTGTCACGCCCCAGAACCAGAATACTGGAGAGCGGGAGAATGACTCAGCCAGCTACGTATTACGGGTAGATACCGTATAATACGATCAATGCTGTCTAACCAGACGAGGGGGTGCATACTACATAAAAGTCTTTCTATGGTCACTTCACATCTATTGTCTCAATCATTCAAGCAAGAAACAGTAATAGAGAACATGTAAGATAAAGCAGTAAGGCATCCCAAACGCTCAGTCAAAATGTTCTGGAGATCTGGCTTTACAAAATATAGCCAGATAATATAGTAACGTATACACAATTGTTATCAGCTGCAGTCTGACTTAGTTACAATTATGCAAAAGTAAGTACAAGACAATCCAACTAACATGTCGGTGCCAAACGGATAAGTATAAAGTAAATAACAAAACGAGTGGTGAGGTAAGGAACCCACTCGAGTCCTCCTGCGATCATTCCCCTAGTATTGACCATCTTGGAGGTAGAAGTAAGCTGGATCCTCGGGGACCGGCTCTAAATCTGGCCATGTAAAACCAGAGAGGTTAGACCTCTAATAGCAAGTACCACAAGAAAGGACGATATGAATGATTAAACCAGTAAGTAAGAGAATATAATAATAGATCTCTGCTTTCCACTAGCATTCACATAACATCACGACACTTCGAACCAACCTCTCAACCAAACAAGGACAGAAGTTGGCCCGTCATGTCCTGACATTCTGATCATCTCAGTTAGGCAACAGAGTAGGTACAGTACACAAACAAATCATCTTGAACGACCAATCAACTCCTACGGCTTGCTATTGTGAGTCCCAAGTTATCCTAGAATTATGCAATAGAGATTCCTCAGTTCTTATTATGTGCGAGCAAGGCTAGTCTATCCAATCAATCAATTGCGCCAATCATGTAATTAGACGAGTCCCAGCGGGACGCCCGCCGTTAATATACCATGTACAATTTAATAATATAAGCAGACAGATTTACAGTATCTGTGGAAACCAGCCGGCCTGTCGGGCACTACTAGTCCCAAGAGGGCTGCCATGTAAGAACTCGGGAATCCATTCTCTTCATGCCATCATTATTTTATTTAACTTAAAGCCTCTATGTTAAGCGAAATCCTATGCCGTGGATCATGGTCATTCAAATGAGTACTTTTGTACGGGGTACGATATGCGCAACTCTACAACGATACCCGTGCGGCTATGTTGTAGGTCATACATAGCGTAATGCAACAATCAAATCTAACCACGGAGTAATCATGCCTTGACCATAAAGTACACATGCTGTTTTTGTAAGATAAATAAGTAACTAAATTAATCAATAAATAATTTGAAGCCTGCATGTGCCTGTATGCCAATATTCGGGATCGGCTAATCGATTGCAATAGTTCATTACATGAACGTGTCTCATTCATTCAATTCAATAAGACGACTAGCCAGTCTCTTAGTTCCAACTAGGAACGCATGATAAATTTAGTCAAGATAACCATTATTATCAATGGTGACAAGGCATGAAAGTCATTTAGTATCAATTGGGGTCGAGTCTACAACTCTCTAGGTTAAGTTCCAGCCTTACTGGGCATCCATAAACCAGTCAAGACACAAGGCACGTTCTACACAACCATATGTATCAAAAATATTAACATGCTAAGATTATCGAGTTCATGCAAAAAGTATAAGGATATAATCAGGAGAACTATCATGCCACCATTAAATGAATAAATTAGAGAACAAATAGAAACACCCAGATCAAGAAAGTCACGCCAACAAGTTTATGCTAAGGCCAACAAGTCACGCTAAGTCTATTAGGAGTGAGCGTGAAAAATGGTTCTCGTTGGCACGCACAGCGTGAGCGTGAAGGGAAATTCACGCACTCACTCAAGGATGTGTGCGTGACTAAAAATTCACGCACTCATGCAAGACGTGAGCGTGACTCAAAATTCACGCTGACACGTAGAGACGTGAGCGTGACTAAAAATACACGCTGACACGTAAGAATGTGTGCGTGACTAAAAATTCACGCACTCAGGCAAAGACGTGTGCGTGACTGAAAATCCACGCAAACACGTAGAGACGTGTGCGTGACTAAAAATCCACGCAAACACGTAAAGACGTGTGCGTGACTAAAAATCCACGCAAACACGTAAAGACGTGTGCGTGACTAAAAATCCACGCAAACACGTATAAACGTGTGCGTGACTAAAAATACACGCACGCACGTAAGAACGTGAGCGTGACTCAGGAACCTTCGTCCCCAGCCAGAAATGAAGTTCCCATGGTTCAGAACCCATGGACAGCCGAGAATACACGCCAAGTTGGGAGATCAAACCCAAGAACAACCGAGAAAACAACAACTTAGATCTAGAAGAAACAAGCCAGAGAAATCAAAAATGCTAAGTAGTAAACTCTCTCAGGATCATGAGAGGAAGAGAAATGAACCATAAAAATGGTTCTCCAAGCAAGAAGCAAGATTGCACTTGCCTGCTGCTACTGCTGGTAGGTGGAGAAGTGATGAGAGGAAGAAGAAGAAGTAATGGTGAAGAATGAGAGTTATGAGGAGCGAGAAGGAGATGGGGCTTTAAATAAGAAGGGTGGTGGTAGGTGGGGTTATTGGGTCGGGTTTGATCGGGTCCAACCAAGGCCAACCCGAAAGCAAGCAGAGGGGTTAAAAGCAGGAAATAAAATACAGAAATAAATTGCAGACAATTAATTAACATGAAAATTAAAGAGCAGATAATTAATTAACATGAAATTAAAGGAATTTAAATACAGGATAATACATGATAAATACTAAATAAATATATATGAATTGCACATGTATAAAAATACGCATTCTTGGAACGGGGAGTGACAGCAATTGGTAAGGAAAATATGCATAAAGGATATGGACTGACACGTGTGCAGGGGTGAAAAGAAACAAGAGATGCAGGACCAGGCAATTACCTGATGTATAATCACCTGTAGGAGGAAATGCAGGAATTAGGAATAGTGTGTGTGTGGACAGAAATTAGAACTAATCTCAGGAAATCGAGCATATCAAATGACAGTGCACATAATCAAAAACATTTTGAAAACTCAATACAAAACCCAACCACAATTTAAACCCAAGGTCCCAGCCTACTGTTTTCAGGAAAAAAAAGAGCTAACCTATATATATTCTAGGCTCATAACCCACATACATTTATCTCAGTTTCAATAGGCCATTGCCAGGCCATGAATACCCAATTACTGATACACTATGGAGAGCCCCAAAACAACTGATACAAACTAACATCTAATCATACCTATGTATCCTAACTCACAGATAAATGCCCTCTCAAATTGATACCTCTCTAACACTCACTAACAACTAATTCCTCACTGTCCTAGACAGTTAACAAATCCTCCCCATTCCCTAATTTACTAACTTCTCTGATCTCTAATTTCTGACACACTCTCCCACATTCAGCTGGCAATGAGGAGGAACCCCTTACCTCGACCATACTGCAGTGATGGCCATGCCACCTGCAATAATCTCCATGGCCCATGGCCCCTGCCCTCTCCCTGGTCACACAGCCCTCTATACTGCTGATACTTACCTACAAATATACATGAATACAAATATACAATGTATATGATATATATATACTCAATCCCAGGTGACAACTTAACATACTAAAATATATTTATGGTTTAAAAAGACTGAAAACCAAAATAACTCAGAAACTAAACCCTCAGCTCAGAGTTTCAGAAACTCCTAGTGCAAAACCCAAAACGACAATCAACTCGAATCAAAAATGGAAAGATAAGGTGTACAGGCATAGGGGTATACCCCACGTGTCCTCACAAGCCTATACGTGTCCACGAAGTGGACACAATCGTGTCAAAATCGGCAAAGCAACTGTGTCAGAAAACAGACCAACCTGGGCCTCGTGCAGCCGTGTCGAGCCCTCGTGCTCTCGACACAAGGCGACACGTGTCTCGTGCTCGTGCACAGAGATTCGCCTAGTGTAGGGCTTCGTGATGAAGTGTCTGCATTGTGTCCAAACAAACCGTGTCCAAGGAAATCAATGCGTATCAGACGCACTTCCTGCGCGCGTGCACGACAGGCACCGACCCGTGCGAGTGAGATTTCTCACAAACTACTCGACGAAGTCGTCTCAAAATTGGTGAGCGTGCTGTCAGTCATTGCCTGCAGGAGTGTGCAAAGTTTCTTGTCAAGACGTGCAGTGTCGTGTCCGCTACAGTGCCCGAGCAGCAAGACACTGCACGGTGTCCTCGTGCACGCGTGTGTGTTCAAATATAGACACGAACGTGTCCAGAAATATGCTCAGTAGGACACGAATATGAAGTGCACATATAGATCTAGAAATTCATTCAAAAATATTTGTAAAAACAGAAGAAAAATCCCTCTTAGGCATTTCATCAAACACCTAGGCAACACTACGACACGTGTCCGATACGGACACCAAACGAACACGAAAACCACCCAAATTTCGGGGACACCTAGGGGACTCCTAGATCTAGCCCTTCATGCAAATAAAACTGAAATTTAAATCAATTTAGAGGGTTTTACCTATATGTGCAAAAAGCTTGGAAAAGCTTCAAATGGGGGTTCTTCCTCTTGATGCCAAAACCTCCAAATTGTCCCAAAGCTGGGATTAAATTCCACATTCAGAAAATAGGAGAAAATTAGGTTCTAATGCAAGAAACTAGGATTAAAAAGGACTTAAAATGGATTTATGGGGATTTTTGGAAGAGGGACAATACCTTTTTTTTTCCAATGTTGAAATGAATGAAAGAAGGAGGCAAGCCCTAGAGAATAAGTGTTTATATAGGGTGGGGATCCCTATGGCTGGTCATTTAGGGTTTGGTTAGGGTTAGGGCTTAGTCTAATGGCTATGGGCCAAGTTGCACTAGTCATGGAACCAATTTCTAGGTCTCAAGCCTATGGACCAATTCACCAGTCCTCCTACTCCAAACTTGATCCTAATTGTCCTAACTTGAGTTGACTTAAGTTAAACTAGGGTCCATACCATGTTAACTAGGTCACCAAGTCAAAGTCAAATCTAGGACAGTCTCTTAAGTCGCAGCTAGTCAAAAGTCAAAATCAATAATCACCAGTGCAATAAATCATAATTCAAAGAGGCCAAATGACCAAAATACCCCTAGGCTAAAAATGATAATTAATCATCCTAATGACATTGTTAGGCTCTAGGTCATGCAGTCTCTAAGGTTTCATTAGCTGCACACCAAAATCACAAGTCATGACTTAAAACAGTTTTTAAATAGTTTAAAAATAATTAAAAATCACCAAAAATTATAATGTGAAATAAATATCAATGAATAATAATTATAATTACAAAATTTCAAAAATACCCTCATCTGGAAAACTGGTTGTTACAAAAGCATTCTTTATATCCAGCTGAAGTAACGGCCAGTCATATCGAATGGCCAAGGCCATGAGGACATGAACGGATGTCATTTTGGCCACAGGAGAGAATGTCTCGAAGTAATCATTACCATAAGTTTGAGAGTATCCTTTGTCCACCAGACGAGCCTTCAGTCGATCAAGAGTGCCATCCGGTTTCACCTTAATCGTGAACACCCGTTTGCAGCCGACTGCCTGTTTACTAGTAGGTAAGTCGACTAAGTTCCAAGTATGATTTTTCTGGAGAGCTTTCATCTCCTTGTTCATATAACACGCCAACCAGGATATCGGAGACCCTCCTCAGCGGTCTTAGGGATCTGAATCCTATCAATAGCAGCCACTATAGACTGAGTGTGACTGGTAAGTCCTTTGTAGCTGTCAACATACAAGGGATGGTCACGACAGGCACGACGAGGATGTTCTAGAGACGAAACTGCCGGAGCTGCTGGAGGAACTGGTAGAGCTGCTGGTGGAACAGATGGAGGCAACTCATTGGAGTCGGAGCTGCTGGTAGAACCAGAGGAGGATGATTCTGTGGGCGATGTCGGCAATGGCTGAATCGGTGTATGTGGAACATTTGCCTGGGAGACTGGCTCGGTAAGGGAGGGCACCCGTACGGAAAGTTATGTTTGAGAAAATAACAAAAAATTCTCTTCTGGATAGACCAGAGGAGCCGGACCCGTTGATTGTGGGAATGGTGGAAATTTTGTTTCTATAAAGGTAACATCCCGAGTGAAAAAATATCGCTTTAAGACGGAGGAGAAACACCAATACCCTCTCTGATCTTTAGGATTTCCAAAAAAAATACATTGTATTGTCTTAGGATCTAATTTAGAAAGGGTTGGTCGGGTATCCCGAATATAGCATAAGCAGCCAAAGATGCGGAGAGGCAGAGGAAATAGTTCTCGTCCAGGAAAAAGCCTAGAAAAGGAAGAACTACCATTGAAAGCAGACGATGGCATACGTTTAATAAGATAACAAACAGTAAGAACCGCATCCGACCAAAATCGCTTGGGAGTACGTGTTTGAAACATAAGAGCACGTGTTGTTTCCAATAAATGGCGATTCTTGCGTTCGGCTACATCATTTTGTTGTGGTGTGTACGCACAAGAGGTTTGGTGGATGATGCCATTGAGAGCTAGATGTTTATCTAGATTACGAGGTAAATACTCGTAGCCATTGTTACTCCGAAATTTTTTGATTGGAAGACCAAATTGTGTTTTTATTTCAGCATGGAAGTTTCACCAGATGTTAAATAATTCAGAGCAATTTTTCATCAAATAAACAAAAGTGATACGTGAGTAATCATCGACAAAAGTAACAAAGTACTTAAAATTCATTACAGAGTCAGTCGAACAAGGTTCCCATATATCAGAATGCACCAACTCAAAAGGAGCGAAAGCAATTTTATTTGGACTCACCGGATAAGGAACCCGATGATGCTTAGCTAAACTACATGGCTCACAATAAAAATAAGAAGGAATATCTAAAGATGGGAACATTTTCTAGAGAGCTTGGGACAATGAATGGCCTAACCGACAATGTAACTCGACAAGATCGAGTTTCATGCCGGCACAGACAACAGAAGGAGTTGTGTCAAATAGGTACAAGCCTCCAACCACATGCCCCTTACCGATAGTCTTTTCAGTTTTCAGGTCCTGAAAAACACAACCATAAGGAAAAAAATGTTACCAAGCAATGTAGTTCACGAGTAATTTGACTAATAGAAATTAAACTGAACGGGTTCACAGGAGTAAGCAGTACATAATTGAGTGACAGTCCGAAAGAAAGATTGGCACTTCCACGGCCTCAGACTGTCAGGGAACTGCCATTGGCAACAGTAATGCCAAAAGCACGACGTACATGTACATAATCATGTATCATACCTGCGTCATCAGTCATGTGAGAGGATGCACCAGAGTCAATTACCTATTGCTTGGGTTTCACTATGCACGCGGCTGAGTATCTGGCTGTGGAACCAGACGTGGATGCTTCACCCCGACGTTGAGTCTGAAAATCAAGGAACTCTGTATATGAGTCCGAAGTCATCTGAATAGGTCGGACTCTATCATCAGGGGCATCAATGGTGATATTAGCAGTAGGTGATTTAGTACATTGCCAATAGAAATGGCCAAGCTGACCACAGTTAAAGCATGTGCATGGTTTTCCTCCATCACGACCGCTATTGCACCGTCCTCTATCACGACCAGCATTACGGCCACCCCGTCGGCCGCTACGACCACCATGAAATCCCGTACGAGCGGCCCCGAGAGCAGAACGATCAGCAGGAGTATCACCCGAAATGGTCTCAACGACTTTGGCAGTCCGAATGACACGATAGTGTGCTTCCAACAGGGACGGTACATCAGATCTAGCAATAATCTGAGAACGAGCAGAGTCCGCATCAGGACGGAGAGGCGAGATAAGCCATGACATGAAGCTGCTCACGTTGAGCCTGTGCTTCATTAATATCCGACGTAAGGGATAATACGCGGTCGATCTCATCCGTCATAGCCTTAAAGGCCCGGAAATGGTCTTTATGAGATTTGTCTCCTTGATTTGCTCGATACACACCAACGACCGAGTCATAGATACGAGACAAATCGCATTTACCATCAAACGCCGTCGCCAACATTTCCCATAACTCCTTCACGGAGTCCGTATTCTGAACCATGTCTTCCATCGATGGTTCCATGGAATTCATCAACTGTGTAAACAGTCGACTGTCATCCGTCTCCCATTGCTCAAAGATGGGATCATCGTCTGTTGGAGGGTTATCAGTTAAATGTTTGGACAACCGCATTCCTCGAAGTGTCTTCTCGACCTTCTTTCTCCATGTCGAGTAGCCCTTTGGCCCTTCCAACCGTCGATCGACAAGTCGAATGGAAGAAATCGTCGTGCTAGTGCCCGCTAGTGTGTTGCTGACACTAGTATCTGTGGCACTGCTATTCGTCGAAGAGTCTGTCATTTATCAGAGATTCGACTGTCGATATGTTCTTTCCACTTGATAAACACAGCAACTCTGCCAATACGCTAAAAACGGAGCCAGAACCGGCACAGGCGCATAGAAAGCAGAGAGAGTGGATTACAAGCCAGGACAGAGAGATAACCCATTGTAACCTCTGATAGATCCTGGTGTGAAGATCATGGAAAGAAATATTCTTGCACAACAAACCATATATGTACTCTTTGTTAAATTTCCAGCATTGATGGGCAGAGGTTCCAACAAATGTTTCTCCTCTGAGAATCCCAACAATAATTTTTTTGGAAACTAAACTCGAGTTTGGAGGGAGTGGGTGGCGGCTGATGGAAGGAGAGGGTTAGAGTTAGGGTTAGGGATTAGAGGCATGGGGGGGCTGACAGGGGACCCGGGGGGGGGGGCGCGTGCAGCAGGTCGTGGAGGTGGGGGCAGCAGCGGGGGGGGGGGGGCTGACAGGGGGGCGGGGGGGGGGGGGGGGGGCGGGCAGCAGGAGGGGGCTGGCAGTAGCAGGTCGTGGAGGTGGGGGAAGCAGCGGGGGGGGGGGAGGTGGGGTGACGGCTAGGGTTTTTTTGGAGATTAGGGTTTTGTGGAGAGAGGGAGAGTGGGGGTGACGACTAGGGTTTTGGCTCTAATACCATGTAGAATAGAAATAATGAGATGATTATTATTGATGAGAGACTACATTTATATAGGAGAGGCTAGCCTCCTCTCCTATTATTCTAAGCAATGTGGGACTAAAGCCCCTTAACTAATAACTCTAATATAACACTTAACAGTGAACAAGCTTCAAAACATTGGAGACTTCTATTACATGATTTTGGAAGATCAAGTGGCACTATGCATAGCGAGTGGTCACCATTTCCTGGAATTATGGCCTAATCTTGAACAAGAAGGGTTAGGATCCTCGGTAGATTATCCTGCAGAACCAATATATAGAAATAGAAAGAGCTTTGAATACACGGAACAACAGTTTAATTATAGAAAGCGCTTTGAATACACGGTATCGCAGTTTAATATTGGATTAGGTAATGGTAAAATCTTAAGCCATGAAAAAAGTTGATTCTTGTAACGATACTCAATTCTATACGTAAAACTGTTAGCACTTTGGTGTCAGTCAGCCAGTAAGACATAATTAAATTGTAGAACTAAAGTTAGAGGAGAATGATAATTCTGACCACTCAGTTTATGTGCAATATTGTTATTGCAGTTCAACATTAATGAGGCAAAATTTAAGATAATAACTAGTACAGGGGTAAAATTAAGTATAGGGGTAACTAGTACATGCCGCCTCCTTATTCAAGGCATAAAATACAGAAACGAACTCCATAAAGTAGAACTAGACTGTTACGACAGCCTTCCATGGCGATAATGATATATCAAATACAGAAATGCAACTTCTTCTCATAGTTTGCAGTATCAGCCGATATCGATACGGTGTGGCATGTCCCAATCTGATATTGACCGATACCGATATCATGAATTTCTTTTTCAGTCTATTCGAGTAAAAAAATTGTATGAAAAAAGACCAATTGACAATGGTGTTGTAGAAGAGAAAAACTTATCTATCACAAGTAAACCAATCGACAATGATGCTATTTTATTTCATTCCAAAATTACTAAGAAACAACAAAAAAAATACTTAAATTATGCCTAAATATATAAAATATTCTTTTCTAAAATTTTAATAATGTTTTAATAATTATTTGTTTTTTGATACCAAAGAATTCGATACTCCAATCCGAAACCATCGAAACCATCGATCCCAATACTCATAGGAAGGATTTGATATCGATACCGCGAACCTTTCTTTTTATGGCCAGTGCATATCCAAGAATACAAAATTGTTACAAGGACTTCCAATTAACTCCACAATGAAGCCAGCTACATGAACATGTTTCTTCCATTCAACCATATTAAGAGCAATCTCTCGTGACATTGATAACTAGTATAGCCTTCCACGTCAACCACCCTACTGTAATTCTCTGAGCATCATTTATCCTTACTTCAGTTTGAATGGTTCTATTTATCCTTGGTAATCAAAGTGGTTTTGGATTTCATTGTTAAAATCACATAATTATGGGGTTAAAAAGAGGGAAATCATTAGCTCGATGAACAGTATTATGATATTTGAAAATCCTACCAATATCAATGATTTTAAGGATTTTGAGATGTTGATAGACATGGGCACACCTCAGCCCAGAATTGTGAAATATATTTCTGACAAATCAGCCAATGTCGATGTAGAATTGTGCTGACCTTTGCGTCTAGACACTGTCAAGGCCAAAGATCGAAGTGATTCATATCCCAAGGTAGGGACAACATAGCTGAGCAACTATAAATATCTCATTATTTCCACGTCCTTTCCAAGTCCTTTCAAATTTCTTCTACTTCGATCCTGAGAAAATATCTCATTATTTCCAAGTCCTTTCAAATTTCTTGACAAGTTTTGACTTCAGCTGGGAATCTCCTCCTCCTTATCACCTGTGATCACTATATCATCTACATATACTGCAAGTATGGTGATGTGGCCTCTAGCTAAAGAAAACCGTGTGATCCGTATTGGTCTGGCTGTACCCCATGCCTGTGAAAGCTTTTCTTAATCTTACAAACCATGTCCAAGGAGATTGCTCAAGTCCATACAGTAATTTCTTCAGCTTGCTCACCTTTCCTGACGACTGCTTCGTACAAAACCCAGGAGGCATCTCCATGTATACTTTTTCTTGTAGATCTCCATGAAGAAAGGCATTCTTCACATCTAGTTGATGAAATTGTCACCTATGGTTTGCTACAAAAGATATCTCTCACAGTGCTCATCTTTGCTGCTGGACCAAATATCTCATCATAGTCGATGCCACAGGACTCTCTCTCCTTTACTGTAAAGATTGGGTCTTGTATGCTCCACATTTCCTTCTGGCGTCTCCTTTACTATGAAGACTTATTTGCATCCAACTGCTCTCTTTCCTTCAGGTAATGGAACAAGTTCTCATGTCCCATTTCTTTCTAGTGTCCCAAGTTCCTCCAATATTGCAGCTTTCCACCTCAGATCTTCCTTCGCTTCTTGCCAACACTTAGGTAAAAAGGTGGTGTCTAACTATGCAATAAATGCTCCATAAGTAGGAGATAGATTCGAGTAGGATAAAAAATGGACAATGTCATGTTCATAACCATAACGATTAGGGGATCTTTCTGTATTACTACGAGAAGATCTTTTTAAGGGAATATGAGATAGTGGAGGAGAGATCATAACATCCGAATCAGAGGGATCCGGTGCGGGTGGTACATCTTTAGGAGTTGGGGCATAGTAAAGCAAGGGATATGGCACAGTAGGGGCAATAGGTATAGTAGTGGGCTGTTGCTTTCTTCTTCTATAGACTTGGAGCTCTGTAGATGTAGATTGTTCTGTAGTTTGTGCCTTCTCCTATACTGGAGCATTACTTCCTTCCTCCTGATTGTAAGCATCCTCGTCACTTTTCTCACCCTCGCTATCTCTCCCTTGTTCCTTTGGACCAATTTACATAATTGTACATGGAACTAACCCAACAATCATGCTTGGGACTATCTCCCCTTACTCCTAACACCTCATGTATTAGGTGTGTCACCAAATGTGGAGCCTTCACCTGAATCATTGTAGTAGTATGGTTCTCTCTCTCTGAATTTAATGTCTATGCTCACAAAGAGCCTTCGCTCTATTGGACTAGCAAGAATATTCCTTCCGAGTCCCTGAGTAGCCAACGAAGACACACTTCACTGTCCGAGGGTCCAACTTTTCCACCGCAAACCTATTATCCTTCACAAAGCATACACATCCAAATACTTTTGGGGGAACAATATACTTGTTCTCACCTGTAAGCATCTCAAATGGTATCTTCCATCCTAACACCTGAGAAGACATCCTGTTGATGAGATATGCAGCAGTCAACACGGGATGTCCCCACAAGTGTTTAAGAACATTCATAGCAATTAACCGTGCCACTTCCAACATGTGCCTGTTCTTTAGCTCTGTCACGCCATTCTGTGCTGGTGTATAGGCACATGAAGTCTGATGATGTATCCCATTGGCTGATACTCTTCAATAGTCTTGTTGGTGTATTCTGTCTCATTGTCAGATCTCAAAATCTTTACTTTAGTACGTATTGTATTATAACCCTGCGATGAAAATTTTGAAAGTATGCAAAGACATCACTCTTACTCTTCATTAGGTATACCAGGTAACACGAGTGTGACATTCAATAAAGGTGACATATCACTTTAAACTATTAACAACAATTGTAGGACAAGGTCCCCACACATCAGAATGTATCATATAAAAAACAACTAAACTTTTAGTTTCAGAACTCACATAAGAGCTTCTGGTATGTTTTTCAAGTTTACAAGCATCACAAACCAACTTTTGCTTATTAGCCTTTTGATACACAGAGGGATACAACCGACTCGGTAGACTGAATGAAGAGTGTCCCATGCACTGATGTTGGAGTAATAATTCTGCTTCCACGGTACTTCACGGCTCCTCCAATTGTACTTCATCCACCAGTGTTGCCAGTGCTGTAACCAGCCCACCCATGTCCAAGTACCATAACCCTTTATACGAAATGTCAGTCCCCAACCGTCTTCCCGTTTTCTTCTCCTAAAAAATCTTCTTCAAAATGTCAAAAAAAAATACAATTAAGTTGAAGAATATTGGGTGATGAAGATCACCTTTTCTCAAAGCAATATTTGACCCTTTTTGTCGATCTTCTCCCATGAACAAGCAAGTTCAAAAAGGAATTTCTAGGGTACTCTTTGTTACCTTCGTTGTGGATCTGTAACTGGACTAATGGACTGCCGGACAACACTTTGTGGATCTACTTTGGTTCTAACGCTCCTCTCATAGCAATCTATTTTCTATCTCATTCTATAAAAGAAGATAAGAGAATATATATGGGGGAGAAACTAGCCAAATCCTAACAGTCGCTACCCACTTAATCCGGAGATATTCCTTACGAATAAGGGACGGTTACTAACCATTATTTCTAAATCCCCATTGATAAGGAGTGGTTACAACAACAAAAAATCCACTTAAACAGCCGTAGTGCACAATTTTCGCTGAGGCTACATTTCCGCGTGAGCACCCTACGCGCGAAAATCTATCACACTTGCCCGCTCGCGTAAAAATCTGCGTGACACCATCTCATCTCGCGTGCGCCTGATGCGTATGTGCGCAACTTCCATGGAGAGCAACTTTCCATGTGATCACCCTCCGCTCGAAAATCTAGCACGCCTATGCACTCACGTGGAAATTTGTGCGGCACTCGTGCTGAGCCCACGCGACACAATCTCGTGTCCGATGCGTACGTGCGAAGTGCAAAGTGCGCCATCAAAGCGTCACTTTGGACCCTTCGTCCGAGTCCGAGTTGCTAAGTCCCTTCAGAGCTTAGCTCCTAAGAAAAATCTCCAAGAAACGAGTGACAAAAATTAAGATGTTACTTGGAGGTCTTGAACATTAAAAGAATAATAGTTGTGAAAACAGGACATCGGGAATTAAGTAACATGACTTGCAAAAAAACATGAAAAAAGATGGCAAGTTTTATAGTTTTTATTTTTAAGTTTCTTATGATTGAATCAGTAAATTGTGCCTCTGAGTGGACATCACCATGATGGATGACAACAAGCAAGGGGAGGATGGAGGAGAGGAGGACACGCTCAAGTTCTTAACAAATGGGGAAGTAGGATAGTTTTATTACATTTTGGTCCTATGTGCATGGGTAATTAAATTATTGTACATCAATACAACCCTAGACCATATTAATAAAGCATCTAGGAACTAAGAGATCTTTATAAGTCATAGCGGTCCACAATAGGTTGTTGAAAAGTTGGAGGGCTAGAATTTTTTTTCCCTTTTATGAATAGTATAATGGCATGGTAATATAGACACGGTATTGATTTGGCGTTTCCTAGTATATTTTGGATTGTCTGGGTTGTTTATATCTTATGACATGGACTACATAACATGAACACCTAATACAGACCAACCATGCTCAGTTGTGTACTTCTAAATGTAACTTTTTGACAGAACATAATGGACAGGGACTTTATTTATGTCAAATTTTCATTAGGGGTTGGTTAGAGCCCAAACAAGGTCTTTGATGTGTTTTAGGAAGACCCTGAACTCTATCATCTAGATTGTTTCTGAATAGGGTTAGGATTTTCTCTTCTATTACAATTAGTATTAGAAACTATGTTGAACGAAACATGTTGGTGTTTATTTGAAATTGTGCTCTAGATACGATTTTTTTTTAAACAACAGTAACAAAACATACACGGATATGAGTACCGACTCAATAGGATACTGTTCGGGATACATACATTATGTACCTATGTTGCACGAATATGGACATGGACAGAGGAATGAACATGATACGGCTATGGACAAAATTTTGATGTGTCCGTGCAACATAGAGTAGAAGGCTGTGAAGCTCATAAACTAGGAGCTTGTGATACTTTATAATCCAAATTATTTCTATAAACTTGACTATTAAGATAGTAGTTTCTTCTTACCGTGAATTTTAGTGCTTTACCTTATCGAGGGATACAAGGGAAATCTAGCACAAAATAGAGGTAATCTATTCATGTATGGATCATCTATTGAACTTGTATAAAGATTTAAAGGATTTACCATCAATCAATGGCCTTAACCAAACCAAGCATGTTCCACAACATATAAGCTTCTAAACTTAATTGATAGATTATGACTATAGTTGGAGGAGGATACAAAACAAGTTCCGGGGAAAAAATGTTAGTTCTATGTGAAGTGAGAATTTGATAGTATCAGCATTTATTTTGTTCCATGTACATTCACGTATAGTGTTCAGTGTGAAACGTTGAAGAGATACCTATGGCTTTCATTCATGCTGTCGGTGTCAAAGTTTTGGCCAGAGTGGATCTAGTGCAGAGGTGGTTAAGGAGGCAGCCTCAAGGAGCTTCAAGACGAGCAAAGAGACCGTAGAGCAATCAGCTTCCTCTGCAGCTATGGCTGCTGGGGGTGCCGTGGAGAAGACCAAGGAGAAAGTAGGGCAATCAGCTTCCTCTGCAGTTAAGGCTGCTGGGGACGCCGTGGAGAAGACCAAGGAGAAGGTAGAGCAATCAGCTGCCTCTGCAGTCAAGGCTGCTGGGGACGCCGTGGGGAAGACCAAGGAGAAGCTGAAGAGGAAAATCTCTGGGGGAGGCCCGGATGCAGAGCTTTGAATCGAATTGAGTACTGTAATTTAGTTTTTCTGCAGTGTTCGTGTGTAGTGCTTGTTTACTTGTTTATTTTCATGTTTCATGAAGTATTCTTCCTTCTCCAAAGTTCACTTTTATGTCCGGAGCGATGATGTATAATTACTTTGTTGGGTTATAGACAACATGTTAGCAAATGTTTGAGGACCCAAAATCATTCTGAAATTATCTGTATGGGGATACAAGTCTTTAGTTGATTGATGCCATGAATACAGAATATTGGTAGTGTACTAGTACAGAGAGAGAGGGTGGTTATATAAACAGTTTGCTTGAAACTGTGCTCTAATTTGGTACCACTGCTGCATACCATTGAGGTTTGAAAAGGATGGAAAAAAGGAAAAGGGCTTGCTGATGTAGCAGCAGCAATCCTTTTGCAACTTCCAGATTGTGTAAATCTGTACTCCAGAGTATGTATGTCATGTTGGGCGCGTGTGGAAGCGTTTGTCAACCTATTTCATTAAAATTAATGTTCAAGGACACCAAGTAAGACAAGTATATGGCTGTGACGTCACTGGGATAAATTTTAACCTTTAATAATTCAGATGAAATTACAAGATTACAAGATTGACAAAACTCACGTTGAACTCTTTTGTCCTAATAGATTCAACTTCCTCACCACTCTCAAGAAGAAAAACAGAAGATTAAAATTAAGATCACTCACCACCCCGTAGCAATTTTTCTAACTGAAGTTGACGATTCCTCGATTAGTCTTCTTCTTCCTTCTGTCTTGGATGGCGAAGTCCTAATCGCAAAATACGAATTTTTCTTAGATTTCTTTTGGACGAGTATCTTGAATATCCACTTTGTGCCTTCCCTTTGTGCCTCCACCCTCACCTCATATAAATAAGATGAAAAACCTAATTTTAGGGTTAAAACATCCTAAAAGTAGTCCACCATCAGATCTGGCCGTCCACCAACAACCAATAGTGTAGATTATATTCCATCACCAATTCTGAACGTCTAAATATGGTCAAATTAAATATTTGATACAAATTTGAAAAATTAATTAAATTAGATATTTAATGTAGATTTTTAAATTATATCAAATTAATTTTTTTTTATCATATTTGGGCTCTAAAATTTGCTCTTACCAAATTTAGATCGGACTCCAACATGTCCAAGTGCGCAACTCGTTGAGTTCCTAAGAACTTCCTTGGAATGTCTGCTATTATGTTTTTTTATGTTCACATCCAGAAGCTGACCTTTCATGGATTCACAAAAACACTCGTAATAAATTTTGGAAGCTTAGACAATGCTTGTATATTAGATGAATATTTTGTTGTTGCAGGTTTTACTGTTGTGCTGGTTTTCATGAAGTTTTCAAACAGCCTAAAAGGTTCATGTGTTGATTGACAAGTGAGCGTTACATCAGGCCTTGATATGAGACCAATGAGACGCTGACTCACTCCAAAATTTTAGAAGCAACAAATTTTTTTATATTATTTAATGTACGTAAGTCTAATTTTAAATAAAAGCTCATGAGACTCGTTCTAATCTTTTTATTTTGCATAAAAATATTTATTTTATTATAGGATATCTAAATGTCATTAGAATACTAAGAGACATGTCACTAGCCAGACTAACAAAATCTTTTGGTGTAATCGATGTCAAAATCTTTTCCCTTTTGTTGCTCTTCGAGTGCCGCCCTTAATCTTATCTACTCTTCTGTCATCGTCAATCTTCTCTGTCGTATTCTAATATTGATAGATCGGATTTGTTATTTAACTGAAGTTCTTAATACACTCATTTTCAGGAGAAGTAAAAAAGAGCAATTGATGTGCTGAATTATTTGAAAAAAAATAGATGGTTGTTAACCAAATGCTTATGTTGCTTACATAATTTTGATGACTATATCAGTTAGCATATGCAGAAAAAAAAATCAAGTTGGAAGTTTATCAAAACTTATCTTCTGTTAACTATGTCACAAGAGAGTGAATGATTTGGCTATGTTATCCATCAAGGAAAAAATGAATGACAAAGTTGACTATGCAAACATAATCAGTATTTTTGCCTCCAAAACAACGAGACGAGTAATATATATTTAAGCAACTATCTAATGTCTTTGAGGAAGCATTTGATGGACTAATGAGTTTTTTTCTTTTCCGTTTTTTATTACCATTATGAACTATCCCAAACATTGTTTGCTTTCTTTTCATTTATTTGTCTGCTAGAACATCAATTTTATTTTTTTTCTTTCGAACATCTTCACTTTTATTATTCACTATGACATATTATTTTGGATATTATATTTGGTTTATTGTTTTATCCTTGAATTTTGTGTTGATAAAATTATTGTATCATTGTCATTGTTTTATTCTTGAATTTTGTGTTGATAAAATTATTGTATCATTGTCGATGAAATTTTTTTAGGCTTAATTGCTAATTGCTACCCTCAACTATCTCACTTTTTCAAGTTAATACCCTAAACTTTTTTTCGTAGCAGATTGATACCTCAACTATTCAATATGTTCAAGTTGGTACCCTCCGTCGCCCAGGGGTTAGTTTTTTCGTCTCTGCTCGAAAAAGTTGATTTTTTTTGGACGAGAATGACCCTGATTATTATTTTAAAAGCTCATTCTCTTTCAAGAAAGAGAAATTTTGTCAAGTTACATTTCTTTCCTCCATCTGCTGTCCGGTGAGCACCTAGCCTCAGCTCTAGTCCATTCTCTTTCAAATTTCTCTCCCAAATTTTCTAGTCTATTTTCTTTGTGCATAATGTCTAATCTACTCTCAAGTCCTATATGCCCTAGTCCATTCTCTTTCAGTTTTTTCTATTAATTTTTTTGTAGTCTATTTTCTTTCTACATATTCTCTCATCTACTCTCAATTCCTATATGCAGTTTATAATTTTGCGATGTCAGTGATCTCAAGAGAGTCCAGCAGCACCTACTCTTCAAAGAAGGTCAAAGAGGAATGGAGGAGTTGTTTTTGCCAAATTGAGACTCATCTCACAACATTTGTGAAGACACAAAATGCTGGACGTCGATTTTGGGGATATGGTAACTACAAATCTTCCAGAAGATGTAATTTTTTTTTGAGTGGAAAGATGAGGAGTTTCCCGTTCAAGCTCGAAAATTTATCCTAAGATTACAAAGAGAGAATATGGAGATGAAGGAGAAAATATTAGATCCGGAGGCACAAATTCGTATAAAAGAAATGCACAGTTCCAGGCCTTTCATTCTCGTGACTTGTTGTTGTTATACTTGTATTTGTTGTTATACTTGCAGTGACGGTTGTTTAGTTGATTAGGACGGTTCTTTTTGAAAAGTTCATGAGAATTGTTGTAGTTATTCTGATGTGGATTGGGTTTATGTATGAATCCCTAACTAAGACATGATTCTAATGAAAAAGATGTGTTGCTGATATTTGTTCTGATGTGGATTGTGTTTATAAAAATGAAGCTTTACTAAGTGAGAAACTGGAGAGTAGGTGAAGCTTATAAAAATGGTAATACATCCAAATTAGACCATTTAAGCAGTATCATTCATTCAAGCAGTATCATTCACAAATTTGTATCATTCATTCAATGAACTGACATACCATTAGCACAAACTGACATACATAAAACTGACATACCATTAGCATAACATCCAAATCTGTATCATACATAAAAGCACAAATCTGTATCATACATAAAAGCACAAACTGACATACATAAAACTGATATCCAAATAGAGCCATCCAAATAATACCATTAGCACAAACTGACATCCAAATAATACCATTAGCAGAAACTGATATCCAAATAAGACCTTTATCATTCATTCAAGTAGTAGACATTTTGATATCCAAATAAGACCATTAGCATAACATCCAAATTAGACCATTTGCATATATCCAGGAGACAATATGATATCATCTACATTTTGATACAAATCTGATATCATCCATATTTTCATACAAAAAAGTAGGAATTCATCCAAAGTTTGATACAAAAAAATTGATATCATCCACAATTTGATACAAAATACTGTTAGCATCCAACTTGTTGTGGCCACCATACAAAATAATGTTATCAAAATACTGTTATCATCCAAAGTCCTGCCACCATACAACTTGTTATCAAAAAACTGTTATCATCCAACTTGTTGTGGGCACATCAAAAAACTGTTATCATCCAACTGTTATCATCCAACTTGTTATCAAAGTCCTGCCACCATCAAAAGTCATGGCATCCACCTGACTTTCCTGGAAAAAAAAAGGTTAGTGTAATGTAATTTACAAACTCCTATCTGCTGTAACATAAATTTGGAGATGTAACAAAATAGGTTAGTACAGTTTTATGTACATAACAGTACAGGAATTCTTTGATACAGTAGGTAGAACTCCAGACTGCTGCCCCGCTTGTGATTGGGTGAACATTGTGGGTTGAACTCCATGTGTTTCCTATATATTGATACCCATACATTAGTAGCTATACATAACAGTCTCATATTATAGTAGCTATATATTGATACCCATACCTGACTTGAAGCAGCTATTACATTAACCCCTCTTCTTGGCACGAATTTTGGTAACATTCTCTTTCCAGGTGGTGACCTATTAACCAACCTCTTTATTCTCTCCCTTCCTCTAGTTGTTGATGATGATTCTCTACTTGTTTGTTGTTCAACTCCATGTTCATTTCCACCCTCCCTAACTTCAATTTCACCCTCCCTAACTGTTTGCTGACACTTCCTCTTATTGTGGCCTGTTTGCTGGCATTTAGAACATTTAATTACAACTCCAGAAGTAAACTGAACTGAATCTAAATGTACCTAAAGACTAAAATATAAAGTCTGAAATATAAAGTACCTAAAGACTGAACTGAACATAAACTGAACATAAATGTAAACTGAACTGAACATAAATGTACCTAAAGACTGAACTGTAATGTACCTAAGTCTAAACATAAGTCTAAACTGAACATAATTGTACCTAAAGACTGAACTGAACATAAATGTACCTTCTTTACAGGATCAACAGGTGCATTCTGATACTTCCTCTTGTTGTAGCCTGTTTGCTGGCATTTAGAACATTTCATTACAACTCCAGTTCTTCTCATTGCATATCTATTTTTGGGGGGGAGGTTCATAATTCTTCTTGTTTCTTGCCTTCTTTGGACGTCCTGGTCTTTTTTTAACAAATAGTGGTGCACATATAGGATCACCTACGCTAGGAGGCCAGAATCTGCTATATGGTATTGGAAAAATCATCTCAGAATAGCACTTCTTCCAAGTACTAATGTGATAGCATTCATCAACATAACTTTCTGCTTGTTTCCTGAGATGGTGTATTGATGCTATTGCATGCAAACAAGAATTCTAGGAAGTTGCCATACTTTACAGTCACATATCCTACTGTTTGTGTTCAAAGTATAAATTCCACTCTCATGTGAAACTTCAAAACTTGACTCATTTACTGCATATGTTACTGTACATCCTGTAGATTCGGCCTTCCTCTCATCCAACTTCTTCTGTATGTTTGGACACAACAAATTATTGCTCAATCTTTCTATCTTCTCTCTTTTTGCTTGAAATCTTTTCATTAGCAATCTTCTTATCATCTCCAACATTGTAAGGATTGGCTTTTCTCTTGGTAATAAAATGTACCTGTTAAAAGCTTCAGAGATGTTGTTTGTTAACTGATCACATTTCAAGTACTCAACGAAGAATGCCCTACACCATTGCACTTTGTTCAACTTTGTCAACCACGTCCATGCTTCTTTGTTCTTCTGCTCCATAGCCTTCATATGGAAATTCCAATCTGGAACAGTGTGAGCTCTTGCAATATTCCACAACATGTTTCTCATCTTGCCCCCTCTGTAGCCACTGTCCCTGAAGTTTGCATGAAGGTGCCTAACACAATACCTATGATTATCCTCGGGCATGATCTGTTTGAAAGCCTCAAGAAGGCCCTGCAATGTACAAGTAAAATGTATAAAGTCCAACTAAAATGTAGCTATAAGAAACATACAGAAGTAAACATACATAAGTAACTGAAACGTAGTCTAAAAGAAGTCTAAACTGAACTGAAGTCTAAACTGAACTGAAATGTCGTTAAACATACAGATTTAAGTAGAATTACTCATTGCAAATCAAATCCTGCACTTGCCAATCCAGTATGGTAAATACAGATTTCTGAACCATTGAAATATAGTTAAACATATAGATATATGAACCAAATCAAATCCTACTCATTGAAATGTAGTTAAACATACAGATTTCTGAACCAAATCAAATCCTGCACTTTCCAATCCAGTATGGTAAATAAACACAAATATTAAAGTGATGGCAAGTCATGCATGCATATGCCAATAGAGAAAACTGGAAATATAGTAGAAGTTGTTGTTCCAAAGTTTTTGACAAGGTACTATTTAACAAACAGATAGTTGGACAACTGAGAAAAAAAGGAGCAGCAACAGCAACAAACACAGCCACATTTTGCATCTGAGTCTGACTTTCAGAAAATTCAGTCAACATGAGCAAATATTAAAGTGACCAGGAATATATTAATAGAATGACAGGGATCATGAGAATAAATACTACAAAGCTAAGTTACCAGGAGAAATAGATTGACAGGAATCATGAGAATAAATACTACAAAGCTAAGTTACCAGAAGAAATAGAACGATAGGTATCATGAGAATAAGCTGAAGTTGCTGTTCCAAAATTAAAATATAAAGTCTGAACTGAAATATAAAGTCTGAACTGACTGAAATATAAAGTCTAAACATAAGTCTAAACTGACTGAAATATTGTTGGAGCTGCTGAGCATAACGAATCGAAGCCGAAGGCGGATCAAGGTAGCGATGTCCCTTTCGTTATTACATACAGCGCGAATCAAATGAACCGGAATCCCTGATCTTCGACCATCCTGTACCTAAACTCTGAAAGCGGGAACCTCTATTATCGTCCCACATTCCGAAATAAAAGCGGTCACTCTAATTCCGTTTATCTCCTTAACAGTAGAGCCACTCCTAGTTTCTTGTCGGTTGAGCCACTCCCATTCCTCTTGCTTTCAGCGGACAGACCGATCAATGAGTACGTGTGACACCAACTTTTTCATCTGTACGCCTCTCCCTTCCACCCTACCATAGTTAGTAGTGGCCCTTTTTAAGCAAAAAACAACCGGGCCGATCATCTTGTTAAGATTTATATGTCTTTCTTTAGTCTATACCGTTTAGTAAGGTTAGCTAAAGTCTGAACTGAAAACTGAACTGAATGTAGAAGTATACCTTTTGCCTATCACTTATGAAATGCCAATTGTTCTCCGACTGGATTCCAATAGCATGAAGCAAATATTGGAGAAACTAACTCCATGTATCATGGCATTCTTGGGCTACTACTGCCATGGCTATAGGAAACATTTGGTTGTTGGGATCTCTAGCAACAACAGTTAGTAGAATCCCTCCTGCAGGCCCCTTCAAATGAGTTCCATCAACGCCAATAACCTTTCTACAACCACTCTTGAAACCTTTTATTTGTGCATTGTAGGCAATAAAAATCCCATCGAAGATGTTGGGTTCTTCCAATGATGTCCTTTGGGTCCTTATCTTCACAACACTACCTGGATTCTTTTGGAATATGACTGTCGCATAGTCTCTCAACAATCCATATTGTTGTTTGTAACATCCCTCTATGATATTCATTGCTTTCCTCTTTGCTCTGTAGGCTTTAGCTCTAGAGATTTCAACTGAGAACTTCCTATTTACATCACTTCTGAACTCTTCAACATTCCATGTAGGACTACTTCTGAAGACCTCCAAATATTTGTTCGCCAACCAAAATGCAGTCATCTGGGTATTCACCAACACCCTTGAGCAATTGTGGGTTGCTTGCAAACTTTTCAACTGCCACCTGGTACCATCAGAATTCATTGAGCCATATAGTCTAAATCCATACTTTTTTTGCACTCTACACATATTCTTCTTTCCTCATTCTTCTTCCATGAGATGTCATATCATCTCTTAATTGCATCTTCCCTCACTAATCTTCTAAAGTCACTTGAACTTTGAAACTCCATTCCCACAATAAATGACGGCTCTTTTAAGTCCCTTACTTCGTTGAACTCTGGAAACTTGGGCCTAGACTGTCCAAATTCAACATCTTCATAAATGCTTCTAATATCATCGGAGTCCTCATACTCACTTTCAACAAATTCTAGTATCTCGACATTCTCTATATTTTCTCTATTGTGTGCATCATCTTCATCTTCCGCATCGGATCTTTTATCACTTTCTTCACTCTCTTCGATTTCTTCACTTCCTTCTTCATTCACATAGTCATCATCACCTACATCTTCATCTTCATCACCCTCTTCTTCATTCACATAGTCATCATCCACATCTTCATTATTCCCTAAGATAGAAAATAGTTAAATCAATAAATGTAGAACAACACACAAATAAATAATAGCAATAGAAGTAAAGAGAATATTTGTGTATATTCATACCACTTTCACCAACAGCTTCATTTTCTGTGCACATGACTCTTGATCCGTGTGTGGCAAAGTATCCGTCAAGCTGCTCCATATGACTTGGATCCGTCGTTTTAGGGAGCTCGTTGTTTTGACCATCAAGATGTTCAACAAATAGATCCACACTCTCTTCACTTTTGTTGTCAGTGTTCCTACTATTGAACAACTCCAACACTTTCTCATCTGTGTCCAAAAGCATAAGATATTTCTTGGACTTGCTTATATGGAATATTCTACAAGGACCATTGTACCCTAATTCTCTCAACCAACCAAATATTTCTTGAAGAAACATTCTATCCAAGTCAATGTTACAAGTGTTCTCCGTACCACCAACATATCTACAATATGTACTTGTAGAAAAATGACCACCATGGTGTAGTCTTATAGACCATATCATCTGCACAATAAAGAGAGGTAAGAATCATACTTGATGTATTGCTTACTATGTGTATTGTTTACACAAAGTAAATAGCACCACACAATGGTCCCCCAGACAATGGTCCCCCACACAATGAAGAAATACTGTATCATGTGCCCACCACATACAGTGAGCACATGTTATGTGGTCCCGACGACCTTTATATACATTACAACAAACAACACACGTGCATTATGGATTACAAAGAAAAACCGTAAGAAAATCCAAAGTCAGAGAATCAAAAAATTGACTTCATATGTCAAAAAATTGACTTCATATGTCAACAACACACGTGTATTATGGATTACTCAATATAAACCCTAAATTGACTTCATATGTCAAAAAAAACCTAAGTCAGAGAATCAAAAATGAAAACCCTAAAAATCGAAACTCATGCATCAAAATATTAACAGGAAAATTGTGGATTACTACGTACATAGGTCAGAAAAACCTAATTTAGAAAAATATCAGAAATCCTAAATCACAAAATTAAAAAATTAAAACCCTAAGATCAAATGCTTAGATTTGAGATGGAATTGGCATGAGGAATGTGTAGATATTTCACCTTCTTTGGGATCGGGTGAAGATCAAATGAGAGAGAGAGAGAGAAAGAGACACCCGTTCTTAAGAAATTTTTAATTAAACCGGATTCCTAACTTTTCTTTCTATTCGTACAGGATCTTTAAGAGAGCAAGGGCTTTTTCGTCTTTTTATCTTTCCTGTTAACGTCGTTAGGGTACTAAGTAGTCTAATTATAGTTGAGGTATCAATCTGTTACGAAAAAAGTTTAGGGTATTAACTTGAAAAAGTGAAATAGTTGAGGGTAGCAATTAGCAATTAAGCCTTTTTTTATATGAACATTAAGCTTTGAGGGCACTGCTTTTAGAGTTCGTCTCATGTCTCAAAGTCTAAAGTTTGACACTAGTGAGCATGTTAGGGAATTTTTTTGAATTATATTGCTACAACCCAAATGCTCCTTTTAACTACGTGGAATGTCACAAACAAGCCGATGAATAAGTAATGTGAGTATGTCTCTTTTTGTAATCATCATTAGTTGTGTTATCTTAGTTTTTGTTTTTTAAACGATAGCATATTGTTTAGGAAGGGGAAAAATGGGGGAAGGAAAAAATGAAGAGAAAATGGAAAAAAAAAATGATGGTATTTGGGGGCGGAGTGGGGATATAAATTTCAGGGGAAAAAATTATGTGGATCCCACTAAAAAGTATTTCTTCCAAGAATGGGAGAAAATTGAGAGAGACAAGGGGATTTTTCAAGAATTTATCCAACTATCCATAAAAACGTATGTATAAAATAAAATAGCATTTTTATTTGAGAAAGCCAAGGGATAGATAATAATTATATTTTTACCCCACAAATAAACAAAATTTTATTGTATTTTACATATTTTTCCTCCTACATTTGGGTCATTCAAACAAGAAAAGAAAAAAAAATTAACTTTACCTTCATTTTAGTCCATTTTATTTTTCTTTCCCTCAAATTTTTCTCTCCCTCACCCAAAAAAGTACCCGAACACACCCTAAGTGAACTTCAAGGAATAGAAAGTGTGAATTTCATGCGAATCCATGCATTTTCTAGTGCATTGTAATTCGAAAAATAAGTTTTATTTATTAGAAAGTAAAAAATAGAAATGAAAGGGTATATTAAAGTCTATATAATTACAATATTTTAATACATAATTATTAATCATCTTAATTAATAATTAATTACTGTAAGTATATATTAATATTAAATATAATTAATTATATGATTAAATTGCTAACTAATTATTAATATTATGCCTTCAACCAATTTTTTTAATTTGTATGTCGAACAATTATGGTGAAAATAATCAAGTATCATTATTTAACTATCTTAATTACTTGTTCTTAATTGATTTTTTTCATATTAGTTAGTATAAAATCACTATTTAGTACGAATTAAATATATTATAATTATTTTACAAATTAAAACTAGATATTATTATATAATACTATTAAATTATTATCATTAGTTTATAATATATATATATATTTGAATATTAATTCATTAAATTAAATATCTAATGACAACTATGTATTATTAATTACTTATCATAGTTACTAAGTTACTACTATAACAATAACTAATTATATATGAATAATATTAACTACTTAACAAATACATTTGTTATAAAATAAAATTCAAACTCCCACTTTTCAATCTCTCTTCTTCTTCTTTGCAGTGGATGATAAAAGTTGAAAGTGGAGAGGATAAAGTGAAGGATGGTTTTCAGTCAAAATTCAAGAGTTTGTATTTTACATTTATTACAATAAGGGCATGGAGTTTTCACTCAAAACTACTTAATAAAAACATTTTATAACTAGTTACTACCTACTATAACAAGAATTTGTATTACAATTATGGTATGTACTTTTCACTCAAATTCCAAGTTGAACCAAACAATATATTTTGTGTCACTCCCACTTTTTCTAATTAGGGATATTATAGTCATTGTGTGCTAATTTGAATTTTTTTATTTTATAAATTAAATTGATCGGTGTGTAGCTTTGATTGGTGTTTTTGGTAGTGGCAAATGGTTTAACCGTAGTCAAACTTGATTAGAAGACTAACCATGTGATTAGAATCATTTTTAGCTAATTAGATTTTAAATTAGAGCAATTGTCCATATTAGGAAACAATTAAATCATTTTTAGGCTATTTTACATGTGACTTTTTGGCCTTTTTGCTAATGGGCCTTAAAGGGACTTTAACTTGGTTGATGGCCCATCCTAAACCCTAACCTAACCCTAGCAAACCTGGTCGGCCATACACAGCAGCCCCCCTCTTTGTGTGAAAAGTTTTATAGCCGCCAAAGTTTCTCAAACCCTAGTTTTCTCCTTCTCCTGCAAAAGTCCATTTTTCTCATTTCTCATCCAAATCCTTCCAAACAAAGTGCATTGTGATCGTTGGGAGGAGAGGAACCTGCTAGAGACTTGCTAGTGAGGGATCGGAGGCGTTGGACCGGAGGAAATCAGCATCAACGCATTTGGAGGCTCGTTTTATTGAGATATTAGCTCTCAATAGGTAAACCCCTCTAAACACTTGTTAAACCCGATTTTCTTCGTAGATGCATCCATATAGGTACCCCAAACCTGTGCATGAAGTTTGGTAGATTTTTGTATTCGTTTGATAGACGTATCGGACACGTGTCGGTTCATTGGAACACATGTTCGACGAAATGCCGCTTAGAACTGAATGTTGGTATTTTACGATTCTGTTTTCACGAATTTATTGCTATAATTATTTGAAATAACTTTAGTAAAGACGAATCTCGATTTGACACGTTTTCAATGTCCAAATCGGACACGAAAAAGCATACACGAGGCCCGTACACGGCCCCGTGCATGCCCTGCTGTCCGAGTGTCATAACTCGGCACACGGGACTCCGTTTTGCATGAAATTTCATCGACGTGTGGGAGAAACCTCTGCCCACATGCTCCTAAAATTTCACGACATTTCGTGGAGCGTGCATGGAGAAATCAAACGCGCACGATTCAGCCAACACTGTGCACGCGGCCAGAAATTGCGCTGATATGGCCTTCATACGCGAACACGACGCGACAAGGACTTGTTCCAGGACCACGAGCACGAAGCCCTAGACCTAGGCTGTCATACCCCACTCCCATAGGAGCGATCGTCCTCGTTAAGGCGTGATGCCGCATGAGCCTAGATTGCGCTCGTGCAAGGCAGTTTCATAACGGCCGATTACAGTGGCTGCGATGGGGTCGTCGCACAAAAGTCCCAGGCCGAAATATTGAAACATGCAGCAGAAATTTAAAGGCAAAACACAAGTTACTCAAAAGTGCTCTTATTGATATTGAATAATGAGATTACAATAGGACGCAAGGCCATGATTACAAGTCTCTCATTTTACAAGTCACTCTGCTCTCTCTCATCTTTCGATACAATGCTTGAGCCAGTGGAAGCTTCGGAAAGCAGTGTCCATACATTATGTCCCATATAAGTCTTGACTCCACATGGTCGTACGCTTCGAATCTCCGGGCTTCGACGCTTCCAAGCGAGCTCCGCGCCACGAGCCTCTACCCGTGCTTGCACATAAAAACTATGTGGGTGTCAGTACTCAACTGTACTGGTGGAGTGAGCTCCTCGCCCGCTCGTACAAAACCGACACGTTCATTTACTTTGTGTAATACAAGTCCCTTTATAATTGCCTTTCTAGTCTTGTCTTAGGATCAATTTTAAGATGTAGACGTCTGACCAAACCGATGTGCTATGACATGGTCGTGCTATAATGCTAACATGTATTTTGATCGAGGCAGTGCCTCATCGCTTATGTACTTGACCAAACTTCAAATCAGGACGGCAGGGTCTTGCCATGACATCTACTTGTCTATTCTAGTTTCCAATGACGTCAAGGAGACAACTTGTGCAGATCGTGCCTCTAGACCTTGCTTAGACTTGTTCGTGCTTCAAGATTTAGACCGTTCCTCACAACTTATCAAGACTTATCCATGCTACCGCCTTGCGGCCTTCCTTTTCGACTCATAAACCAACTTAGACAAGACTTATAAAACATAGTGTCGATTTCATGAACATCCTGACGCCAAGTATCGTGCCAAGCACGGTGCCTATGCTGTAGCCCAATCTTAGGCCCAGACATTGTGTTACCGACTGGACATACATTCAAGTTCTAGACTCAATCCAAAGGCATACATGCGGTTTGCCGCTGTTCTGCATATCCATCTATATGAGTGGTCACTAGCAATGTCAAGCTATCTTGGACTGGCTCGAGGATATCGGCCCGTCCTTTCGTGGATAGCTAGCTCCGGAAGTGCCGAATCTCCCATTTAGCTATCCAGCATCCTACCTTGAGCCGTAACGCGCTTCCCCCAGGCCGACATGATCCCGGTGCCCCGATGATCCTTCGGGAAGACTACACCTTATCGATAAGTTGTCCAATGACCATGCAGACTCAACTTTATCTACCGAGTCATTCCTTATCATGACCATGCTTTCCATTTTTCTATCGAGACTCCCAAGTAGCGGGACCGATCTCGCGTGATTCCTTATCGAGACTCCCAAGTAGCGTGACGGATCTCACGTGATTCCTTATCGAGACTCCCAAGTAGCGGGACTGATCTCGTGTGCTTCCTTATCGAGACTTATCGAGACTCCCAAGTAGCAGGATCGATCTCGTATGCGAGACTTATCGAGACTTAGCGAGACTCCCAAGTAGCAGGACCGATCTTGTGTGCGAGACTCCCAAGTAGCGGGACTGATCTCGTGTGCGAGACTTATCGAGACTTAGCGAGACTCCCAAGTAGCCGGACCGATCTCGCGTGTGAGACTTATCGAGACTTAGTGAGACTCCCAAGTAGCGGGACCGATCTCGCGTGAACGAGGCTTATCGAGACTCCCAAGTAGCGGGACCGATCTCGACTACAACCAGTCGTTTGGACTTCCTTTATCCGTGGCATACTCTTTACTAAATCCACCGTGGCTTGTGCCTTAGACAGACCTTGTTCTCTAGGCGATGCTACCGCTGAAGTCATATACTTTATATGACGAGCATTGTTTTTGAGGGACTACACGACTTGACCACCGCATGTAGAGAGGACAATACTAGAAATGTCTTAGATCGACCGGCATAACTTTGCCTAACTTATTTGTGCAACGATTTGACGAACAAAGGCTATGCCAAGCTTCGCATCGAGGGAACGTGCCGTGCACGCATTCGACTTGAATAATCAAGTTCGCGGGTGCCTAAACTTAAGCCACAAATCGTGCAATACGACTTAACCTATGGAACATGCGAAGGCTATGCCAAGCCTTGGACGACGTGACCGTGCGTGCTTTATGAAGCATTCATGCGAGCAACGCCTATGACTTAGGCTAATTCGAGTGTCGTGGTGTCGTGGCAACATAGGCCAACTTCCTTCTCCTAAGCCACGGGATGAAGGACCGAGTGCCATTTTTGAAAGCACGCTGAGCCGACTTCTAAGCATACAGTGGGACATTTTTTTCCATGTTCTAACACATTTCGACCCGTCGGGATTATTCCCTTAGCTAGGTGGATGCGTCTCTTTTATTATCAAGCCTAACGTGTGCAAGTTTAAAAAATGCGAGTTATTATGTGAAGGCTAAGATGAGGCAAGTTCATCGAAACTACCCTACCTGAGCGAGGAGTCGCCTCGACCGAGCGAGTCTTCGAGCAGCCGTTGCGAGGCTAAGTCCGAGCACCGTCGGTGTTTTGATTCCTCCGATTGACTTGCGGGATGGGGCACTACATAGGCTATCCAGGAACCCGACCTCGAGACACGATGTGGCTCGTATCACGAGCCACGATGCTCGACACGTGCCCACGAGTTCATACGCGTGCGGGCACAGCCATGCCGGTTCGTGTGTCCAACGACATGTAGATGCGACGTGGTGTCGTGTAAGTGTATCCTAGACCTAGACCTGGACCCCACCTAGCTACGAGCATGAGTGTCATGACCCGCACCCAGTGTAGGGGCGCGAGAAGTGGTTACGTCCAGCCTACGTCGCAGTATCGGTAGTAGAACGCTGTCCTAGGTCACATACATCTAACAGTTATAAGGTACCTGTACAGTTATACTTTTCAAATGGAGGAATAATATAAATTACAACTCAATCATAGCTAAGGAAGATGTACGATAAGATAGATAAGAATATCAATAGAATCCATAGATTTTTTTTTCTTTTCAATAGAATCCATAGATGAAATATGATAGAACTGATAATCCAAGTGTCTAAGATAAACATCTAACAAGATCCACAAATCCACAATCTCTAGTACAATATCCAAATAAAAAATAACTGAAATAAGAAACTAAACTAAGGGAGTGTTGTCAGCAGGTAATGGATCTTGTTGGAAGTCCAGGTCACAGGTGTCCTCTAGTGCTGTCCCATAGTAAGTGGTGCAACATGCCTCATCCTCGTCCTCTGTAATATTTTCAACAGGTCCAGTCAGGACGGGAGCGAGCACAATACATCTCACGCAGTTCATATCATGACAGGAATGCAAAACAGGCAATAGAGTAAAATACATGAAATACTGAAGAATATACATGAAGTAAAAGAGAAGACTATAAAGAAATATCTACTATAAGTAAAGAGCTACAGTGAACTAGTGATTTAGAGTACAAGATAGACATATGAACGGCTTGATAGTAAACATAAGAGGTTGTACATGGCTACACTACTTTGGAAATGTCCACATGACTATTTCTACTCTCCCATTCCCAATCAATACACAGGGATCCGTTCAAGTTATGTTATTGTACATGATTTCACACGGGGGCCCATAAATGGGTGCACATAAATATAAACATGGGGGATCCATGAACATGAGAGTACATGTATCACGAGAGTGCACATGAATGGTGAAAGCACATGAATACATGATGAAAGTGAAACGCACATGACATGATGTATACGATGCTCCTGAGGGGGATAATATCGTATGAAAAGATCTATATTGTACTAATCCGTGTTTCCATCGTGACAGCATCAAGTAAAGTAATCTAAAGCAAGAATATAGTCCTAGCAAGTATGAAACGGTCAGAGAATGTACTCGCCTGATATCCTGAGTATCTAAAATGAAATACTGTCTGAGGAGAGGTGTCTGGCTCCTATTTAGAACAACACAAGTCACAACATATCAAAAATGGTAAAATAGACTGCTATAATGCATTCTACATGATGTTTGGGTCAATCTAGGCTAAAGTCAACCTTTGGTCAACTCTAGTCAACTACACTAGTCAAACTAGGTCAACTAGGTCAAATCCTAACCAGACAAGTCTCACTAAGCCTAACCATACCTATCTAGCATTCACACACCATCATAATGTTATACAAGCCTATCAATACACCATTCCTTGTATATACATGCCATATACACATAGGTTTACATATGGGAACCCACATAGGCTAAATGCCTATGCACCAATCTACATTGGCATACACCCATATTTAATTACCACATTTATATACACTAAAATCATATAGGCAATATTCATATATATTACATATTTATCTAGCAAGGTTAAGGATATTAATGTATATATACATATATATATATAGAGATATAGTGTGACATATATATATATATATATATATATATATATATATATATATATATATATATATATATGTGTGTGTGTGTGTGTGTGTGTGATGTGTGTGTACATTAGGTTTCCTTTGTGTATGTGTATGAGTGTGTGAGTGACAGTAAGGGGTGAAGTGTGTGTGGAGCAATGTATGAGTGAGTGTACTGTAGGTAGGGCGTTCTTAGGCCCCGTGTACATGTGTGTGTGTATGCGTTTAGTGTAAAGGGGTGTGTGTGTATAGATTTCAGGAAAACAGTGCAGCAGTAGGTAGTATAGGTTCTCAGGTTTGTACATGTGTGTGTCAATGTGTTCTCAGATTTGTACATATGTGTGTGTATAAAATCAGTTTCGAGTACATGTGTGTTTATATATGTATAGTGGACAGAGTGTTATCAGATTTGTACATATGTGTGTGTGTAAAATCAGTAGCTATATGGTGTCCCAGGTTTGTACATGTGTGTGTGTGTTATAATATGTTTTCAGTTCAGTGTACACATAAATAGTGTATCAGTTTTCAAGTTTAACCATGAAATCGATTTCAGTTTTGAGTCCAAAATTATTTCGAAAACCCATGATCAAATACTAATTATGAATCCTAACATGTAGATTTAATTCTCAGACATGATATAGGATTAAACATTGTAAATTAATCATTCAAAATCAGTCAAACACATGTTTAATTCTCAGAAATCAGTACACTGAAATCATGGTATCAAGAATTTGGGAAAACCTAATTTTGAATTCGAAATACTGTTGATAATCCCAATTAATTGGTTGGTAAATCATGTGTCACATGTGAATGTGTCCTACGTGTGTTCTAGTGTCCATAAACTGGACACAAACGTGTCCAAACCAATTCCCACACTCGTGTTCATCAAGACAGTACACAGTCTCGTGCACGTGTTCATTACGTTCGTGGACACGACATACGACACGTGTGTCCACGTGGTCACGTCCATGTGTAGCCCAACACTAGGGCTACACACTACACACACCACGAAGTGTCCACGTCGTATCCTGTGTGGACACGAGACGCGTGTCAGTGAGTGATATTCGACTGTGTGCACACAGTGTGTGTCCAGTGCGGGTCAGAGTTCTCCTCGTGTGGTGAACAAAGTGTTCCCAAACTTTGGGAAGTTGATGTCTGTCATTGCCCCAACATTCTTTCTAAATTTCTCGTGTCCATGTGTCCTGAGTCGGGAGTACTCAGTGTCGGGCAGCAGGACACTGTCCGCACGTATACAGTGAGCATGTTCGTGTCCTGTTTGGACACGGACACGGCTCAAAATTGACTTAGACCAATGGAAAATAAAAACATACATATAAATCAATATTTTCTTTTAATTACTTTTCAAAAACAGCAAAATAAATTCCATTAAGGTATTTACACAAATACCTAGAACTAGATTATGATACGTGTCCGATACGGACACGAAATCAATTCAAAATTTCACAAATCACACACTACAGCTAGGGGACACCTAGATCTAGGCTATTATGCAAAGAAATTAGAATTAAAATATAGTTTAGGGTGTTTGTCACGACCTGTACCCAGTGTAGGGGCACGAGAAGTGGTCACGTCTAGCCTACGCCACAGTGTCGGCGGTAGAACGCTGTCCTAGGTCACATACATCTAACAGTTATAAGGTACCTGTACAGTTATACTCTCCGAGTGGAGGAATAATATACAATACATCTCAATCACAGCTAAGGTAGGATGTACGATAAGATAGATCGATAATCAACAGAATCCACAAATAAAAATACAAGATAAGAGTGAGAGCTAAATGTCTAAGATAAACAACTCCACAATATCCAGAATCACAAATCCCCAAATAAGTACAAGTGTATCCAACAAGACAGAATGATAAATAAGACACTGGTCTAGCTAACTAGCCTAGACTACTGGGATAATATCCTCTGCAAATGCTGGGTCCTCCTGAGAGTCCAGCTTACATGTGTCATCTAGGCGTGCTCCATAGTAAGTGGGACATAACTCTTCAATATCATCTGTAATATTTCAACAGGTCCAGTCAGAATAGGAGCGAGTACAGTACATCTCACGCAGTTCATAATATGACAGAATATATAAATATGCAATAGAGTAAGATACATGAAACGCTGTAGAATATACATGAAGTAAAAGAGAGAGAACTGTAATGTAAATAGATACTATAAGTAGAGAACTAACAGTGAACTAGTGATTTAGAGTACAAGCTAGACATGTGAACGGCTTGAATTTGCACATAAGTAATCTAAGAGTTTGCACATGAGTATACTACTCTGGAATTGTTCATATGACCATTTATACTCTCCCGTACCCCAATCAATACACAAGGATCCAGACAGGTTATGTTATTGCACATGATATCACATGAAGGCCCATAATAGGGTACACATAATTGTATACATGGGGGCTCCGTGAATATGAGAGTACATGAATCACGACAGTGCACATGAATGGTGAAAGCACCGGAGTACATAATGAAAGTAAAACGCACATGACATACTGTAATCCGATGCTCCCGAGGGGGATAACATCTCATGAAGGGATCCATATAGTACCAATCCGTGTTAACAACGTGACAGCATCAAGTAAAGTAATCTAAAGCGTAAATGTAAATCCTAACAAGTATGAAATGGTCAGAGAATGTACTCGCCTGATATCCTGAGTGTCTGAATGAAATACTGCCTGAGGAGTGGTGTCTGGCTCCTATTCAGAACAGTACAAGTCACAACATATCCAAATTGGTAAAATAAACTGCTATAATGCATTCTACATGATGTTTGGGTCAATTTAGGCTAAAGTCAACCTTTTGTCAACTCTAGTCAACTACTCTAGTCAAACTAGGTCAACAAGGTCAAACCTAACCCAAACAAGTCTCACTAAGCCTAACCAGTCTATTCTAGTAAGCACACATCATTCACAAGTCACACAAGCTAACATCACACAATACTCATGTATATACATTACATATACACATAGGCTTGCATATTGGGATACACATAGGCTCTATGCCATACACAATAATATAGGCATGCACACACATATTTTCCATACATATCTATATACTAATTTTATATAGACAATATGCATATATATTACATTACATATTATCACACAAGATTATACATTATATATGTATGCATATTCATATGGAGAGAGATAGAGTGTCATGTATCTATATGTGTGTGTGTGTGTATCAATAGTGTGTACAGGGATATAGGTTATCAGATTTTCAGTATTCTATGTGTATCATAGGGTCTTAGGTGTTTGTGTGTGTGTGTACATGAGTGTAGTGTGTGTGAGGGTGTGTGAGTGACAGTACATAGATGTGTGTGTGTATGTTCAGGAAGTAGTGTGTCAATTCTCAGTTTAGTTCATGTGTGTGTGTATGAAATTTCATAATTTAGTGTGTCAGCTAGGGTATATACATGTGTGTGTGTGCTATAGCTACCAGTAGATAGGTTGCTAGATTTTGCATAGTATGTATGAGTGTGTGTTCATGGATGTCAATGTGCATACATAATAGTTTAAATTTTCAGAAAAACAGTGTATACAACTCAATGCATCCATTCTCAGGTTTGTGCAAATGTGTCTGTGTGTGTGTGAGTAATATACTCTCAGGTTTATAGAGTGTGTGTGAATGATATGGAAAACAGTACACACATCTCAGCCTTATACATTAATGTACACAACAGTTTGCAATTTCTCAGGTCTGTGACAGTTCACAACATTTAGAAACTAAAATTCCATGTTAACTTTATCCCTAACACATAGCTAAAACTTAGATACATCTAGGTGCACCAACATCACAATTTAATCATTCAAAAATAGTTAAACATAAATTTTATTCTCAGGAAAATCAATTGACAGCCTAGGTATCAGAAACATTGGGGGATTCCTAAATTCGAATTCAAAAACAACATAATAATTGATTTTAATGGTTGGTAATACACGTGTCATGTGTGAGTGTGTCGTGGGTGTGTTACAATATCCAAGAACTGGACACAATATGTCCAAAACCATTCCATACTCGTGTCTTCACTAACAGTGCACAGTTCTCGTGCACGTGTTCACTGAGTTCGTGGACACGACACACGATACCTCATGCCACGTGGTCGTGCACACGTGTAGCCCACATGTAGGGCTACATAGTCGACACACTACAACGTGTCCAAGTCGTGTCTAGAGTGGACACGAAATGCATGTCAGTGCGCGTTTAGTGACAGTGCATACACAGTGCGTATCCAATACGGGTACGATTTCTCCCCGTATCGTACATCATATGCTCCCAAATTTTGGGACGATGATGACAGTCATTGCCCCATCCTTTCCCCAAAATCCCACATGTCTACGTGTCCTGTGTGATGATAATGAACGGTCGGGCAGTAGGACACTGCCCGCGTGCGTGCAGTGGCATGTTCGTATCCTGTTTGGACACAGACACAGCCCAAAGTAGGACTCAGTCATGGGGGAATTTTACATACACATATAAAACAATAATTTCATTCAAACACTTTTCAAAAATATCAAACTAAAATCCTTTGAGGCATTTCCACAAACACCTAGGACTAGGTTAGGATATGTGTACGATACAGACACAAAATTAATGCAAATTGACACAAAACTTACACCACAGCTAGGGGACACCTAGATCTAGGCTAGGATGCAAAGAAATTAGAATAAAAATAAAATTTAGAGGGTTTACCTATAGTGTGTCAAATGGCAAGAAAAGCCCCAAAATAGAGTGATCCTTCTTGCTAGTTCAAATCCCCAAATTGTTCAAAAGCTGATATTTCTCTCCATAATCAGAAAATAGAGGAGTATTAGACTCTAATGCAAGAAACTAGAGTCAAAAAGGAATTAAAATGGAAAAGTTATGGATTGGGAAAGAATGACAATACCTTTCATTTCAAAAGTTGATTCAATACAAAAGAGGCAACAACCAAAGGAAGAGATATTATATAGGATTGGGATTCCCTATGTGGCCGGCCTAGGCAAGTAGAAATTAGGGTTAAGGTTTAGTCTAGTGGGCTTTGGGCCAAGTTGTATTGGTAAAGGAAATCAATTCATAAGTCACAAGTCATTGAACCTAATCATTATTCTCCTATTTGAAACTTGGTTCTAAAGGACGAATCATGGGTTGACTTAAGTTAGACTACGGTCCCACCATGATGATCAAGTCACCATAGCTAGAGTCAATATCTAGGTTAGTCTCCAAGGTCTCAACTAGCAAAAGTCAAAATTAACAATCATCACTCCAATAATTTAAATTAAATTCAAAATTATCAAAATGACCAAAATACCCTCAAGCTAAAATGTAGTAATGACAAATCTACCCTCCTTAAAAGAATTTCGTCCTCGAAATTAAAATGCAAAACTAAACTGATGAGAATGATAGACAATCATACCTCAAGGTCCAAAAAGATATGGGTATCGCTCGCGCATCTCATCCTCCCGCTCCCAGGTAGACTCTCCTGGAGAATGATGCCTCCATGTGACGCGAACCAAGGGTATCACCTGGTTTCTCAGTACCTTCTCTCGACGATCCAGAATCTCTACTGGCTGCTCTGGATAACTGAGAGTAGGTCCCACCTCAATCTCCGAATGGTCAAGTACATGGCTAGGATCAGCCATATACCATCTCAACTATGATACGTGGAATATGTTGTGGACACCCATTAGTGCAGCTGGCAAGTCTAGCCTGTATGCCACGTCACCGACTCTTCCGCTGATCACGAAAGGTCCGATGAAGCGCAGGCTAAGCTTTCCACCTCCACCAAAACGTATGGTACCACGAGTCGGAGATATCCTCAAAAAATCATATCTCCGACCTAAACACAAACAAGGTCTTAAGTTACTAAATAATTAAACATGATCAAACAACACAATAAACAACCTACTTCTAATCCTTTCTCTAATCTGTAGGTCAAACTCCAAAGGCCTCCGGTGGCTGTTAGCCCAATGTCGATGTCTGTCCTGTGCCACACGAAGTTTGTCCCTGATGAGCTTCACCTTCTCAGATGCGTCAACAACCATCTCAGGTCCCAATAAAGCTCGCTCTCCAAAATCATCCCAAGATAAGGGTATATGACAACTACGCCCGTACAACGCCTCGAAAGGTAACATCTTAATGCTGGCCTGAAAACTGTTGTTGTAAGCAAACTCCACCAAGTGTAGATGATCCTCCCAGGATCTTTCGAAATCCAAGACGCACATTCGCAGCATGTCCTCGAGCGTATAAATAGTCCTCTCTGACTGTCCGTCCATCTGAGGGTGGTATGCAGTACTAAACTTGAGCTGAGTGCCCAAACTAGTCTGCAGACTCCACCAGAAATAAGAAGTAAAGCGACTATCATGATCCGAGATAATGCTGATCGAAACTCCATGAATCATGACAATCTGCCACATGTACATCTTTGCAAGCCTCTTAGTAGACGTACCCACTTTAAATGGCAAAAAATGGGCCGATTTGGTCAACCTGTCTACGATGACCCAAATCACGTCTTTTCCTCCTGGTGTATGTGGCAATCCAGATACAAAATCTATCGTGATATGCTTTCACTTCCACTCTGGAATGGACAATGGCTGCAATAAACCTCCTGGCCTTTGCCTCTATGCCTTGACCTGCTGACAGACCAAACACCTGGCTACGAAGCGAGCTACCTCTCGCTTCATCCCATACCACCGGACGTGCTCCCTCAGGTCCCTGTACATCTTGTTGGCACCAGGATGTATACAGTACTGAGATCGGTGGGCCTCCTGTATGACATGCTCCCTGAGCTCTCCACTGGGCACACACAGCCTGGATCCGTACCTTAAAGCACCATCCTCTGTAAGAGTAAACTCACCATCCACCAGCCCTGCTCGAACCTGGTCTCGGATACACCGCAGAGCAACATCCTCAAACTGCGTCGACTTGATCCTCTCTATTAAGTTCGACTGAATCTGAAGGTCCCACATCTGCATCTGAACTCCTGACACAATCACCTCAATTCCCAGACTTTCCAAATCTGCTAGCAACTGACAATCTATAGTCAAACACATTATTGTCGGATACCTACTCAAGGCATCGACAACCATATTGGCCTTTCCTGGGTGATACTGCAGTAAAATGTCGAAGTCCTTCATCAACTCCAACCACCTGTGCTGTCTCATGTTGAGCTCCTTCTGTGTAAACACATACTTCAAGCTCTTATGATCTGTGAAGATCTCCACCCTCTCTCTATATAAGTAGTGTTTCCCATACTTTAAAGCAAATATCACTGCTGCCAACTCCATGTCGTGGGTAGGATAGTTCTTCTCTTGGGGACGTAACTGCCTGGAAGCATATGCAATCACCTTCCCTTGCTGCTGCAAGACACAACCCAAACCCTTCCCTGAGGTGTCACTGTAGATAGTGAACCCTCCTGAACCTGATGGCAATGTCAGAATCGGAGTTGTCGTCAGCCGCTTCTTCAACTCATCAAAAGCGACTTGACACTCCTCTGACCAAACAAACTCTGTATCCTTTCGGGTCAGCCTAGTCAACGGCTCTACAATCCGGAAGAAATCCTGCACGAATCTCCTGTAATAGCATGCCAGTCCCAAGAAGCTTATGATCTCTGCTATTGAACTCGATGCTCACCAAGCCTCAACTGCCGTGATCTTCTTCGGGTCCACTGAGATCCCATCTCCAGTCACCACATGACCCAAGAAGTCAACTCTGTCCAGAAAGAACTCGCACTTCAAGAGTTTGCCATAAAGCTCCTCCCTCCTGAGTATCTCCAGAACCACTCTCAAGTGCTCCTCATGCTCCTCCTCAGTCTTCGAATACACCAGGATATCATCGATGAACACCACCACGAACTTGTCTAAGTACTGGTTGAACACCTTGTTCATCAAGTTCATAAATACCATCGGGGTATTGGTCAGCCCAAACGGCATAACCAAGAACTCAAACTGACTATACCGCATCCTGAATGCGGTCTTAGGGATATCCTCCTTCTTCACCTTTACCTGATGATAACCTGACCTCAGATCAATCTTCAAAAAAACTTGAGCTCCACTCAACTGATCAAATAGATCATCAATCCGCGGTAGTGGATATCTGTTCTTGATCGTGAGGTTGTTGAGTGCCCTGTAGTCGATACACATCCGTACCGACCCATCCTTCTTGGGTACAAAGAGTACCGGAGCACCCTAAGGTGAAGAACTCGATCAGATGAAGCCCTTGTCCTGTAGCTCAACCACCTACTTCTTCAATTCCAGTAACTCACTATTCTTCACTCGATAGACATGCTGAGAAATTGGTTTCGTGCCGGAAACCAAGTCTATCGAGAACTCAACATCCCTGTCCGGTAGAAGCCCTGGCAACTCCTCCGGAAAGACGTCCATGAACTCTGCAATCAAAGGATATGGAATCGCCTGCTCCTCGACTGAAACTTCGCAGAAAAGTCCGTCGCTCTGCTCCTCCTACCGTCGGGTAAACTCGAACTCTGGCTCTCCTAGTGCTCCGAACAGAACTCTACCCCTACGACAATCTATGCTGGCGTGATGTCTGCTTAACCAATCCATACCTAATATGATATCGTAGTTCGGTAGTAGCATTACGAGCAGACTCACCTCCAACTCTCGGCCTCCCAAAATAATACTTCGCCCTCTGCAAACATCAGTCACGAGGATAATACCACCCCCGATCGTGATCTTGCAGGTCCTAGGCAATGGTTCAGATACTAGAAAGTGTCTAACAGCAAATGATACAGACACAAAACTGTAGGAAGCCCCAGAATCAAATAAGGCAAAAGCTGGAATGGAGTCGAGTAGAACAGAACCTACGATCAGCTCTCCAATAGCCTCTACATCCTTGGACGCCATGGCAAAAGCTCGCCCCTGCTGGCCTCCCCTGGCCTGCTCCTGGTGCTGTACGAACCATTGCTGCTGAGTCGACAGCGGTACCTTCTGCTGAACTGCTGGGGCTCTGGCCCCCGCTCCCGGAGCTGCTCTTCCCGAAGATAGAGGGCACTCCCTCAACTAGTGCTCTGCCGAACCACAGAGTAGGCACCTCCCTAGCCTCTTCCTGCAGTCATTCCATTCATGCCCTAGTTTCTTGCAGAAACCACAACAGACAGGCTGCTGCCTAAGTGCCTGCGGTTGAACCCTCAGCTGCTGCTACACCAGTTGGAAAGGTGTACGGCTGTGACCTTGGAACTGTCTCTACTGGTGCTGCTACTGAAAGTGCGGCGTGTCACGACCCGCACCCACTGTGAGGGTACGAGAACGTAACAATGCCCAGCCTATGCTGCAGTGTCGGTGGTAGAACGCTATCCTAGGTCAATCATATACACTCCGAATGGAGGTGACATAGCAATATACAGTCTCAATCACATCTAAGGCAGAATGATAAGATAAAAGATAGATAGATAAATACTGGAATGAAAGAATATACATCACAACCAGAGAGTCTAAGTGTCTAAAATATTATCTCAGCAACCATCCAGCATACAAGTCTCACTACTGAATATGAAAGAATATGTACAATCCAGATCTTAAACTGACTGAAATAGTAAAACCTAGACTAGGGAGCCTCAGTCTCTAAGCTAGTGGATCAGGCTGGAAATCTGGGTCACACATGTCATCTACAGCTGTCCCATAGTAAGTGTCTACGCAGGCCTCATCCTCATCCTCTGTAATATTTTCAACAGGTCCAGTCAGGACAGGAGCGAGCACAAAACATCTCACGCAGTTCATATCATGTTAGAAAATATAAAGCATACAATAGAGTAAGATACATGAAACGTTGAAAGAAGAATGTATATGAAAAATAGTAGAGATTTGATAACAGGAAATATCTATATGATAAGTAAGAACTGTAAGCCTACTGTGATTTAGAGTACAATATGGTTATGTAAACGGTCTAAGAAAATGCAATGGTAACTCCATTGTACTTGGGTGTACAATAGACATATAAAATAGTTATACAATATTGTACAATAGGATTTGAGTACATAACCAATTCTACTCCCCCTTCCCAATCAATACACAAGGATCCACTCCAGTTACGTTATCTTGCACAATAGTGTACAATATTATACAATGGATGTACAATATTATACAATAGATGTACAATGTTATACAATAGTTGTATAATGTTATACAATAGTGTACAATGGTCTATTCCTGGGACTCATGTGATACTGAGAGTACAATATGCACAAGGAGTATACAAGGATATGGGTATTCAATAAATACAATATGTAAGTAAAACGCACATCACAATATGTATCTAGTGAATACAAGGGGATAACATCTCAAAAGAAGATCCATATAGTACCAATCCGTGATAACAATCGTGTCAGCATCAAGTACAGTAATCTAGAGCAAGAATATAAATCCAGACAAATATGAAACGGTCAGAGAATGTACTCGCCTGATCTCCCGAGTGTCTGAAGAGAATATACTGTCCGAGGAGTGGTGTCTGTCTCCTATAGAACAGTACAAGTCACAACAAGTCTAAAATGGTAAAAAGATGCACTACAATGCGTTCTACATGAATCTAGGTCAATCTAGACCAAAGTCAACTCTTGTTCAACTCTGGTCAATCATAGGAGTCAAACTAGGTCAACCAAGTCAACCCTAAGTCAAACTAGTCTACACTAGGCTAACAAGGCTATTCTAAGTCTAACAAGACTACACTAGTCTATTCTAGGCTCTATACTGACAAGCAGGCACAACCATAGGACATAGGCTAAAAGACTAAACCAACCCATAAATCATATCACAAGGACTATACCTATATTTAAATAATACACAAATTACAATATTAATATAATCTAAAATAGGAATTTATAACATACAGGTTATCTATATGAAAACCACACCTACATTATCTATTAATATATGATATAGTACACACAAAGGCATATAGGTACCCTTAATATCACACATATACAATATCACATATATACATATATGAAAAGTGAGAGGGGGACACATGACTATGTGTCCAAGTGTATGTGTGTGTGTGTATCATGAGAATGAACTCAAGTGTGAGTGATGTGAGGCAATTTACATAAGTGTGTGTGTGTAGAGGGTATGTGGAGAGGAGACATGAGTGTAACGTGAAACCTAGGCTAACAGTGAGTGAGCTATGCATGTGTGATAGAGTATGTTAGGCTAGAGTGTGTGTGTGTATGTGTGTGTGTGTGTGTGTTAGTGATACACATTAGTGTGAAACATAACAGTGAAAGGAAACAAAACAATAGCAAAACAGTGAGAATGTAACAGGTGTGTCAAGGAGTATGGGCTTGTGTGTGGTTGATGAAAAATTCAGTAGGGAAACAGTGTGAAAAATAGTGAGAACAAACTCAGATAATATGTTGAATTAAAATAGTTCCATACTCATATTAACACATTCCAATCTCAGTTTAAACCCTCCCATTCAAATATCAGATTTCAATACCACCCAAAATCAGTTTACAACAGTCCACACTAATGCCCAGGTCAATACATATTTATGAACAACATATACAATTCAAATGAGACCCAAAAATCAGTTTTAACCCATAAATCAGTCCCAAATCAATCCAATTTCGACACACTATTAGGAATCATGTAGGTGAACATATTAGAGCCTTAATATCATGCAAATAACAATTTATATAGGGTTAAAAATGATGTCAAAACTCAATTCAAAAATCTGGAAACAGGATAATAAGAACTGTCAAATAGGATATCAGTAATTAATTGGGAAATGGAAAATTGATCTACAAAATCAAATTAAAATGATGAATCAGTAGTTGGTAATGTTTAAGCATATTGTGTACGTGTCCCACACGAGTTTGTGTCCACCCAAGTGGACACAAACGTGTCCAATCAAATAAAATACGAAAATAGTGCACAAAATGATTGCTCCTCGTACCCGTGTTCACAGTGTCCGTGTGCACGACACGACACGACACAACCCACTTGGTTGTGTCCAAGGGTCGACCTAGTGTAGGGCTAGGGTTAGGACACCCTGCCACGTGTCCATGTTGCGTGTGCGGGACACGGGACACGCGTATCAGTGGCCAAAAGTGACAGCCGCTGAATCAGTGTATTCCCCGTGCGCGTGCTCGTGCGTGTCCGACACGACACGAGATCTCGTGCAACTTGACACACGGGGTGGCAGACATTGCCCCTTGGTGTGTGTCAAGTTTCAAGTGTCCATGATGCGTGTCCGTGTCGCAATCGCGCCCGAGCAGCAGGGCATGCACAGTGCCTGTGCTCGCGCACGCGCGACCACGTGTTCGCGTGTCCGTGTGGACTCGATACGACACCAAGACTCCACAAAAACACCAGAAACGTGTAAGCGAGACCTAAAATTAATTTCCTATTCAAACACAATCTCAAAAATCATACGAAATGCCTATTGGGCATTTCATCAAATACGTGCCAAGTGACACTGATACGTGTCCAAAAAGGACACGAAATGGACACAAAAATTAGGGCTTCCTATTCCTACAGTTAGGTTAGGTCTAGGGCTCCCTAAATATGAAATAAAATCGAGATTCTATGGAGGGGATTGAAATTTACCTATATGTGTCAAATCCTTCAAATAGCTTCAAAGAGAGGTGCTCCTCTTGATGGCCAAACTCCTCCAAAGTGCTCCCAAGCTGAGAATACTCATAAACAACAGCAAGAGGAGTAAAATTAGAACCCAATGCAATTGCTTTGGGGGAAAAAGGATTAAAAATAAATTTTCTATGATTTATGGAAGATGGGGGCTTACCTCTTTCTAAAACTTGGCAAGAATCCTAATGGAGGCTAGCCCTAACTTTGAGGGGTATTAAATAGGATGGGGGAGACTATCATGACCAGCCATGGGCTGATTAGAATTAGGGTTAGCTACATGGTGTGGGCCTATGGGCTTTAAGTCTCAAGTCATTAGTCATGACTTATGAAATCATAAGTCATTCTAGCCTAATCAATTCCTAATCTCTCCAAACAAGTTCCAATGAGTCAAACCTCACTAATTTAGGTCAAACCAAGGTTACTTAACCTAACCAAGTGGCCATAACCTAGGTTAGTCACTAGGTTAGCCTCCTAGTCAACACTAGTCAAAGTCAACTATAGGCCCAAAATCAATTATACTAAAAATTACTAAAAATCATATTAATTGTAATAAATCTAAATAATACTAACTATCATTAACCATGGTTAGCTAAGACTAGCTGTGACCAATCTAGGTTAGGTCCAAACCAAGTTAGGCTAATCACAAAACATGACAATCAATTAAATAATATTTTAATCACACCATTCTTAATAATACATTAAAATCCAAATAATATTTATTAAATTCAATTAAATTCAAAATGACAAAAGTACCCTCAAACTGGAAATAATAAATGAAACACCCTAATCACATGGCTAGGCTCTAGGTTAAGCTGTCTCTAGTGTTACACTATCAAACACCAAAATCATAAGTCATGATTTAAATAGTTTAAAAATGATTAAAAATTACCCAAAATCATATTATTAATTAAATATCATAATTAAATAAATTAAAATACAAATTTTCAAAATTATCCTTATTTGGAAAACTGGGTGTTACATCTTGGACGGTCCTCTGCTACCATTGGCTCCCTGAGTGTCTCGCCCCCTCTTGAGCCTCAGCTCAAGATCATCCTCTGCTGCTAAGGCACCTACCAAGATCTCCTCAAAAGTGGCACTGCAAGCACTCTGGGTATAGGACTTCACCTCCTTGACTAGTCCCTTTTTGAACCTTCGGGCCTTCGTCGCCTCAGAAAACCCCTCGACAAACCTGCCCAGACGGCAGAAATCCCCAGCATACTCCTCGACAATCTGACTACCCTGTACTAAAGCCTCTAACTGAGTCTCGAGGGCACCAAGCACTGCGTCTGAGAAAAACTTCTCCTTGAACAGCTTCTTGAAAGCTGCCCAAGTCTGTCCAACTGTACCCACCCTCGAGTCTGTCTGGTACCACGTGTGGGCAAAATCTTGAATCATACTGGCCGCTGCCTTGATCTGTAGCATCGCTGGAATCTCTGCCAGTCTGAAAATCTCCTCCATATGCTCAATCTACTCATCAGCGTATAGAATGCCCTTTATACCCCTGAAGTCCCTCGAGTGCATCTTCTGGAAGTCCTGGATGCCCTTCTTCCTTGGCTAATACGGCTGCTGAACTGCCGCAGGATGAGCTGCTGCCCTCTCAACTATCGTCAGGGCTTGATCGATGTCCCGACTAAACTCTGCCGTCTGAAGCTGCTGCCGGGCCTGCTGGGCCTCCATGAACTGCTGGAAGAAAGTGAACAGCTGGACTGCCTCAACGGTCTCCGAAGGTGGCTGCTGCTGCTGGAGCATCTCTGGAATCACCGGGCTCGGCCTGTGCACTGCTGGTGGAGGGGCTCCTTCGAATGCAGCTGAAACACCCACCCCAGCTGGCATGACTGGGACAGCAGTACCGGGGGCTGGCTGCTGAGGATGAGAGGTAGCAGACCTCTCTTCAGTGTCCCCCTGACCTGGGCGATGTGATTAAGTCTCGACCATCCTGAAGACAGATCAAAGAAGAAAACAATTTATGAGAATGAGTCGAAATAGCAAAGGAGGACAGTCTATATTCAAGGGAAGACAATAAGCAGCAAATTTAGATAAAAAGAACCTGATTAAGAGTTTTTTCTAATGTGATTGAGTACCTTCAAAAATATCCTAATCCTACTGCTGGCTGCACTGATACTCTTGTTCGAATACCACCGTAATTCTAACTAGGACCTGCATAGGCCACCACTAAAAATGTGTCACGACCCGTACCCAGTGTAGGGGCATGAAAAGTAGTTACGTCCAGCCTACGTCGTAGTGTCGACGATAGAACGCTGTCCTAGGTCACATACATCTAACAGTTATAAGGTACCTGTACAATTATACTCTCCGAGTGGACGAATAATATAAAGTACAACTCAATCATAGCTAAGGTAGGATGTACGATAAGACAGATAGATAATCAACAGTCCATAGATAAAAATATAAGATAAGAGTGAGAGCTAAATGTCTAAGATAAACAACTCAACAATATCCAGAATCATAAATCCCCAAATAAGTACAAGTATATCCAACAAGACAAAATGATAAATAAGACACTGGTCTAGCTAACTAGCCTAGACTACTGGGGTAATTTCCTCTGCAAGTGTTGGATCCTCCTGAGAGTCCAGCTCACATGTGTCATCTAGGCCTGCTCCATAGTAAGTGGGACAAAACTCCTCAATATCATCTATAATATTTCAAAAGGTCAAGTCAGGACGGGAGCGAGCACAGTACATCTCACGCAGTTCATAATATGACAGGATATATAAATATGCAATAAAGTAAGATACATGAAACGCTGCAGAATATACATGAAGTAAAAGAGAGAACTATAATGTAAATAGATACTGTAAGTAGAGAACTAACAGTGAACTAGTGATTTAGAGTACAAGCTAGACATGTGAACGGCTTGAGATTACACATGAGTAATCTAAGAGTTTACACATGAGTATACTACTTTGGAATTGTTCATATGACCATTTATACTCCCCCGTACCCCAATCAATACACAAGGATCCAGACAGGTTATGTTATTGCACATGATATCACATGAAGGCCCATAATAGGGTGAACATGATTATATACATGGGGGCTCCGTGAACATGAGAGTACATGAATCACGAGAGTGCACATGAATGGTGAAAGCACCGGGGTACATGATAAAAGTGACAGGCACATGACATATTGTAACCCGATGCTCCCGAGGGAGATAATATCTCATGAAGGGATCCATATAGTGCTAATCCGTGTTAACAATGTGACAGCATTAAGTAAAGTAATCTAGAGCGTAAATATAAATCCTAACAAGTATGAAACGGTCAGAGAATGTACTCGCCTGATATCCTGAGTGTCTGAATGAAATACTGCCTGAGGAGTGGTGTCTGGCTTCTATTCAGAACAGTACAAGTCACAACATATCCAAATTGGTAAAATAAACTGCTACAATGCATTCTACATGTTGTTTGGGTCAATCTAGGCTAAAGTCAACCTTCGGTCAACTCTAGTCAACTACTATAGTCAAACTAGGTCAACTAGGTCAAACCTAACCCAAACAAGTCTCACCAAGCCTAACCAGTCTATTCTAGCAAGCACACATCATTCACAAGTCACACAAGCTAACATCACACAATATTCATGTGTATACATTCCATATACACATAGGCTTGCACATTGGGATACACATAGGCTCTATGCCATACACAATAATGTAGGCATGCACATACATATTTTCCATACATATATATATACTAATTTTATATAGACAATATGCATATATATTACATTACATATTATCACACAAGATTATACATTATATATGTATACATATACATATATAGAGAGATAGAGTGTCATGTATCTATATGTGTGTGTGTGTGTGTCAATAGTGTGTACAGGGATATAGGTTCTTAGATTTTTAGTATTCTGTGTGTATCATAGGGTCTTAGGTTTTTGTGTGTGTGTACATGAGTGTAGTGTGTGAGGGTGTGTGAGTGACAGTGCATAGATGTGTGTGTGTATGTTCAGGAATTAGTGTGTCAATTCTCAGTTTAGTTCATGTGTGTGTGTATAAAATTTTAGAATTTAGTGTGTCAGCTAGGGCATATGCATGTAGCTACCAGTGGATAGGTTGACAGATTTTGCATAATGTGTATGAGTGTGTGTTCATGGATGTCAGTGTGCATACATGATAGTTTAAATTTTTAGGAAAACAGTGTATACAACTCAGTGCATCCATTCTCAGGTTTGTGCAAATGTGTCTGTGTGTGTGTGAGTAATATACTCTCAGGTTTATAGAGTGTGTGTGAATGATATGGAAGACAGTACACACATCTCAGCCATATACATCAATGTACACAACAGTTTGCAATTTCTCAGGTCTGTGATAGTTCACAACATTTCAAAACCAAAATTCCATGTTAACTTGATCCCTAACCCATAGCTAAAACTTAGATACATCTAGGTGCACCAACATCACAATTTAATCATTCAAAAACAGTTAAACATACATTTTATTCTCAGAAAAATCAATTGATAGCCTAGGTATCAGAAACATTGGGGGATTCCTAAATTCGAATTCAAAAACAACTTAATAATTGATTTTAATGGTTGGTAATATATGTCATGTGTGAGTGCGTCGAGGGTGTGTTCCAGTGTCCAAGAACTGGACACAATGTGTCCAAAACCATTCCACACTCGTGTCTTCACTAACAGTGCACAGTTCTCGTACACGTGTTCACTGAGTTCGTGGACACGACACACAACACCTCACGCTACGTGGTCGTGCACACGTGTAGCCCACGTGTAGGGCTACACAGTCGACACACCATGACGTATCCAAGTCGTGTCTAGAGTGGACAGGAAACGTGTGTCAGTGCGCGTTTAGTGATAGTGCACACACAGTACATATCCAATGCGGGCACGATTTCTCCCGGTGTCGTGCATCATATGCTCCCAAATTTTGGGAGGATAATGACATTCATTGCCCCATCCTTTCCCAAAATCCTACGTGTCCACGTGTCCTGTGTGAGGAGAACGAACGGTCGGGCAGCAGGACACTGCCCACGTGCATGCAGCGACATATTCGTGTCCTGTTTGGACACGGACACGGCCCAAAATAGGACTCAGTCATGGGGGAATTTAACATGCACATATAAAACAACAATTTCATTCAAACACTTTTCAAAAATATCAAACTAAAATCCTTTGAGGCATTTCCACAAACACCTAGGACTAGCTTAGGATACGTGTCCGATACAGACACAAAATTAATTCAAATTGACACAAAACTTACACCACAGCTAGGGGACACCTAGATCTAGGCTAGGATGCAAAGAAATCAGAATAAAAATTCAATTTAGAGGGTTTACCTATAGTATGTCAAATGACAAGAAAAGTCCCAAAATAGAGTGATCCTCCTTGCTAGTTCAAATCCTCAAATTGTTCAAAACCTGAGATTTCTTTCCATAATCAGAAAATATAGGAGTATTAGACTCTAATACAAGAAACTAGAGTAAAAAATGGAATTAAAATGGAAAAGTTATGGATTGGGGAAGAATGACAATACCTTTCCTTTCAAAAGCTGATTCAATACAAAAGAGGTAAGAACCAACGGAAGAGATATTATATAGGGTTGGGATTCCCTATGTGGCCGACCTAGGTAAGTGGAAATTAGGGTTAGGGTTTAGTCTAGTGGGCTTTGGGCCAAGTTGCATTGGTAAAGGAAATCAATTCATAAGTCACAAGTCACTGAACCTAATCATTATTCTCCTATTTGAAACTTGGTTCTAAAGGACTAATCTTGGGTTGACTTAAGTTAGACTAGGGTCCCACCATGCTAATCAAGTCACCATAGCTAGAGTCAATATCTAGGTTAGTCTCTAAGGTCTCAACTAGCAAAAGTCAAAATTAACAATCATCACTCCAATAATTTAAATTAAATTCAAAATTATCAAAATGACCAAAATACCTTCAAGCTAAAATGTGGTAGTGACAAATCTACCCTCCTTAAAAGAATTTTGTCCTCGAAATTAAAAGGTGAAACTAAACTGATGAGAAGGATAGACAATCATACCTCAAGGTCCAAAAAGATATGGGTATCGCTCGCGCATCTCATCCTCCCGCTCCCAGGTAGACTCTCTTGGAGAATGATGCCTCCATGCGACGCGAACCAAGGGTATCACCTGGTTTCTTAGTACCTTCTCTCGGCGATCCTGAATCTCCACTGGCTGCTCTGGATAACTGAGAGTAGGTCCCACCTCAATCTCCGAATGGTCAAGTACATGGCTAGGATCAGCCACATACCGTCTCAACTGTGATACGTAGAATACTTTATGGACATCCACTAGTACAGCTGGGAAGTCTAGCCTGTATGCCACGTCACCGACTCTCCCGCTGATCACGAAAGGTCCGATGAAGCACGGGCTAAGCTTCCCACCTCCACCAAAACGTATGGTACCACGAGTCGAAGATATCCTCAGAAAAACCATATCTCCGACCTAAACACAAATAAGGTCTCAAGTTACTAACTAATCAAACATGATCAAACAACACAACAAATAACCTACTTCTAATCCTATCTCTAATCTGTACCTCAAACTCCAAAGGCCTCTGGTGGCAATCGGCCCAATGTCGATGTCTGTCCTGCGCCATGTGAAGTCTGTCCCTGATGAGCTTCACCTTCTTGGCTGTGTCAACAACCATCTCAGGTCCCAATAAAGCTCACTCTCCAACATAATCCTAAGATAAGGGTGTACAACACCTACGCCCGTACAGTACCTCGAAAGGTGACATCTCAATACTGGCCTGAAAACTGTTATTATAAGCAAACTCCACCAAGTGCAGGTGATCCTCCCAGGATCCTATGAAATCCAAGACGCATGTCCGCAGCATGTCCTCGAGCGTCTGAATAGTCCTCTCTGACTATCCGTCCGTCTGAGGGTGGTATGCAGTACTAAACTTGAGCTGAGTGTCCAAACTAGTTTACAGACTCTGCCAGAAATGGAAAGTAAAGCGACTATCTCGATCCGAGACAATGCTGACCGGAACTCCATGAATCCTGATAATCTACCGCATGTACATCTCTGGAAGCCTTTCAGTAGACGTACCCACTTTAAATGGTAAAAAAGTGGGCCGATTTGGTCAACCTGTCTACGATGACCCAAATCGTGTCTTTTCCTCATCGTGATATGCTTCCACTTCCACTCTGGAATAGGTAATGGCTGTAATAAACCTCCTAGCCTCTGCCTCTCTGTCTTGACCTGCTGACAGACCAAACACCTGGCTACGAAGCGAGCTACCTCCCGCTTCATTCTGTACCACCAGACGTGCTCCCTCAGGTCCCTGTACATCTTATTGGCCCCAGGATGTATAGAGTACTGAGATCGGTGGGCCTCCTGCATGACTTGCAACCTCTTGAGTGTCTCCAGAACCACTCTCAAGTGCTCCTCATGCTCCTCTTCAGTCTTCGAGTACACAAGGATATCATCGATGGACACTACTACGAACTTGTCCAAGTACTGGAGGAACACCTTTTTTTATCAAGTTCATAAATACCGTCGGGGCGTTGGTCAGCCCAAACGGTATAACCAAGAACTCAAACTAACCATACCACGTCCTGAATGCGGTCTTCAAGATATCCTCCTTTTTCAACTTTACCTGATGATAACCTGACCTCAGATCAATCTTCGAAAAAATTCGAGCTCCGCTCAACTGATCAAAGAGATCATCCATCCATGGTAATGGGTATCTGTTCTTGATCGTGAGGTTGTTGAGTACCCTATAGTCGATACACATCCGTACCGACCCATCCTTCTTGGGTACAAAGAGTACACATGCACCCCAAGGTGAAGAACTTGATCGGATGAAGCCCTTGTCCTGCAGCTCATCCACCTGCTTCTTCAGTTCCACCAACTCTCTGTTGTTCACTTGATAGATATGCTGAGAAATCGGTTCCGCATCAAAAACCAAGTCTATCGATAACTCAACATCTATGTCTGATGGTAGTCCAGGAAACTCCTCCGGAAAGACGTCCATGAACTCCGTAATCAAAGGATATGGAGCCGCCTGCTGCTCGACTGAAACTGTCACGACCCGTACCCACTGTGAGGGTACGAGAACGTAACAACGCCCAGCCTACGCCGTAGTGTCGGCGGTAGAATGCTGTTCTAGGTCATGAACTATAACTAGCATAATATGAATACTCTCCATAAGGAGGCCAACACAGAGGTACAATCCAATCACAATCTAAGGTAGAATGTAGCACGATGAAATAGATAAGAAATCCTCAACTGAGGTACAACAGAAAAGAGATACAAGTCTTATCATCTCTAAAAATATACAAACTCTGAATCAAGAACAACAACTAAACATAAAAAGGAAAACAGTCTAAACTATCTATACTAAGCAAGGTATCGTCCTCAGTAGCTGCCTGAACCTCTCCTGGGGTCCAGGTCGCGAGTGTCAACTAGGCAAGCTCCAAGTAAGGGGGTACAGGGTTCCTCATCATCCTCTGTAAAATTTTCAACAGGTCCAGTCAGGACGGGAGCGAGCACAGTACATCTCAACAGTTCATAGCAGGTTAGAAAATATAATTATGCAGTAAAGTAAGATATAGATACTGAAGGAAATGCAGTATGTAAACAGAGAGAGAACTGTAATAGAAATATCTACTATAATTAGAGAGCTACCAGTGACTAGTGATTCAGAGTAAAATATAAACATGTAAATGGCATAGGAGATTCATGACTACAGCTAAGAGAGTGATTCATGACTACAGCTACTTGGATAATATTCACATGTCTATTTCTACTCCCCCATCCCCAATCAATACACAAGGACCTGTTCAAGTTATGTTAAGGTTCGTGAAACTTCACATGGCTCATAAAATGAGTGATACGTGAAGGTGATTCATGATGGCTCTGTGAGCATGAGAGTACATGTGTCACAAGCGATTCGTGAATCAGAGGAAGCATAGAGATACGTGATGATTCGTGAAACGCACAAAACATGTAGTATCCGATGCTCCCGAGAGGGATAACATCTCATGAAAAGATCCATATAGTACCAATCCGTGTGACCAACGTGACAATATCAAGTAAAGTAATTTAAAGCAGGAAAATAATTCTAAAGAGGATATGAAATGATCAGAGAATGTACTCGCCTCGTATCTGAATGTCTGAAGTAAAAGTACTGTCCGAGATGAGATACCTGACTCCTAGTTAGAGCAACACAAGTCAAGATGTATACAAGGGATGATAAATATAATCTACAATGTATCTGCATGCTGTCTAGGTCAAACTAGACTAAAGTCAACACTTGGTCAACTCCAGTCAACTACACTAGTCAAACTAGGTCAACTAACCATTCTAAGTCTAAACCTAGACTAACAAGTCATTCTAGGTCTAGCCAAAACTATCCTAGGAAGCACACTCCATTTCAAGGCTATACAAGCCAACAACACCCAATCTATGTAGCATGCATACATTAGTATCATAGGATATACATTAGGCAACATTCACATAGAGTGTACATGTCTACTCATATCTACACATGCCCATATTAGTTTAGATTACTAGGCATATCACACATGGCATGGGTTCATACATTACATGGCATTTTAGCTAAGTTATCATAATATGGCTTACATTGCATAACATAGGCTAGGCATATAACATGGCTTGTGAATTAGACACTAAATCATGGCATTCAAACATATCATATGTCCCATATTGCATCTACATGGCCTACATTTTAGTTATAGACAAAACATACATAGCCAACATTGTATATTGCATATTTATATATATAATACATATATATACTCACTACATATAAGACATACCTATATATACCTCTCAACATATATACATACATATGTATAGGGAGAAGGGATACTCACATTGTTCAAGTGTAGGTGTGTGTGTGTCAAGTGAGGCAATAGAGTGGGTGTGAGATACATGAGGGTGTGTGTGTTTGTGAAATTTTGAAACAGGAAACAGTATGGCATATTCAGGAATTCAGTAAGCTAACAAGGCAATGTGGCATGGCAACTTGTGTGTGTGTATTCAGATAAATGGTGTATGACAATGAAGCATTGGTGTAGCAGGAAAAATTAGTGAAAAAGGAAATCTGGAATAGTGTATACATTAGGGTGTGTGTGTGATCATGTGAGTGTTGAGGGAAAATGGAATTTATAATGTGTGTGTGTGATTGCTTGTGGATGTGTGATTGAAAAAAAAAGATTTTGTGTGTGTGTGTGTGTATAGGAGGAGCTACCTGTTATGTGTGTGTAGTGATATAGAGTGAATCAGTGAAGGGGGCACTGTCTCAGGTTACAGTCCAGTCCAAGTGACAGTGTAGGGTGTACATTGGTGGTCAACAATGTGTGTGTTAGAGGAGAGGCCTGTGTGAAGGAAGTATACAGTGTGCAAGTATAGGCAATGCATAGAGGGAAATGTGGTGTCAATGTGTTCATGTATGTGTGTTCCAGGAATAGAGTGTGGGCTGCTACAATGTGTGTGTCAAACATTTGTGTGTTAACAGGGATATTAAGGATAGTTTCAGTTTTTGAATATCCTTCTCAGGCTCATAGTGTATAAATGTGTGAGTGAAATGCTGTGAGGGAGAAACAACCCAAAAACTGAGGATGAGACCAACATCTCAACCCAATTGTTCACAACCAACCAATCCTGAGGATACATCTCAGGTATTCACAGTTTAGAGGCAACCTGAGAATTGAGTTTCAAGACTCGAAATCAAATCGAAAGCCAATACAAAACATGAAACCCAATCTCAGTTTACATGAATAAGAGGGGAAAACTCTTAGGTTCTCAGTTACAGTCTAATTCTCGGTTTAGTAAAAGAACAGGTTTATGTGCAATGTGTGACAGTAAAGTGACATGTTAGAAGAAGGAATTTCAGTGAATGGCAACCTGTGTAGTAATGAACAGTGAGCTTATCAAAACAATGAGGTATGGAAAAATAGGGAAATGAAATCTTCTCAGGTCATAGGAACAAAATCTCAGTTATCATAATTTCAGTTAAAAGGTACAGGGAATGAATTGGTGTGTAACAGAAATATAATTCAGTGTGTATAGGGAATAGGTAAATCTCAAATTTTAGAATGTGTGTGTGTGTGGACTGTGTGTGTGTGAGTTAAATAGGAGATTCAACTCTCAGATTTCAGGTTCCTGAAACAAATGCAGTGCAAAGAGCAAACAGTGCAACCAATCTCACATTTCAACCCCATTGCATCAACACAAATTGAATTGAACATGTACTTCAACCCTAACATATGTGGGTGAAACCAAATTATTATTTAATCACCATTAAAATAGATAAAATATAAAGCAAACTCAGGAAAAAATGTTTTAGTCGAGTGGTATCAGTCATACACATTGATTTCGAAAGCCACCCAATGCTAACTTCTCATTTCAGTAATCAACAACCTAATCTAATATGTACAATCGAGCTAACATGAACTAACACATATGTCCAGGGATTAAAATGGCAAACTAATCATTAATTTAAACAGTTTGAACTGGAATAAACTTCAGAAAATTAGAAACTGAATGCATGTATCAGTTACAATGGGAATTCCACATTTCGAAACCAAAATCCTAAGGAACACACAATCAGGCATATGGACGTGTCCCCTATGTGTACTCGTATCGGAGGGGGGGGGGTGTTCTCGTGTCCACATTGCTGGACACGAGGTGTCAAACCTCGAAGTGCAGCATCAGTGAAGAATAGCAAAATACAGTATCGTGCAGAGATGTCGTGTCAAAACTGACACGACACAGTGCTCGAGTGTCCACGTGGCCGTGTCTAGGGTTAGAGGGGGACTAGGGGTACGTGTACATGTGTCTGTATCGTGTCCAAGTGAGTCATGTCAGGAGTAATTTGTGTGTATCAGTGCGAAATTTTCCCGCGTGTACGGTGCGCGCGCACGGCTAGTGCGACCAGTGCGAGGAGGATTTCTCCTCGCACACAAAACGAGAGGCTCCCAAATTTTAGGAGCATGGTGGCAGTCACTGCCCCAACACTCACCCAAAATTTCGTGTGTCCTCGTGTCCTGTGTCGTGAGAAATAGACCCCGTGATGCAGGACACAGGGACAGTGCACAGACAGCGTGTTCGTGTCCCTCGTGTGGACATGACACGACACGAAACACCCAAGTGTCCACACAAAAATCATAGAGCAACCCTAGATCCACAATCCTATTCAAACAGATTTCTAAAACAACAAAATAAATTCCTTAGAGGCATTTCTACAAACACTTAGGTATCCTATTGGATACGTGTCCGATACGGACACGAAATAGGTCCACCAAGACACGAAACTAATTCCTACTATTAGGGGACTCCTAGAGCTGTCCAAATATGCAAGAAAACTGGAATTTCATGGAGAGAATGAGAAGTTACCTATTGGTGTTCTTCTCTAAAGAAAGCTTCAAAATGGGGGATCCCTCTTGCTAATCCCAAAGCTCCAAATTGTCCCAAATTTGAGAATGACCTCCATGAACAGAAAGTATACCTAAATTAGAACCTATTGCAATTTGTTTGAGGAAAAAAGGAGATCAAATGGAATTTCTATGAATTTCTAAAGTTGGGAAAATACCTCCTCCTTAAGCTTGTTCTTTCCTAAAAGAGGCTAGCCCTAAATGGAAGAGAGTATAAATAGGGGTGGGGTTCCCAATGTGGCTGGCCATAGTGGGTTAGGGTGAGGGTTTAGTGATGGGCTATGGGCTTGGGCCTCTATGGGCTTTAGGGCTAGTTATTGATTTAAGTTTTAATCACAAGTCATGGCTTATGACTTGAATCTAACTTAAGTCAAATAACCATACCATGGGTCAACTCTAGTCTAACTAGGGTTACATGACCTAACCAAGTCCAAACACAACTAGGGTTAGCTTCTAGGTTAGCCTACCAAGGTCATTGCTAGTTGAAGTCAACCTAGTCAACCCTCATTAAAACAATTCCAAAATAAATTCTAAAAATTCTCATAAATTCAAATAAATTATAATAAATCCAAATAACCCTAAAAATGTCAAAAATACCCTAATCACATGGCTAGGCTCTAGGGTAGGCAGTATCTACTAATCACCAGCACAATACCAAAATCACAAGTCGTAAATTTAAATAGTTTAAAATTAATTAAAAATCACTAAAAATTCTAATATAAAATAAATATCATTAATTAATAATTATAATTACAAAATTTCAAAATTACCCTCTTCTGGAAAACTGGGTGTTACAATCCTACCCACCTTATAAAAATTTCGTTCGCGAAATTAAGATGGTAGCAGTCCTTCTAGGTCAAACACCCCCCAATCAAAGTCTCAAACATACCGTCAGATAATCATATGCGTCTGTCCAAAATTATGTTGTCCAGAGTCTTCATCATGCTAGTGAGCGTGGCTACGATAATCACAGAGTCCTTGACTAAGGTACGTACCCCTAGGTTCATGGTATTTAAAATTTTTGTATTGCCGCATGCGACGACGAAAACCTTAAATTCCCATACCCGAGAAATACATCCAAAATCTGACTACATATCCTCACTATGCTAACTAACACAACTATCGAAGATTCTAGATCCCATGATTTAGCTGACCTAGCCCATATGATTTATCTCAGAAGAAAATCAACATAACACCAAAAACAACAGGACAAAATTGATAAATCAACAAGAAACATAGAGAATCGAATTTTAAGACAGCTATAAGAGGCAATTGCAAAAATGATATCAAAAGAACGGAACCTGCAACTAGATCTCCAACGGCCTGTGCATCCTTGACTGTCCTGACGATAGCTCGCTCTGCTAGTTTTCCTTAGTCTGCTGCTGATGCTGCATGAATCACCGCTGCTGAGAGAAGTCAGAAATGACGGAAGAAAATCTCTGTACAGATAGAGGTGCACCTCCAATGTAGAGAAACGCCAACCTGAGTCGGCACAACAGGAGCTGCGGTTTCGAGGCCCTGATGAACAGGACGAGAGGTGGCCAGCCTCTCGATAGTATCCCCCGAACCGAAGTGATGAGATCATGTCTTCATAACCATCATGAAGACAGATCGAAATAAGAAACAATTTCTGAGAATGAAACGAAAATTCAAAGGAGATCAGTTTATATTCAAGAGAAACAACAAGCAGCAAATTTAGATAAAAGGGATCTGATAAGGAGTTTTTCCTAATGTGATTGAGTACCTCCAAAAATAATTCTAATCCTACTGCAGGCTGTAGTGATACTCTAGTTCGAATACCACTACATAAACTTGACCTGCATGGGCCACCACTAAAAACGTGTCACGACCCGCACCCACTGTGAGGGTACGAGAACGTAACAACGTCCAGCCTACGCCGCAGTGTCGGCGGTAGAACGCCGTTCTAGGTCATGAACTATAACTAGCATAATATGAATACTCTCCATAAGGAGGCCAACACAGAGGTACAATCCAATCACAATCTAAGGTAGAATGTAGCACGATGAAATAGATAAGAAATCCTCAACTGAGGTACAACAGAAAAGAGATACAAGTCTTATCATCTCTAAAAATATATAAACTCTGAATCAAGAACAACAACTAAACATAAAAAGGAAAACAGTCTAAACTATCTATACTAAGCAAGGTATCGTCCTCAGTAGCTGCCTGAACCTCCCCTGGGGTCCAGGTCGCGAGTGTCAACTAGGCAAGCTCCAAGTAGGGGGTGCAGGGTTCCTCATCATCCTCTGTAAAATTTTCAACAGGTCCAGTCAGGACGGAAGCGAGCACAGTACATCTCAACAGTTCATAGCAGGTTAGAAAATATAATCATGCAGTAAAGTAAGATATAGATACTGAAGGAAATACAGTATGTAAATAGAGAGAGAACTGTAATAGAAATATCTACTATAAGTAGAGAGCTACCAGTGACTAGTGATTTAGAGTAAAATATAAACATGTGAATGGCATAGGAGATTCATGACTACAGCTAAGAGAGTGATTCATGACTACAGCTACTTGGATAATATTCACATGTCTATTTCTACTCCTCCATCCCCAATCAATACACAAGAATCTGTTCAAGTTATGTTAAGGTTCGTAAAACTTCATATGGCTCATAAAATGAGTGATACGTGAAGGTGATTCATGATGGCTCTGTGAGCATGAGAGTACATGTGTCACAAGCGATTCGTGAATCAGAGGAAGCATAGAGATACGTGATAATTCGTCAAACGCACAAAATATGTAGTATTCGATGCTCCCGAGGGGGATAACATCTCATGAAAAGATCCATATAGTACCAATCCGTGTGACCAATGTGACAGTATTAAGTAAAGTAATTTAAAGCAGGAAAAAAATTCTAAACAGGATATAAAATGATCAGAGAATGTACTCGCCTCGTATCTTAATGTCTGAAGTAAAAGTACTGTCCGAGATGAGATACCTGACTCCTAGTTAGAGCAACACAAGTCAAGATGTATACAAGGGATGATAAATGTAATCTACAATGCATCTGCATGCTGTCTAGGTCAAACTAGACTAAAGTCAACACTTGGTCAACTCCAGTCAACTACACTAGTCAAACTAGGTCAACTAACCATTCCAAGTCTAAACCTAGACTAACAAGTCATTCTAGGTCTAGCCAAAACTATCCTAGCAAGCACACTCCATTTCAAGGCTATACAAGCCAACAACACCCAATCTATGTAGCATGCATACATTAGTATCATAAGATATACATTAGGCAACATTCACATAGAGTGTACATGTCTACTCATATCTACACATGCCCATATTAGTTTAGATCACTAGGCATATCACACATGGCATGGGTTCATACATTATATGGCATTTTAGCTAAGTTATCATAACATGGCTTACATTGCATAACATAGGCTAGGCATATAACATGGCTTGTGAATTAGACACTAAATCATGGCATTCAAACATATCATATGTCCCATATTGCATCTACATGGCCTACATTTTAGTTTTAGACAACATAGCCAACATTGTATATTGCATATTTATATATATAATACATATATATACTCACTACATATAAGGTATACCTATATATACCTCTCAATATATATACATACATATGTATAGGGAGGAGGGATACTCACATTGTTCAAGTGTAGGTGTGTGTGTGTCAAGTGAGGCAATAGAGTGGGTGTGAGATACATGAGGGTGTGTGTGTTTGTGAAATTCTGAAACAGAAAACAGTGTGGTATATTCAGAAATTCAGTAAGCTAACAAGACAATGTGGCATGGCAACTTGTGTGTGTGTATTCAGATAAATGGTGTGTGACAATGAAGCATTGGTGTAGCAGGAAAAATTAGTGAAAAAGGAAATCTGGAATAGTGTATACATTAGGGTGTGTGTGTGATCATGTGAGTGTTGAGGGAAAATGGAATTTATAATGTGTGTGTGTGATTGCTTGTGGGTGTGTGATTGTAAAAAAAAGATTTTGTGTGTGTGTGTGTATAGGAGGAGCTACCTGTTATGTATATGTAGTGATATAGAGTGAATCAGTGAAGGGGGCACTGTCTCAGGTTACAGTCCAGTCCAAGTGACAGTGTAGGGTGTACATTGGTGGTCAACAATGTGTGTTAGAGGAGAGGCCTGTGTGAAGGAAGTATACAGTGTGCAAGTGTAGGCAATGCATAGAGGGAAATGTGGTGTCAATGTGTTCATGTATGTGTGTTCCAGGAATAGAGTGTGGGCTGCTACAATGTGTGTGTCAAACATTCGTGTCAAAACTGATACGACACAGTGCTCGAGTGTCCACGTGGCCGTGTCTAGGGTTAGAGGGGGACTAGGGGTACGTGTACATGTGTCTGTATCTTGTCCAAGTGAGTCGTGTCAGGAGTTATTTGTGTGTATCAGTGCAGAATTTTCCCGCGTGTACGGTGCGCGCGTGCGGCTAGTACGACCAGTACGAGGAGGATTTCTCCTCGCACACAAAATAAAAGGCTCCCAAATTTTGGGAGCATGGTGGCAGTCACTGCCCCAACACTCACCCAAAATTTCGTGTGTCCTCGTGTCCTGTGTCGTGAGAAACAGACCCCGTGATGCAGGACACAGGGACAGTGCACAGACAGCGTGTTCGTGTCCCTCGTGTGGACATGACACGACCCGAAACACCCAAGTGTCCACACAAAAATCACAGAGCAACCCTAGATCCACAATCCTATTCAAACAGATTTCTAAAACAACAAAATAAATTCCTTAGAGGCATTTCTATAAACACTTAGGTATCCTATTGGATACGTGTCCGATACGGACACGAAATGGGTCCACCAAGACACGAAACTAATTTCTACTGTTAGGGGACTCCTAGAGCTGTCCAAATATGCAAGAAAACTGGAATTTCATGGATAGAATGAGAAGTTACCTATTGGTGTTCTTCTTCAAAGAAAGCTTCAAAATGGGGGATCCCTCTTGCTAATCCCAAAGCTCCAAATTGTCCCAAATTTGAGAATGACCTCCATGAACAGAAAGTATACCTAAATTAGAACCTATTGTAATTTGTTTGAGGAAAAAAGGAGATCAAATGGAATTTCTATGAATTTCTAAAGTTGGGAAAATACCTCCTCCTTAAGCTTGTTCTTTCCTAAAAGAGGCTAGCCCTAAATGGAAGAGAGTATAAATAGGGGTGGGGTTCCCAATGTGGCTGGCCATAGTGGATTAGGGTGAGGGTTTAGTGATGGGCTATGGGCTTGGGCCTCTATGGGCTTTAGGGCTAGTTATTGATTTAAGTTTTAATCACAAGTCATGGCTTATGACTTGAATCTAACTTAAGTCAAATAACCATACCATGGGTCAACTCTAGTCTAACTAGGGTTACATGACCTAACCAAGTCCAAACACAACTAGTGTTAGCTTCTAGGTTAGCCTACCAAGGTCATTGCTAGTTGAAGTCAACCTAGTCAACCCTCATTCAAACAATTCCAAAATAAATTCTAAAAATTCCCATAAATTCAAATAAATTATAATAAATCCAAATAACCCTAAAAATGTCAAAAATACCCTAATCACATGGCTAGGCTCTAGGGTAGGCAGTATCTACTAATCACTAGCACAACACCAAAATCACAAGCCGTAAATTTAAATAGTTTAAAATTAATTATAAATCACTAAAAATTCTAATATGAAATAAATATCATTAATTAATAATTATAATTACAAAATTTCAAAATTACCCTCTTCTAAAAAACTGGGTGTTACAGAAACTCTGCAGAAAAGTCCGCAGCTCTGCTCCGCCTGCCGTCGGGTGAACTCAAACTCTGGCTCTCCTGGCGCTCTGAACAGAACTCTACCCCCACGGTAATCTATGCTGGCGTGATACCTGCTCAACCAATCCATACCTAATACGATGTCGTAGTTCGATAGTGGCATTACGAGCAGACTCACCTCCAACTCTCGGCCTCCCAAAATAACACTCAGCCCTCTGCAAACATCACTCACGAGGATAATACCACCCCCGGTCATGATCTTGTAGGTCCTAGGCAATGATTCAGATACAAGGTAGTATCTAACAACAAATAATACAGACATAAAAGTGTAGGAAGCCCCGGAATCAAATAAGGTGAAAGCTGGAATGGAGTCGAGAAGAACAGAACCTGCGATCAGCTCCCTAATAGCCTCTGCATCCTCAGCCGCCATGGTGAAAGCTTGTCCCTGCTGGCCTTCCCTGGCCTGCTGCTGATGCTGTACGAACCGCTGTTGCTGAGTCGACAACGGTCCCTTCTACGGTCCCACTGGAGCCTTGGCTCCTGCTTCCTATGCTACCCTGCCTGCGAAGAGGGAACAGTCCCTCAGCTGATGCTCCGACGATCCGCAGAGAAGATATTTCCCCAGCCTCTTTCTGCACTCAGTCCATCCATGCCCCAGTTTCCTACAGAAGGTACAACTAGTACACTTCTGCCTCGGGGCCTGCTGCTGCTGCCTCGGCTGCTGATGCTGAGCTGGCTGAAGTCTCGGCTAGTGGAACTGCTGCGGCTGAAACTGTCTCTGTTGGTGCTGCTGCTGAAAGTGCAGCCTCTTGGCCGGTCCTCCGCTACCACTGGCTCCCTGAGTGTCTCGCCCCCTCTTGAGCCTCAGCTCAAGATCATCCTCTGCTACTAAGGCACCCACCAGGATCTCCTAAAAAGTGGCACTGCGGGCACTCATGGTATAGGACTTTACCTCCTTGACTAGACCCTTCCTGAACCTCCTGGCCTTCATCGCCTCAGATAACCCCTCAACAAATCTGCCCAGACAGTAGAACTCTCCGGCATACTCCTCGACAGTCTGACTGCCCCGCACCAAAGCCTCGAACTGAGTCTCGAGGGCACCAAGCACTGCATCAAGGAAAAACTTCTTCTTGAACAGCTTCTTGAAAGCTGCCCAAGTCTGTCCAACTGTACCAACCCTCGGGTATGTTTGGTACCATGTGCGAGCCAAATCCTGCATCATACTAGCCGTCGCCTCAATCTGCAGTCTCACTGGAATCATTGCCAGCCTGAAGATCTCCTCCATATGCTCAATCCACTCATCTGTGTACAGGATGCCCTCTGTACCCGTGAAGTCCCATGGGTGCATCTTCTAGAAATCCTGGATGCCCTTCTCCTTCGGCTGATGCTTCTGTTGAACTGCCAGAGGCTGAGATGTAGCCCTCTCAACTGTCTTAAGGGACAGATCGATGCCCCAACTGAATTCTGCCGTCTGACGCTGCTACTGGCCTCCATGAACTGCTGGAAGAAAGTGAACAGCTGGACAGAGTCAACGGATCCTGAAGGCGGTTGCTGGTGCTGGAGCATCTCCGGAATGACGTGGCTCTGCCTGTGCACTGTTGGTGGAGGGGCTCCTCCGAATACAGCTGAAACACCCACCCCAGCTGGCATAACTGGGGCTGCAGTACCGGGGGCTGGTTGCTGAGGATGAGAGGTGGCAGACCACTCATCAGTGTCCCCCTGTCTTGGGCGATGAGATCTAGTCTCGACCATCCTGGAAACAGATCAAACAAAAAACAATTTTCTGAGAATGAGTCGAAATAGTAAAGAAGGACAGTTTATATTCAAGGGAAGACAATAAGCAACAAATTTAGATAAAAGGAATCTGATTAAGAGTTTTTCCTAATGTGATTTAGTACCTTCAAAATTATCCTAATCCTACTACATGCTGCAGTGATACTTTAGTTCGAATACCACCGCAATTCTAACTAGAACCTGCATGGGCCACCACTAAAAATGTATCACGACCCGCACCTAGTGTAGAGGCACATAAGTGGTTACGTCCAGCCTATACCACAGTATCGGCGGTAGAACGCTATCCTAGGTCACATACATCTAACAGTTATAAGGTACCTCTACAGTTATGCTCTCCGAATGGAGGAATAATATAAAGTACAACTCAATCACAGCTATGGAAGATGTACGATAAGATAGATAAGAATATCAACAGAATCCACAGATGAAATATGATAGAAGTGATAATCCAAGTGTCTAAGATAAACATCTAACAAGATCCATAAATCCACAAATCCACAAATCCACAATCTCTAGTACAATATCAAATAAAATACAACTGAAATAAGAAACTAAACTAATGGAGTGTCGTCAGCAGGTAATGGATCCTGCTGGAAGTCCAGGTCACAGGTGTCCTCTAGTGCTGTCCCGTAGTAAGTAGTGCAACATGCCTCATCCTCGTCCTCAGTAATATTTTCAACAGGTCCAGTCAGGACGGGAGCGAGCATAATACATTTCACGCAGTTCATATCATGACAGGAATATAAAACAGGCAATAGAGTAAAATACATGAAACGCTGAAGAATATACATGAAGTAAAAGAGAAGACTGTAAAAAAATATCTATTATAAGTAAAGAGCTACAGTGAACTAGTGATTTAGAGTACAAGATAGATATGTGAACGACTTGATAATAAACATGAAAGGTTGTACATGGCTACACTACTTTGGAAATATCCACATGACTATTTCTACTCCCCCATCCCCAATCAATACACAAGGATCCATTCAAGTTATGTTATTGTACATGATTTCACATGGGGGCCCATAAATAGGTACACATGAATATAAATATGGAGGCTCCATGAACACGTGAGTACATAAATTACGAGAGTGTACATGAATGGTGAAAGCACAGGAATACATAATGAAAGTGAAACACATATGATATGATGTATCCGATGCTCCCGAGGGGGATAACATCGTATAAAAAGATCCATATAGTACTAATCCGTGTTTCCATCATGACAGCATCAAGTAAAGTAATCTAGAGCAAGAATATAGTCCTAGCAAGTATAAAACGATCAGAAAATGTACTTGCCTGATATCCTGAGTATCTGAAGTAAAATACTATCTGAGGAGAGGTGTCTGGCTCCTATTTAGAACAGCACAAGTCACAACATATCCAAAATGGTAAAATAGATTGCTACAATGCATTCTACATGTTGTTTGGGTCAATCTAGGCTAAAGTCAACCTTTGGTCAACTCTAGTCAACTACACTTGTCAAACTAGGTCAACTAGGTCAAATCCTAACCAGACAAGTCTCACTAAGCCTAACCATACCTATCTAGCATTCATACACCGTCACAATGTTATACAAGCCTATCAATACACCATTTCTTGTATATACATGCCATATACACATAGGTTTATATATGGGAACCCACATAGGCTATATGCCTATGCACCAATCTACATTGGCATACACCCATATTTGATTACCATATTTATATACACTAAAATCATATAGGCAATATGCATATATATTACATATTTATCTAGCAAGGTTAAGGACATTAATGTATATATACATATATATATAGAGATATATATATATATATATATATATATATATATATATATATATATATATATATATATAGTGTGACAGATATATATATATGTGTGTGTCATGTGTGTGTACATTAGGTTTTCTGTGTGTGTATGAGTGTGTGAGTGACAGTAAGGGGTGATGTGTGTGTGGAGCAATGTACGAATGAGTGTACTGTAGGTAGGTTGTTCTTAGGCCTTGTGTACATGTGTGTGTATGAGTTTAGTGTAAGGGTGTGTGTGTTTATAGATTTCAGGAAAACAGTTCAGCAATAGGTAGTATAGGTTCTCAGGTTTGTACATGTGTGTGTCAATGTGTTCTCAGATTTATACATATGTGTGTGTGTAAAATCAATTTC